>VWZZ01003341.1:308067-345401 GCA_013399095.1 Psophia crepitans
CCACTGAAGAGAAAATAAAAGTGCACAAAGACCTTTTGGTAGAGATACCAAAAGGATGGTATTAGCCCAGTAATGTACCTGCAAGTTTGGAAGACAGTCTAGCACTGTGTGATCATTTTGACAGAGGCACTTGAAAGAAATCAATAAAATTGATCATTCAGCTGCAGCATTTATAGATGTGGATCAGAGTTCTTGGATGGCTAACAGTGCTATTTCACATAAAAATGCGCAAAAAATAAAATATGGCACAAGAGGACAGAGAGTCCACTTTGCAAGTTGGGGTTGAAGAGAGTCTATGCTAAGCAGCAGGACCTCCCAGCCAGCTGTAGGAGCATGGCACCACAGGAAGAAATAGGCAATGAAATAGAGACGACTTCTGCCAGCAGAGCTCTCAGCATAAAATGCTGCATCAAGCCCTGGCAGTAAAAGTCGTGGGTGGAAGTGTTAAACTTGATAGCCAGGAGATGAAGAGAAAACTCAGGGTTTGGGCCCTTTAATAAGAGTAGTAATTGGTACCCTAATTCTCAGAGGGGACTCTTTCAGGAAAGAGTTATAACAACCTAATCTTTGTTGAAACCACAATATTAGCTGATATGAATTGGTGCACTGAATTCAAGATGACTTAAGCCACCTTGTGCCCATTGAGGATCTTACCCATTTTTAATATTGTAAGCCACTAAAGATAAAATAAGGCAGAGATCGTGCCACCATGCCCACACAACATCCCCGCTTCTGGGCCTTGCAAAACGGTGCAGTTCCTGGGCAACATTTCAAGTTCTCCTTAGTCCGAAACTCAGATGGCAGTATTTTAGCAGTTATGATTTCCAGTCACACACAGTGCCTCAACTTCTGCTTCCTCCTAGTTCTGGGAAACAGAGGTATTTGGGTGAAAAATAGAGTAACTCAGAGAGGTACCAACCATGTAACCTACCACACAGGACAGCCACATGCACTCCCTCCATCATGTTTTCTTATTCCGTATCATCACAATACAGAAACTCCTCTCTTAATATGCATCTCTCTTCCCCTCTGCCAGTCACTGTATTGTGCAGTGCATGGACTCCCCACTCTATCAGCGTTGAGGACTACACGTTTGCCATCTACAACACTAACATTTAATACAGCAATGGCCCATTCTAATACCATGAAAGATTGCATCTGAACAGAAAACGTGCGTTTGAAGTGCGGCTCACTTCATTCACTCTTGGTAACTACCTACTACAATTATCAGGAAATGAAAACTCTGCACTCCACAGCCTTCTCTTTTCACATGTTAAAAAACATACAAAGATCAGCACAAACACTGCAGGGTCACTCATGCACGAGGCAATGCTTTGCACTGTTTCCGTGAGATATTATTAAACAGACAAAAGTCTGGGGCTCCGCTAACGTAGGAGAGAATTTCTAATAATCACACATTGTGCATACATGTCCCCACACCCTTTCAGAGCAAACTGAGTGAATGTAAAAATCTATAACGGTAATAGACTGTCTTTACTTTATGGCAGAGTTCTGGAAAGTTTGAAGCAGATACTGTCACCAAGTAGCCATTTAAAATGCATTAAATGCAGAAAAATAAGAAAAATCATTATCTCTGCTGTGGATTCTTTTGGAAAAAGACACACAACTGTGGGAGTCAATGCATTTGCAAGTGTTCACGGGGTACTGTATGGTACATATACAATGACCCCCAAAGTGGGAGTGCAAGTGTGAAAAGGGGAGGGTAATATAGAATTATAAGAGGGAAGCATAAATAACACACAATGTAATAACCAGGGAGCCATTATATTAGGGAGTCTATATATAATCCTAGTTTCTCCCTCTCACAATATTTTTAACATTGCTTTGACTCCAGCCTTCCTGGATAGACATTTAAACAGGAAAGGCTTCAGGTTTATTAAGTAGAAGTATTGAAATTGGCAAAATACCCGATTTGGTTCACATTATGTGGTTTATAACATTGTTAAGCTTCATTAGGATGCTGCAGCACTCAAATAAATGAAGACATATTTATTATTTCATAGGCTGCCGCCCATTAAAACTAATACTTCCTCTGCTAAGAGGTGCAGAACCCATGATGCTCAGCATTTCTACTGTAGGTATTGTGTGAAACAGCTGGACGCCAGACTCCTGTACTTCAGCTTATAGTCACCAGATTCCTGAAAAGATCTCCATTTTACACAGAAAATGAGAAAAACACACAAAAGCAGCAAGCTGAATCAGGCTTGAATTTGCACCGGTGTAAATTAAAATAACACCGAGACAAAGGCTATCACTTCAGCGTAAAGCTGGTGCAGGGCTCAGCGCAGCCCAAGTGCCACCGAAGCAATGCACACACAGGCTCTGTGCCGGAGATCCCTTATCGTGAGCACAACACAGTTTTGCAAAGCCAGTCACGGTACAAAGCAGTTTAGTTGTCTCCATCCTCTTGCAGGAAAAAAAAACCCACACAAAACCTACAACCTAAGATTTGCCTTGCCCAACAGTCCCTTGACAGAAAATATGCATGAACCTGGCCGCCACCACCACTGCTCTAGAGACTTCCTTCCCTGCCATGCATGAAATCTACTTTGGGAACACCTGCCTTGGTATAACATACAAGGCTGGAAGTCAACAAAGCTTTCATACCAAGAAATCATTGGCAAGTCACCCTCCTCTGATTTGCATTTGTGACCTTACTCTAAAAAAAAGAAAGTCTCAAGTGTGTCAGACCATTGACTTTGGGACTCCCCCATCCTCTTACCTTAGAGGCCTGATTCGCAATGACATCTGTCCTTCCTGGGCCAACTGTGCTGGGAAGCCACTGAGCCCAGACCTCCAGAGGGAGCCCCACAACTCCCTTCTTCTCATCCTAATGGGTGCTGAGCACACTCTGGACCTCTCCAACTCCCACAGCATGGGACTGGAGATTTTTGTGCTCTTCATGCAACAGCAAAACCCAGAAAGAACTCCTGGTTGCCAGGAGGGAACCACCAAGGTCTCCCAAGTCTTCAGGCTAAGAGACAGGTGTAGAGTACATTATACACCAAGACTCAGCTCTGTCACCCCAACAGAAGAAAACCCACGCCTGCCAAAAGCAGCCTTATGTAAGGACAGCATCAACAGGGAGGAACGTGCCTCGCTACAGGGAGCTGATTGAGAAGAGGCAGCACCTGCACCCAAACACCCCACCCACACCAATTCCCTGCTGTGCTGTAACACTTGCTTAATTGATGCAGAGTGTGATCAATTTGTGTTGGATTTTAGCTGAATGCAGCCTTCAACCAAACCAGCAGCAAATCCCGCTCTAATCTGCAGTGACTTCAATTTTCTCTATTCACTGCTCTTTTCTGGCCTGCTACAGGAAAAATGTGGCCTAGCCTCAACCGACTTAAATTTAAAACCATTGACATATTATATAACTCAATAAAAATCTTGCTAAAAAAAGGTACATTGTACTCGTTCTCCTTACACATGGTAGGGAGGAAAATGGGTATGGACTTCTTCCACGGCTTTTAGTTAATTCACTATCAATGCCCAGCTGCTTTAGAGTAAATACAGGAACAGGGTGTCATATGGGTATCCTGAAGAGAAAGAAGAGAGGTTTCCTATTTCTTTGTTAGCCAGCAAAGATGGTATGCATGTTATCCAAAGATAATACAGGGGAAGAAATCAATTCTCCGTGTTGTTACACATCCTTGCGTGCAAATGTAAACTTGGGGAAAAAGGAAAAAAAAAAAAGAAGTAGTACATTTCTATTATGCTGAGGTCGTATGAAATCATTAGTGCAGGCTGATACGATCATCAGAAGAAAAAAAAAAAAGGCCTCTCCATGTGAAGAAAAGTGCATCAACTATAAGTTTTGGTGGGTGAAGGAGCAAAGAGTTTGCTCTGTTCAGCCCCAGGAGCGCTGGGATCTTGGGGGATGAAGCACGTGCTGTGCGCAGCGGATTGTAGTTACACTTCGGGGTTTGAGCATAAAACCCGGCAACGTTCCTCGCGGCCACGCTCACCCCGAGCCGAGCCTGAAACGGGCTGGGGATCCGTGGCAACGCCAAGGCCAGGAATACATCTCTGCCGCAGATCCAGCGTCAGACGGCTCCCTCGCAAAGGAAATTCGGATTATTATACAATGAGTCAACACAAATATCATTATCGCCGCTCTGATACCTGCTGGCACAGGCAGGGCTGTGATACGGCTGCTGGCCCGAGCGCAAGCGCGCCGGGTAATTGATGGAGCGGCGCTCACGGGCTGCCTCGCTCGGCTCCGCCGCCCCGCGGGGGTCCCGCGTTTCCAGGCCTTGCGCAGGAGGTATCCTCTCTGAAGAGAGACTCCCTTCCTGACGCAACAAGATTAAGCAATTTGCTTTTAATTAGTACTGCAGTCATTTCCAAGCGAAGCAGTGGGAAGAACAGAAAGCAGACTGTCTCTTTAACGTGCAAGCGGATGCAGCGCGCACAGTGAATTTAGAGCCTGCTGCTGGAAAAGTTCAGCTTTCTGTCACCGGTACTGTGCTCTCTGCTAATTTTTACAAGAGTTCAAGCTGTATGCACCAGTTAGCAGAGACATTGCAGGGGGTAAAATGAGAATAGAAAGCGTGACCCCTTGCTGCCTGTGTTTATAGCGCCTAAATTATAGCCACACAATGCTGCAGGTCCCCCCCCTCGCTCTGCCGGCGCCCTGTGTGCAAACCCTGTGCTGTTCCCCTCTGCTGCCGCCCAAAAGAGGGGTCCCTTGGCATTTGTGAGCAACCACCCAGGAATCCCCTGCAAAGAACCGTAGGGAGAGAAGGGGAAGAAAGGTTTGGGGGGCTGGTGGGGGAGCAGCATGGATGCAGTGGGAGAACGCGAAGAGTGGGAACCCGCCAACTGAATTAGGGATCCCAAAGGCGGGTACCTCACTTTCACCACCCTGTATGTCCAAGAGCATCCCAGCACAGCGTGCCAGCCGGGGCACTCCCAGCACCCCGACCCAACATTGTACACTCCTGGTGTGCACTGGGGCGGAGGGGGCGGGGAGGAAGGAGCTGCAGCTTCATCTGCAACCCAGTTAAAACATATGAATAATTGAATATGCAAAAAAAAAACCAAAACCCTTCCTAGCCAGCAGATGTACTTTTGGCTACTGTTTTCTGGTTTTCACTTCAAAGAACCTCAGTGATGAACAGTTATCCTTCAATCTCTAAAGAGACGGCATAAATACCCACTCCTTCGTCCATGGCTCATCTCTCCTGCAAGCTCCCTGCAACGTTAGCATTGCTTCTTTCCAAACATGCCCTAGCAAGAACCCTTCAAACAGAGTGGAAGAAACCACTCCAAAAATAACAGTCCATTCAAGCTCCTGCTCTTTCTGTCCCTCTGCCAGCCTCCATCCTTCCTCTGGGCAGCAAAGCGTGTGTGCACGCAGGAGCCACGAGGCTCTTTGCAGGGATCACACCAGCCTGCTGAACGTATGGCTTGTGTGGCCCAAGAGAACACGCAAAGAAAATGGGATTTTTCTGCACATTTCTCAGCGATGGCAGGGGAGGGAAATCCCCGGGACCCAGGACCAGGGCTGGTGCTGTCTGGATGATTAGTATCTGGCATTCCTCTACCTTTAGCCACAGCTGGTTTAGATTTGAGCTACTGGTTCATTTAGATTTATGCTGCTGGTTCAATAAACACAGTACATAGTCCATCATGCGAACTGCATAATAAAGCTGCTTACCTACTTCCAAACAAATAGCTTTTATTCATCCACTACTCTTTCGTTCCCCTCTTTCCCACTTTCTCCCCCCCATCAAACCAAGAATTCGGTTTCATTCCAAAACCAGACCCTACCAAAGATCAGATAGTGTCTGAAGTCTCTCCCACAGCCCTTCAAACCTCGCTTTGCTACAGAGTATTTCCAAAAGTTGTCTGAGAAATTACTCCAAATACTTCATCTTCTCAAAGGGAGCCAGGTTTTAGTTTTACCCTGGTGATCTCTATGAAAAACCCAGCTCTGAGCAAAGCTCCGGACTTGTTCCCCAGCTGCTCAGCCTTTGTGAAGGGCCATTGGAGCTGGCGTTCGCGGGGGCTTTCAGGATCACTGGGGCACAACGAGAGGCCGGTTTCTTCCCACTTCCACTTGTTGGAAGGAATTACCATGAGGCTGGGAAACAGTTAACCTGCGCACAAACCTTGATTTGAAGACGCGCCCCTTGTCTGCCAGCACCATCCAGTCTCTGCTTTCATCCAGAACGAAAAACACCCAGGGATTTTCGCAAAATCCTTTTAAGTTGTTCTAATGGTAGCAGCTCTGAATCTGGTGAACTGCTTTGTTATCAATGCCGTGCAAATTGTTCATCTATTTCTCTCCTACAGCGCTTGCCTCCACTCACTCGCCTCTCTAATAAATTCGTTTGACCGCAAAGGGTGCTTTATGACTCTTGTTTAAAACGGCTTCCTAATGATGCTTGACAACATCTCCTGCCTTTGAAAGAGCCTCACTATGCAAGGCTCTAATCCCACAAAAGGAGGGATTCTTGTTAACCTGTGCCTCCGTCCTTTCTGTTGAGTCACCACCTTTAATGAAGCACTGAAGGGGAACCAAAACGCAGCTGAGAAATTATGGCTTTACATGATCATCTCTTGCTACCAGAGAGTTATTGCCCAAGCCTTAATCCCGTGACTCAGCCCTCTCCTTGGACCCCCTTTAATTGTCAGAACCTGAGGAAATCCGGGCCGAGGTAAATAACACTTCAGCAGCAACAGAATAGATTCACTTTAGGCAATGAATTTTTAATGAGCTGAGACTGCAGAGGGAACGCAGGGCCGAGATCTGTGCTGCTTATCTGATGGGGAAGGTCAGGGTCTGAACGGAGGGAGGGCATGGATGAGAGAACAGATCTGACAGGGCTCTTCAGCTGAGATTTCAGCTTGTCACAGCCTGGCATACCTTAACATATTAGGACCTTCTCTTCAAAGGAGCGGCTCACACATGCCCATGCTAACAGAAACGGCACAATATTTTCCCCTGGTAAAGGCAACCCAAGGGTTGTACTCTCGCTTTCTAAAAAAAAATAATAATAGAAAAAGCATACAGAGAACAAAAAAAAAAAAGAAAAAAAAAGAAAAAAGAAATCAAACCAAGAAAGATCCATGCAGACAGGTCATGCTCTTCATGGAGAATCAGGTAACTCTACAGACAACCTGCAAACAGAAACACGCGTAAGGCTGAGCAGCCCATCAACATAATATCACTTATTAATTAGGTCAGCAGGCCCAGCTGAAGTCCTCACCAGTGTAAGCATCAACACCCACTGGCTCAATAAATCTCGGCCATGGGGACTTCTGCTTACTAAGAGTTCAGACTTCATACAACTATCCTTCAGTGCAGCTCCACCTGCCAATGGCTCTCTTGTGACATTGGCCAAGAGCAATACCTACCCCTGCAGTTGGGACTGACTGATCCCAGGCAGTTTGTCTGCCTCAGAAAATTCAAAAAAGACTAAAACATGTCTAACTCGGGGCATGAGTTTACACTGCTACGACTCAAAGCTCCCAAGCCCGGTTCAGAAAGGTTTGTACGTGGTCCACCTGGGCCCAGCCCACCCAGAACGGCCTCACCCCTGTCCCTTGCAACCCTCATGCCCCAGTCAAGCACTGTTGGGTGGTCACAGAGCCAAATGCTCTACTTCTGCCAATGAGCTCCTCTCCAGCAGGGCATGGAGCAGTTAGGCAGGGTGAAGGCAACATCCCAGGAGCTACTCTGCACCTCCAAGAAAACCTGCACCTTGGGCATGAATGGTAACAGTGAACTTTTGAGCCGGAGCTGTTACTGTTAAGCAGTCTTGGGTCAGATCAGCACTGCTGAAATTTCCTCAAAGCAATCAACATTGACAGAGAGTTGCTTTCTTGCACACTTAAACATTTTTTTTAGGATTTGTCAGAAACAAACAACCCCACACAGAATATTTCTGCCCCAGGATTGAGTCTTTTTCCTTTGGTGGGATTTCTGTTTCTTATGGAAAAAGAAAAACAGTGTTTTCTGGGGAAAGACTTTTTGTGTGTGTGTGTGTGTGTAAAAAATTAAACAAATACAAATATTCAGCAGAAAGTATCTGAGCAATCCAAGCATGTATGAGGAATTACTGAATTAAAGCTGCTGGGTGAGGCTAATCACACTGCCACACACAGGAGGAAAGGAAAACTGATTGATAGTCATTCCAAAAAATCCCCCCAGCTTGTCATCTCCCTGATATTTTGATCTGTATAACGTGGGAAGGGGCCTGCTTTTACTCCGGGCTGCATGCCCTCAGGTGTGTCCACCACGTCATGGACCTGCAAAATGTGAACCGGGACAGTTAAAGGACATACCAGCAGGAGACAGGATAATTTATGGGGAGGCAGGTCAATGCAAATTTATTGTGAGTAATGGACACTGGAAGGGGGGAAAAAAGCTCCCATAGGAGCAAAGGCGAAAGGGTGCTGGCTCTCTGCTCCTTGCAGACATCCAGGATGCTAATAAAAACCTTGGTGGACAATGAAAAGCAAATACCAGTTCCAGGGAGCTGATTTACCGCAGTGGTGGAACAGGTCAGTGCAGAGGGAAGTGGTTTGATCAGAAAGCCAGTGAAATTCAGATGATAATTATGCTCAGTAAGAGGTAAAATAATCCTTTCATTTGCTGGGAGGTTTCAGTCATGCACTTTGACCTTCATCCTGGTGTTTCATTAATAGTTTATATTAACAATTAATGGTTGCTTTCATTGGTGTTCTGTGCAACTCGCATTAGAGTTAATTTTCAAGTTGGATATAATAATACACAAGTCTCATGGGATACTCGTATCATGTGACAGCATTTATTTCAGCCAGGAGCCAGGAGATGAAAATCAGGCCTAACACCAGTCTCGGGAATTTATTACTTCTGTCCAGTCACCCCGCAGAGACGTTGGATGTTGCAGTGGCTTTCTCTATAAGGCCGTGATGGAAAGCTGCCCAGACCAACTGAAGTCCCTTGATCGTGAAGATAATTTGCCTTTGGGATGACTTCAGATGCATGGTTAGTCTGGTTTACTGAAGAATCGTAAAAAAGAGCCTCTCAGCTTCACTGCGGCAGTTACTTACAGGGTCCACATAACTATGGTAATGTTGGCTTCGGCCACACTTGCTGGAATAATCCTAAAGAACGGCCCAACCTAAGGGTCAAAGCTCAGGTTTAGGATTGTATTCACAGTTTTGTCCTCTATGGGGTAGGACGGCGAAGCAGTATTACACCCAGAAAGCACCGGAGAGCTCAGCTTCGGGCCCCTGCTGCCAGGGGTCACACAGAGATCTTTGGGATCACACAACCATCCTCGGCTGTAAGCCTGAAAGCAAGCCCGAGCTCCTGGGATTGAGGGGCTCTGGGGCACAGCAGCGGTGGGTTTAAAGCAGACTTTGAATTTGTGGCTACTACTTCCAGATAGCCCATTAATAAATTTATTTTGAAGTGAGGTACACGTCCTGGTTTAGTTTTAAGGATAGCCCTGATGTTGCTCTTATCATTCCCAAAAAAATTTAGACCACTGAAGCATTGGGATTATACCATTTTTAAACTTCACACAAAAAGAGAATTGAGTCTATAATATTTGGCCTGAAAACTCAGCTAGCCCTTTGCTATAGAAGTAGTTGGAGGAAGAGCATGCTGTTTTGTCTAAAAATACACATTTTTTTTAAAATAATGGAATCAAAACTCAATTATAATTGAATGTACTTCACACCACAGTTTGATCACACTACCATTACTGTGGCAGGAAAATATCAGGCAATTCACTGCAACAAAGCTTATGGAGACACTATATATTTGCTCCTATTTAAGGGACAAACTAAGTCTTGAGATTTGGTGGTACTTAAACTGCGAGGAAATAGGTGTTTGGCTCCCTTGAGTCTTCCCCTGCAAATAGCTCAATTAGGGGACTAATTGAAGCATAGAGATGTCCCCCACAGGGTTGAAAAATGCCTATCTGGCATGGTAGAGTCATCCCTGCAAGTTTTCATCACCAGAGACATCAGTTCTGGAGAAGACCAGGACAAAACCAGCAGCATCCTGTGCCCTGTGGAAAGCGGCCGGCTCTGTGGGCAGCATCCCTGGGCATCCCTGCCCTGTGGTCACCAAGATGCCCGGCCACTTGCCCGGCCCTGCTGCTGGCGATGCCGAGTTGAGCTGTGCTGACCCACCTGGCAGTGCCCGCAAGAGGTAATTTTACAGAACAGTGATGAATCAAGTCATCAATCACTGTCACATCTAGTAGCAGGAGCATGTGCTCGGAGCCCGGGAAAGCCTGTGCATGCTCAGGATTAGGTTGCAAGTAAACTCAGTGGTGCTAAAATGCTTCCCTAAGTAAGTACTGGCAAAGTCCCTGCTGAAACGTGTCAGAGTTTGTGCACCGGCTCCGGCAGAGCTTAAATCAGGCCCTGTGACTTAAAGTCTGCTGACACTTTAGCGCACAGTTACTGCGAGCAGAAATACTCCTGGCAGCGAAGTTATCCATGTGCACAAGTATTTGCAGGATCAGGGCATAGCTGCATCATCCTTTGTTCCTTTCATCATGCTCGCAATGCTGAATTAAGCCTTCAGCTTTGTCTTTTCCTTGTACACAAGCCCTGTTGTATAGTTACATCACTGTAATAAATGATGAAAGAGAGGACCTGTATAGCAACGGGAATATGATGGAAATAATTATAACAAAAAATGTTAATTAGTGCATTTTCTTGAAGAATCTTCTTTCTGATTGCAACACGATTTTGTTGAAGAACTGAAAAAAGTAAAAAAAGACCCAGAACTGTTTTTAAATCTTAAGGTTGCATGGACTTGGGAGTGTTTCCTTGTGTAAAAAAAGCCTGAAAACATGGCAAGAAAACTAAAAACGCTCTGTCAAAAATGTAAATAGCACGAAGAAGGTTTTGACCAGCCCTAATCACCACGAAGCGGGGGAAAGAGCATTAGGAGGAACAAAGGTGTGGTTTTGTTCTCGTTCTCACACTCGCAGCTCATTTCTACCTCCCTTTGTGCCAACACTTTCTTTTAAATGTATATTAAAAACCTCCCGAGCACCACTGCAGGTCCTGCTGCCGAGCCCGCTGCTCGCCGCTGGCCGACGCGTTTCGGTGAGGGAGAGGACACCCTGCTAATGACTGGCCACGCACTTGGCGTGCCTGCAGCCCCCGCCCGGCGTAGGGGCTGCCAGATGTGTGCATCTGGGCTGGGTGCGGGGCAGGGCAGGACAGGACCGCCTTGGGTCCTCCGCCTGTTTTGCCTCTTCCCTCTTCCCCAGTTCCTCAGCCTAAGATTAAGAACCTACGATAGAGGCTGGAACCTGTGCTACTTAAAATATATCTACGTATATGTGTGTGTGTTTGAGTTTATATCTTTTTACACTGCGACTGAGTGAAGCTGCTTGAGAAAGAAATTTCTGCAAGTTCAGGTTTCCCTGAGCATGTGAACCCGTTGAATACTCTTTTCTGTGCCTCCGTGCGCCTCCAGAAGCACCACTCTGCAGAGGGAGAGAAAACCCTGCTCCAACGTTTGAGTTGTCACACACAGAGGATCTGAAATTGCGCGTCTGCCTGTACCACTTGCATTTCGTCACCTATTGCTGGAACAAATAAAACCAAACGAGTAATGATCTGATTCTGTGGTCCTGCTGTTGCTGCTTTGCCAGGGATTATCCTGGTTCAGTGGACACAGTCCTGGGACGGAGAGTGGAGTCTGTTTCCTTCTCTGCCACTTCCCTGCTGGATGGCCTTAGGCAAGTCATTTAACTCTCACTGCTTCCCTTCTTGTGCTTAATCCAGCACCACTGGCTGACGTTGTAAGAGTTTTGAGATACGTTAATGGCACAGGGTATTTTAGTGCTCTTCCGAGAGCAGAATGGGCCAGCTACAGTCCCGCGGTATTTAAAGTCCCTCTAAAAAATTATGACACCTTTTTCACGGATCCATGGCAGTCTGTACGGTGGCTCTCTGCTTCGGGCTGGCTTTCGTTTGCAGAGGAATAAAACCAAAATCACGGAGTTACTCAGAAGCAAATTGGAGCAATGAGTGCATGTGAGAATACTGCCATTTGCTCATGAGCAAACAGCAGCAAGAAAGAAATAAAAGTCAATATAAGAGGCACTGGTTCCTATTCACTGAGCCCTCGTTTACATACGGCAACTGGTACTCAGGAAATGAGAGTAGCACTTGGAAACAGCCATCTCTGTCAAGCAGCGATGGGCGAGCGCTGCTTCCGATGAAGGCTGATGACTGAGGAAGTCATAAAAGCTATCGGGGAGAGGAAAGAGGCAGGTGACATGGGTAAGACAGCAAATATTAAGGGGATGAAAGGGATTATAAAGCAAGGCTGAAAAGATGTAAAAAGCTGATTAGGAAACCAAATATGACAGAGAGAGAAGAATTGCCCATGGGGTGAATAAAAACAGTAAAAGATTTCTTTTAAACAGGTAAAGGAAACAAGATTAATAGGGAGGCTACTGGACCACTGAGAGGTGGTTGAGAGAGCTTAATAACACAGGGAGGGGGGCTGAAATGAGGAAAATTCAATGATTTCTCCTGGCAGGGGGAACCTGGGGGTAAGGTGACAGAGACAGAAGCAAAGTTTCCTGTGACAGCCAAGGACGGAAGAACCGAGAACATGAATAATTACCAAGGCAAACCCATCCTGCTGGAGAAGGAGGCAGGACTGAGTGCAGAGGGTGTACTTTTGGCCCACGCTGCTTAATGGGACAGCAGGACAGATTAAGTGCCCAATAACAGAGGTTTTGAGTCACTCCTTGGAAATAAAGAGGTAAAGAGAAACGGATATAAACCGAACATCACTGAGCATCTACGAGAAGAGTCAGGCAGAAACTGAGACGTATTTGCAGTAGATTATCAACTGATACAAATGCTCGTGAAAGTTGATGCACACGCACGCACTCACTCCCACCAGCTGAGAAACTGGCCCCAAACCTGCAGAATGTGACTTTAATCAGAGGCAAGATTTTAGAGATGTTAGCAGGGATGAGATCACCCAACATCTGGAGAAATATGAACTGATAAAAACGTATCTGCCCAGCTCCATAAAGGGTAAATCTTGTCTGACAAATCTGGCAGAATTTGTTTTAGGAGCTAACGTGAAAAACAGGCAGGAGCGAAGCAGTGGAGCTAATCCACATAGATTTCAGAAAAGTCATTTAAACGCAGCCCGGGATGGTAGACTAATACGTAAGGTTAGCAAGTATGGCATAAAAACCATTGTCCTTGAAAGACTAAGGAAATGGTTAGGTGATTAAGGGCAGGTTGTAATGGTAAAACTTTATGGGTCAGAGAGGAGGACGGTGATGTGGTGAAGACAGCTATATTTGAGGTTATTACGATGACAGTTCAAGGCACCAGATGGAAACTCATACTTTTTACTCTGTAGAAAAACTATTCTGAGGAAAGTGCTACCCTGGGCAGTTCTAATCCAAAAATCACACCGAAATCAAGACCAGTTCATCTTCTGGGGGGCATTTGCCTTTGTGGAACATCAAATCTTCCTGGGTCAGCTAAGCATAGAAAGCACAGGAATGAAGTCAGGCCCAATGAGCCCAATAAATGAAAAAAAAAGCACCCCACCCTAGGCTAGGGTAAGGTCAGGTTGGCTGGAGGAATATATATTACGGTGATAGGGTTTGCTGAGCTAAAAGATCACAGCCCAGGAAAAGGATTTAAAGCAGACCCAGGGGCTGTCAGCACATGGCATCAACATGGTTGCTCCTGGATTATAGTCATACCTTATCTTTACAGACGTGCGGTTTGGTCCAGGTTCTCCAGGGTGACTGTGGGCAAGGAGCAAGACAGGAAGACTCCCAATAACAGGGCGAAAACCAGAGAAAAACAGGCAGGACAGGATAGAGGTGGTTCAGAATGTGACCCCGAAAAGGGAGCAGTTGTTAAGAAAGGACTCAGGCAGACTTCTGCTGTGTAACCTAGCACCTTGACCAAGGCAAATTTACTAAAAAGTAGAGCAGATGCTACCACAGTATTGGAAGCAATCCTGTGCAGCCAGCGACTGCAGTAATGTCCCTCAGAATGTTCTGTAAAAAGCCGGACCCTCTGGAAATGCCCATCCTGCAGTGGAGGCTCCTGTACCTGTACTGGTTCAACCCACCGCCCCTGGCTAGAGCAAAGCCCAAGGTCCTGCTATGCTGCCCCACCAGGCGCTTGCCCCCTGCCACCAGGAAATGCAAAGCCTCGTACCTGGCAATTTAGCACAGGGACATGTCTCCCTGTTTTGCCTGTAATAGCCATGGTCATACCCCTCCCACTGCCCCTGAAATAAGTGCTCCTGGGAACGGGAACTCTCAAAGGTGGTTATTCCCAATATGATCCAAACTCCTCACTCTCCATGAAACCCAGCACCACTTCTGGAGCTAAGTTTAAAGAGTCCTTGAGTCCCTGAGTATTGGGCTGGGATTGTGTCAGCTGCCCATTCAGCAAAAGTCCCAAAGTCTGGCATTTCTAAGAGTTTGAAAAACTTCAGGTCTATCTGAACTTCACACGACCTACCTGCATCACTCAAACCAGCAAAATCGGGCTGGGAAGGTCACCAAAGCCTGCCATAAAAAGTTCATCCACTTTTGGCAGCTCTTCTCTGCTGTGTTCCCTCCAGCACAGGCAAAACAAGGCATTGCTTGGAGTCACGGGCTGCCAAGGGGGCCAGCACAGCCCTGGCCCTCCTGCCCATCGGCACAGCAGGGATCCAGGGGACCCGCTGGGGCCACCACACCACTTGACCAGGAGCATCCTTCTGCCTCCCAGGCTCGTGGCAATGCCAGCAAGGTCCTCTCCCAAAGGTTCCACCAATGCTGCTGTGCTCTCCAGGCACTTTGGGGTACAAGAGGCACCAGTGGCATCAGACCTTGGTGGCTGCAGATCTTGACGTGGGGTCGGGAAGGGCCCCTGCAGTGGGGAGCTGAGAGGTGTTTGTGGGATCGCTGCTCGCGGTACCCCCGCGTAGCACAGCAAGCTGTTTGTGGCATAGATAGGAATCACAGACTGATTAATCACACCTGCTAATTACATCAAACAAATAGGCAAAATTAATATTTGATGTAGGTCTCTAAAGAGACTGTATGGATCAATTTTCCACAGATAAGACAGAAAAATTCCTGCAGATAATACACAAAACCTCAGCAGAAGCTTCCTGGCTACAGATGACTCCATCACATCGAAACCAATGGAGTGATGACATCTTGTGAAGCATCACTTACTACTTACGCCAGATTACACAGAGCCCTGACTAAAACCTCATACAGGAGTCATGTTTGTTACGGCATGCACACACACGCACGTGTTTGAAGCTGGTTTCAGTGCCACGTGGCTGCTGGTCGTACAAAAACTGGACATCAAAAACATATCAAGGTAATAAAAACCACAGATCAGCTGCATTTAGTACACAAATCATTATTATAAGCACTGTTCTGCAGCTCGCGCTGACTTCAAGTCAAGCTTCTATTAATACTTGGTGAAAATATTGGTGTTTTTTCAAAGGGCTGTAAAAATCCCCTTGCAAAAATATCCCGGTTGTGCACCCGGGGCACAGCGCAGCCTCCCGCAGCGAGACGACCCTGGGCTGAAGCAGCACTTTCATCCTGTTTATGCCCTTAAAAGGGGAAACTGCTTTTTTTTTGTGTGCGTGTTGTTGTTCATCCCTTTGCAAAAAGAGGCAAAGTTCACCTCTCATTCACATGCGTGCTGACCACAGGCACAGCACTCTGACTGGAAACACAACGGGCATCTCCTGCGATGCCAAGGGTCTTTGGGATGAAGGCAAGCTTGTTCGGGTGACCTTGCCAGTGCTGCTCTGAAACCCCAGTGTCACTCACCGGGACCTCTTCACACAGAGCCAGCTTCCATGCTGATATTTTTGGAGGTTCTGGATTCCTTACTACATAAATATATATTATTGTTATATATTTGTCATTTCTGCAGTGATTTGATTGGTTTGAACATGGATTTTCAAATGGATTTGTTATTGTGAGAGCGAATTTCTTTTGTCTTGGTTTAACATCTAACTATAATCTTGTATAAATAACAGGCTTTCTGCAAACCTAAGGCCAGGTTTTCGTTTCATATACCTTCGCTAATCTAGAAAATCTGGTTGTATTAAGAAGCAGCATCAGAAAGGAGTTAAACCAGCATATCCTCATAAAGCTGAAATAGGCAAGAAATGTAATGAGAAATCCTACTGCAAACAGTGTTTGAGTCTTTATTTATTAAATATACTTTAGGAAATTCAAACAATCTACAAACATTTTGGGGGCTGATGTGTTTTAGGCTTACAAAGCAATCTTTGGAGAGCAAAACCCACCTTTTGTTCTTGCAGCAACTATTTCCCAGTATTAAGGTGGGGGGGGGAGGTAATGCACAAAAATCCACTGCCTTTATTTCCGTAGGGGATATCAGCACTGGGAAGGAGCCTGGCACTGCCCCAGCCAGCAGACGCACGGAGCAAGAGCGAAATCAGACGGTGGCGAACCCGCTTTTGGCTTAGGCAGGTACATCCCAGACCTGTTTGCAAATGGACCCTTACCTTCTGGAAGACAAAATTAATATATCTAAGGTGCTTACATGGTCCTGTGACTGAAGTTCCCCGATTCTGAGACCATATTCAACTCCCCAGCGTGCCTCTGAGGCAGGCAAGTGCCGTCAACGCCGTGCGCGACCGTAGCACTGAGGCCAGGCTCTAAAGAGGATGGAGGTGCCCACTGTGGGAACGGGGTGGAATAAAGCTGCCCGAGTTCAAAATTGAAATCCAGAAAACTTCTGTTCAGCTGCCAGCAAACCCTGAATCATCTAATGTCTGCAGACACATTTCCCGTTTCCTTTGAGTGTCCTGGGTGCCTCAGTCCAGCTACATTACAGATCAGCAGCTCTTGGCCAGAAGCAAAGCGTGCAACAAGGAGTGGGGCTCATGACTCAGTCCCGTCTCCAAACTGGGACCAGTTTTACCTGCCTGGACCCTGTTAAGAAGACTTAACTCCGCTTTTGTAGAACATAAATTGCTTTTGGTGCAGGATTCTTGGATTTTATTGTGTGATCTGACCGGCTTTTGGTGGGACAGGAGTCTCCACATTTGCCCAGAGCTGCGCTCAACATCTCCTCTCCTAACCAACACACAGGTCAGAACCTGGGACATCAAAATATCTCAAATTGCTTTTTTTTTTTTTTATGAGATGACAGCTGGTCTCAAATCTAATGAATCAATTTACAAACTGTGGTTATTATCTGAGTTACTGAATTACTACTGTGCCCGAGGACCAACGGCCACTTGGTCCCCTCTCAGATGAGATAGGGACAAACTCACTGGAAGATGTCCGCACTGGTGGCTCTGCCTGATGGGCACAAAGCCTGCCTGCCTGCAGGCAGCTCAGCACAAAGCAGAACGAGCCTAAAGAAAGGCCAGATATTAGGAAACAAGGTCGTGCCTAAATTCCCAGGCATCACACCAAAAATCACCTTTGGCTGGATGTGGCCTGACTCCTGGCTGTGCTCAGCGCTCACAGCTCGGGGTCAAGCTAAAAAAACTGGCACCCCCCCCCTCCATGTGCCCACGCAGAGCAGAAAGGAGCAGGGCTGGCTTCTGCTGCAGCGTTGGGGAAGTGTGTGTTGGAGGGCACGAGCACCGTGCCCCAGGAATGCAAACTTCTTATGGATAAGAAATTCCTGGAATTCATGCTCTTATGATGCGAGGAGAAATGTGCCTTTAAAAATTCACACAGTCACTTTATTTTCATTGCCTGGCAAAGAGTTTCTTAAGCTAATCGGAAAGGAAAGCACAGCACACCTTTAAATGAATACGGATAATATTATTCTATTACCCTGATGATTATCAGCTAAATTGCCTTGTAAAATGTTTAACACTGTTTATCCTGGAAGTGTTTTGACACTGGAGAACTTTTTCCTTCGGGGACAAGTGAGGGATGAGCTGGCAGCAAGGCTGTCGGTACCAAAGCACAGTGGGTCACGGTGGAGCCGGTGGATCGCACCAAGCCCAGACCTCATCCTAACGCTGGTGTGCAAGCTGAAGAGTTTGACAGCGGGCCATGAGCTTTATCAGAAGCTGGCTCATGGCTGGTGCTTGCTCCTGGCGCTGCTGTATAACACGTCCCTTCCCTCGTGGGATCCCATCAGCTACCTATAACCAAGGGCCTGGTCCAAAGACGGATGGCACATCTTCATAGCCAAGGTAGCTGGAAAGGGCACTGCAGCTGCTCAGATGCACGGAGTCAGGGGACGTGGGGCAGGGGGGGTTTATTTACCATCAGGGCATCCTTTGCCAGTCAGCTCCTATAAACCTTACGGTGACACAAAATTCTTACTGGCAGATAAAATAGCTAGGTGTATCCACTGTTCTTGAGGGAATAACACGATTTCGTGTCCCCTTTACCAGCACTGTTTAACCAGGTCTGACAAACGTGTTTCTAAGTGAATGGAGCGCATCTGGGTCTAGCAGAAGTGCTTGCCTGAGCATGCACACGCATCGTGCGCCGGGTGGGTGTACGTCCCTGCCTGCACACGCTGCTGCCTTCCAGGATTTCCTCCAAAATGTCTAAAAATTACCAGTTAGGGTTAGGATTGAATGACATTTGCTCATCTGAGATTTCTTTCTGTAATTGAAACAGAGAGCGAGAAAGAGAGAGGAAACCTGAATAATTGAAAGGGGAGGAGGGAGAAAGATTTTTTTTTTAAAAAGAAAAGATCAGTTCTCAGCTGGCAGGAGGAAATCCCACCAAGGATATGCGGAGATAATACTGAGCTGCTATTATACGACTGAATCCCTCCGAGGAAGAAGTTATCTCTCAACGGATCTGCAAGGATGTTTTAAGTGAATCAGTAAATGAACCAGTCTGGGGACGTGAACAAAATATGTGTGTTTTCCAGTCTCTGAATATAAATAAACAAAACATAAATATTCAGAGATTACTCCAGTTAGTCCTCTTGAAAACTCTTTGAGCAATAAAATAAATAATACGGGTGTTTGCAGTTCAGAGCAGATGATCTCTGTGGAGGAAAAGACAGGAGGGGAAGGAGCTGTACTCCTCCTGTCCCAATCTTTGGTGATTTACTCACCCATCACTGCAGCCCGGCGCAGAGCGGTGTCCACACCACATAAAGCTCAGTGCTAACATACGACACACATAATGGACCTGCTTGGGAGTCTTCACTCGAGGATTTATGAAGAACAATCTAATTATTCAACTCAGTGCTGCTCACTACCATTATTGCTCCTATTTAAAGCCTCCATGGAACAGGCCGTTTGTCTCGGGGGACAGACCTTGTCACAGCGGTTTTCATTGATAGAAATATACTCCTCAGTTTTGATAGCAATGCAGCTAATCCTGGAGGGACTTGGTAAACATATCTCACACTTGATAGGCCCAAGGAATTAGGCCTTGACAGCCCAGATTTTCCAGGAGCAGAAAAATGGGGTTGCTTTACCAATAAACTCTAATTAAAGAGGAGCAAAGACCAACCCAACCCTCTCTGCAGCAAAGACGCGAGCGATTGCTGGCTTCCTCCCGCAAGTAATTGTTTCAGCATCCCGAAGGAGGGAGGGGGCTGTCACCTTCCCCTGCCTGATCAAACAGAGGTTGCTCTGTTATTTATAACCCTATGATATGTAACAGATGAGAGGAGTCACCTTGGCTAAGCAAGTCACTCGTGTAACCTAACCTTGGGTGAGCTACCTCTTGTGTGCAGCGGCAAGACAGGCGCGTGCCCCAGCGCCGGCTGGGCGGGACGGGAAGGGGGGCACGGTGAGATTTCTCACTCGCATCCACCTCAGCGGATTCCCTCATCTTCAGTGGAACCTGGTTCTGAATTTGCCTGAATATTTATTGGTTCTATCTGTACGCAAAAGAATAAGTGTAAACATCCTTTGTTCCTCCTCTCCTACCAAGAGTCAGCAAAGGTTTGCATTTTCCCCTGCAAAATATTTAAATGTAGGTAGGGGGTAATGAACATCTGCTAAAATGCATTCGTGGATAGTCACCAAACTCCTCTCATCGATTGCTGGTACATGGTTGAATGCCACCTGTAACCAAAGCGATGCTGAGGAATAAGAGCGCGCAGCTTTAAGCCAGCCAGCCTTAAAGGGGATGTTTTATCAGCCCTTGACATTAGAAACCAAATGCTGTCCTGAATGCAACCCCCTGCCTTCCACAGGCTGAGCTCCATCAGTACATCCACCAGGATTTAAGGTTGTGATATTCATGGGGGCCCCAGGGAACCGGTGGTCAGGTTTTTAAAGGTATTTAGATATCGAACTCCCATTGATTTTGAGACTGGCCGCATGTGTGGAAATCCTGCTATTGCTTTTGCGATTTTATCTTTCTTTGCTCAAGGCAGTGCTAGGGATGATAGATGTGCCATAATTAAAAATATACATGGAAAGCACAACCCACATCTCTCTACTCCTCTTTATTTGCCTTCCACCTAGGAAGTTCAGATCTCCTGCACTAGCGCAGAAACTGGAGCATTTCTTTCCCTTAGAGAAACCAATCATTTCCCTCCATCACCCATACCACTTTTTGTGGCTTCTGGTCCATCACCCATACCACTTTTTGTGGCTTCTGGTCTGAACCCAACCATCAAGCTTTAGTCTTTTGAGCATTTCTCAGCAGCACCTGAAGACCGCTCTGCCGGGGATTTCTCCACAAGTTCATTTTTGCTTTCATCTCTCCCAGGTTTTGAAGGAATCATGAACAAAAAGCGCTCACAACCTAACGCAGGCCTTGGCAGAGGTGCTAGCGCGGTCTGCATGGCAGCAGGAGAGCACACAGCTCCTAAAAACTTTGGTTTTGAGGGCACAATCACAAATGCAATGACTTTCAGGACACAACCGGCAGTTCCCAAACATGGAGGTTAAAACCCCGTGCTCTCCTTCAGACATGATGGATGGTCACAAAGGGCTTTGACTTGCTTTGCCCTGCGTGTAACACAAAACCCAGTGGCTTTGCCTGCTTGTGACTAGCATTAAAGCACTAAATGTTGCCATATACTCCTCCACACACATTGTGGCCTGAAACAGAGCGGGGTAAGTCACGATATAATAGAAATAATCTGGATTCTAATTTGCTGACTGGGACATAACTTGAATATTTGTACTGCAGAAGATCTCCTCTCATGCTGAATATGGTAAAGGGTAATGGAGCTTTCTTTCTCTAAAGGTTAGAAAGACCCTACTTAAAGAGAAAATTGCGGCTGAGGGATGCTTTACAAGGGATGAAATGGTCCCAGTTGAGCTCTGCTATAAGAGTGGCACCAGCAAGGGCTTCAGTCTTTTTTTTTTTATTTTATTTTATTTTTATTTACATCATTCTTACAGGAGGCTTGGCCCCATTTTTCTGTGTTTCTCTGGTTCTAATTACTTGGGGAATATGTGTGATGAGATCCAGAATCAGCTGCCTGTTGGACTGAGCCCGTTCCCACGCAGAAGCTGATACCTGAGAGTGCTCAGTGCCTGAGGCACAGTCAGGTAGGAGTCGCTTTGCTGTGAAGGGTGCAGAAAAACTGTGATGATTACAATACAATACACTTGTGATGACAGTTTTTAATGCTCTAAAGATTAAGCACCAAGTCCAACTTCACCGGCAGTCCAGAAGGAGAACAAACTACCTCAAAAGGGTGATTCAGCCCACCCAAAGATTGAGGGATCCTGCATTATTGGCATGGATGAGATGGCTAATTTCTGGACAGCTAAAGCTGAGGGAACAGGTCTCAAGCAGGGTGCCCAAGTTATGCTAGAAGCCATCCTAGCATGCTACACACGCATAAATTACTGAAAGCTCACGCAGTTCCTGAAACATGATTTGACTATAAACACTGGAAGCAGAAATCACTTATTTCTTGTTAAACACATTGCATGGAAACAAGATGTATGCAAGCCAAAAAACCATGTGGCTTTGTTATAGATCATGCAATATCACAGTTAGCAAGAAAAAGCTCATTCCTGGCTTCAGCATGGTTGCTTGCTGCTAAAGGTAGTAAAAGTCCAGCTAAAGTTATTTTACTAGCTTATAAGTAACAGCCCTCCCAGACCATAAATTACTTTCCTATAGGAATTTACTCTTCAGGGTAAGATGAACGACTCTAAAAAGTGGTCTGGCGATGCTGTCTAAATGAATTTCATTGCAGGATCAGGATGGTGGGACTTATGAGTGTGGCTTTGCTCTGTACCTCCACCTTCCTTACAAGTTAAACCCCCCAAACTAGTAAACTGGCCAGGGTCTAATCCAGTGCCCCAGTGAGCAAGGTGGCATGTTGAACAACAAAGGCAATTCTAGATCACAAACATGATCTGTCAAATGTGGCAAAGCCTGGGCTGGTCCCCGGGACGACATTTTCTCAGGGCTTATCGTGCTTTTTGTCCGTGAACCAGTTTAGCTGGTACCAGCATAGACAAGAGCCAGCAGAGCTGACACCCGGGCTGCTGCAAACGACGTGCTTCAAAAATCTAGCATTTTACTTTAAGAGGAGGGCACAGCAAATCCCTAACAGTCAGGACCCGTGTTAACGATGTCTCAGGGTGCTTTTCCCCACGCGGGAGCAGGTGGCCGTTAGCTGGCCCTGGCCACCTCTGCAGCACCGCGGCACGCTGAGCCGCACGCACTTCGGTGCGCCACAGAGGATGCTGCAGCCCGAGCCCAGAGAGAGAGAGATGCAGACAGAGCAAGTGAGGAAGGAAGGATAAAAATAATTTTTAAAATGATCTCTCAGTAAGTTGAACCAACTTCCAGCAGTCCCACCTATGAAAACCAGCCTTGGAGAGCATTATGTATCAGGACTGAAGTGTAAAAAGGTTGATCTACTACAAAAATAATTTGTCTAGCAGTAGGTTACTTCCCTCAGTCTGTTCTAAGGAACAAACACCCTTTTCTCCCCTGCCTTCCCCACACACGTGTATGCACAGGCACAGAGAGGCACTGACACCTTCCCCCCCACCCCAGCCACGGGTGGGCACCCTGGGCAGGCTGCCCTCTCACCCTGAGCAGTGGGTGTCTGGGGAGCTTACAACAGAGGAAGAACAAAATCCGATGCAGACGTTGCATTTCAGCGGACGAAACTCTGCAGTACAGCGTGTTTCAATAGCAAGAGGCGAATTTGTAAAGCCTGCCCTTACTCACAACAAAAAACAAAAGGAGACTCTTGCGAGCTGCCATTCCCCAACATTAGCTTCATCGCGTCCTACAGCCTGCCTACATCTTTTTGCACGCTCCTGAATACTGCTCTTCTGATGAGGTAAGGAGCAACCGACATCCAAATAAATCCCAGCAAGAAGTTCCAGTTTACTTTAAAGCCATTGACTCTCTCATGAGGAGGTCAAGGCAAAGTTACGTGGCTGCGGTATTCCTTTTGCTTCCTGTTTTAAGTTACAAAGTTCTTGCACCATCAAAAAGCTGCTGACTTCTACCCCTCAGGTGCCCATGCTAGAGTGGAAAATGAGCTGCTCTTTCTTTTCCCCCTCCTCCTTTCTCTCTTGCTCTGTCCCTTCTTCCCCGCGCACTGCTTCGGGGTTGTCCGAGGGACAGACGCAGCAAACAGCCACCACAGCATCCGCAAGGGAAAGAACACTTACAGGTTTTACAGATTTTAAAATACAGCTGGGTAAGAATCCAGCCCTTTTAAGGCTCCCCTAAACACAACAAGCATATAAGCACCCCATGTAACACAGAGCCAGCTACGGTACAGACCTGGAGAACAGAGAGGGACGTCTGAGCCTGTAGACCTCAGAGCCAGGCTGGAATTTCTCACCGTCCAAGTCTTGATGGTGGTAAGTTCTGACAAATTAGTTTGACTTACTGAGACTATGGCCGTGGCTGCAACTCAGACAAAATTCGGGTTTACACTTCTACATGTTTGAAAATAAGAATTTATTTCTTTTTCCTTGAATCATAAGTCTTTAAAGGGCTGTGTAAGACCCCAAGGCCTCATGGAAAAGTCAGAGCAGAATAACTTCCCTGAATAAGTTAAAGCCTTTCCTGACCTCACTGCTGAAATATCTGAGGCACTAAATGAAACAAGGCAGCAAGAGGGGAAAAAAAAGTTCTGTGGACATGCTACAGCATCTCTTTATCTTCACAGCCTGAAAAGGGTGGAGCACAATTAGCTCATCTGTGAGAAATTTGGGCAGGCAAGGAGCTTCAAGAAGTGTTAAATTCAGCTGCAGACCAGGATTCTTTTGTCCCCTGGATGGCAGTTTAAAAAGCAGCAGCTGAACTGGGGAACTCATTGCTGAGTGAGGAGTGAGTGGGATCCAGAGGGGACTACAGGACCTGTGGAGAACAGACACCTTAGTGGCCCTAAGACTCAAAAGCCCAGGTGCAACCTCCATACTGCTGATTTCCAAAACAAGGAGCACGTAGCAATGCCCTGTTCTTCAAAGTTTCTCCTCTGTTGAACATCAGAGAGAAAATATCCCAAGCTGTACAGATTGTGCACAAACCCAGATCTTAGCTCCGTGCAATTCTGTCTCTGAGGAGTGATGCTGCTGCACGGCTCCCTCGCTCTCTGCCAGGATGGGGTAAGGCTTTCAGACTTGCTCTAGGTAGATGGCGAGCCCTAGGATCCGTCCTTGCCTAAACCAGATTTTCTGAGAAATGGAAGTAGAAGAAGATATTCCCAGGCAGCTGGATGTGAGAGTATTTCAATATCCGCTCATCCAAGCTTTAATCTCTAAATTGCAAAAACATTAACATTATTGATTGATCAGACATCAATCCAACAGGAAATTTAATTAAATTAAAATGTGTCACTGAGCAGTCCTCACTGCGTCACGTATAAATCTTTGGTAATAATTTGACAAAGACAGCAGCGATTGATACCATGTTCCCAGTTTAATTTATCCCCCACCATGTTATTTTCCTGCGCTGATAATGAGTGTGCTCACCGACTCACAGGGGGACAGCCTCGTCCGCAGGGCACCCATCCGACACACCCCAGCGCTAAAGCCCCCCACGTCTGCCGGACGTGGATTATTTACAGCCGCGTGGGCTTAAGCCATGGGGTTCTGGGGCAACACCTTCATTCAAGGCACTGTTACGGGGCTGACTCCCGCTCACCGACGGCCGAACGCAGCTTTCCTATTCCAGACCATCTCCTCCTAACAGCAGATTTGTCCCCAAAGGCAGCAGGGTCCCAGAGAAAGGCTGAGAGGTTCCTTGCACTAAATCAATTTACTCCCGGGGCGCAGAGGCACGGCCCCGACCCCAGCCCGCGGGCAGGCGCCGTGCGCCGAGGCAGCGGCAGCCGACGGTGGTACTGCTGCACCGAGCAGCGCTGGAGCCCCCGCCAAGGCACAGACACATGCGGATAATAGCAAGATGCTAAGACAGATGATTAAGAAACAACTCCGTGCAGCAACTTCTTTGGAATACTATAAATCATTGCAGCTGGCTGAATAATACAGAAAGAGATTAAGAAATATTTTCCCCAATTCATTTCTAGCAGCAGTGGGTTTGGTTTGCTGTCATTTACGGCAGCGTGATATTTACAGTAATTTATGATTATTGTCGCTGCTTGCTGCTATTCAGGCGGCCACCGGCTACTTATGAAAAAGTTTGAGAATCCAGGAAGTTCATTTGTTGTTTTCTTTTTTTCCTAAACTGTTTTTCACACCCACTGGGGTCTCGTTTGTTCCCCAACATTTGTTATGCTCGTTCCCGAACGCCAGCGTCCCAAGGGGAAACTGAGGGGCCGCACGAGGCCGAGCTCACGCGCCGTGGGGATGGGGAAGAGCTGAAGGGAAGGAGTCAGCAGCCGGCGCTGGGCTGAGACGGCTTCGCTTTCAATAGAGTGCGGGGAGGGAAGGAAGGGAAATCCAAATCAGTATTTATAGGCATCAAAACCCAGCACTAAGCATTTTGCAGAGGGAAGGAAGACAAAGATTAGGTTACCCAGATGATTGTTATTCACAGTCAACAACTTCCACGCTCACCAAGGCGTGTGCAAACTCCGGCGTTCTCTCTGCCTGCTGAGCGCTAAGCTACACGTGAGCGGAGCTACCTTCAGGAACCGCTCGCGCTGGTTCTTGGGTTACTTGCTTTAATCTTACTGAAGCCAAACTCCAATCCCATTTCTTGAGAGCCGTCCTCGAAACAAATACCGAGGTAAAACCGATCAGCTTGTGACTGGATGTGAAAATAGAGCTGTCTCAGCACAGAGTCCTACAGACAGAGCACAGATTTTCTCTGTCTCCACCTCCCACTCGCAGCACAAGTACAGTTTTCATGCCTTTGTCAGAAGTGCCAACCTGGGGAGGCTGCAATGCACAAGCGAGGACAGGAGCGATGAATTAACTTGACAACGTGCATTGCTGACAATAAATCTCTCAAAAATTTGATCCACAAAGGTTTACTTTGCCGTGGTCCGTGGTAGGGGTGACTGTTCCCGGGGTATCCAGCGGCACGTGGCGCGTATTTCAGCTTGGATGCGTATCTGCTTTGCAGTGCACAGAACGGACAAAGTGAACTCAACTGCACGGGGAAATGGGTCTGGAACTGCATTCAGAGGCAGTGATTTATATAGAAATTATAAAGTGTGTCAATTCCGGACACCCATTCAGCAGGAGTTTGTCAGACACAGCTCTGGAACACGTATCGCCTGCAGAAACCATCCGGAAAAGCTAAGAGGCTGCTTTAAACCCCAATGTGTGAAAGGCCCCAAACCAGGATTTAATGGATTAGTAAGGCTGAAAAGGACCATCATAATCATCTGGTTTTGTTTCCTATGTAACACAGCTGAAGAACTTCACCCACTCATTTCAGCATCAAAGCCACAACTTCTGCTGAAGCTATTGCGTATCTTTAGAAAGACACTCGCTCTTGATTTAGAGACTGAAAGTAATGCTAAATCCACCACATTCCTAAGCCAACTGTTCCAGCCGTTAACTACTCTTGCTATTAAAAAGGCACACTTCCAGGGCGATTTTATCTAGCTTCAGCTTCCTACGGTCAGATCCTGCTACATCCTTCCTCGCTGTATTAAGGAGCAGATTACAGTCAGGTTTAAGTTGTGGAGACCATCCGATGAATCACTGCACACTCTCTCTTCACGGATAATCTTGGAAATATGTCACCTGAGAAGATTTACGAATGGACAAATTAATCGAAAATATAACTTGAAAGAGAATAACCAGAATAGCCCCCTCGCTTCTGATGAAGAACTTCTGTGCAGTTTTGTGCAGGTTTTATTATCTGTGGTTTATTTTGCTTTTAATCTGCTGGCTCTGAGATGATGCAGACAAAGAGATATAGGTAAACATGTGTTGCACTTCCAAGCTCTCCCTGAGCACATTAGTCGAGGCGTAATTCTGTGCATCAAAGCAGTAGTCTGTGCCACATCCAGCGCAGACACTGAACAATGTCCCTTTAGAAAGGGCAGAGGGTGAGAGTAGCTTTATGACACTATTGATTTATTCTGTGCCTGCAGTTAAAAACTATACCCAGACAGACAATAAAAATAACTGCTCTAACCATATAACAGCTTCCTGCTACTAAAATGGATTTTACACTTAAAGTCACGGAGGGCTTTTCTTTCTTCCTTTTTTAAGTCTCAATTCTGATTTTTTTTCTGAATAAATGGAAATGAGAGATTGTCAGAACTGGTTTAGTCCTGATGCTGTCCTTTTTTCTGCCATCCTCAGTGTTTTAAAAGGCTGGGGTTATTTTCCTGTTGCAAAGTTGTGTTGTAAGGGCACTAGTAGGCACAATAACCTGGTATTAACCAGACCAGATAGTTTGGTGCACAATTCCTACATGAAAAAATACGTAGTGGGAGCGGTAATCTGGAATGGAATTACCATACAAAATCAAATTGATCATGGCTTTTGTGGTCAACTGAATGACCCGGGACTGAGGTCTTGGCCTTAGGTTTGAGTGTTAAAATAATATCTAGAGGCCTTTACCAAAATCCCTGAAACTGCTGGGAAAAGTCTAGAAGGCAGTGCAACAGCCCCATGCGTTAGCACTGATGCTCGTTGGAAAGGTCCCATCTCTTTTTGCCTATTTTGACTTGGTCTTAGCACAAATTTTTGGCCAGAAATGCAGTGATTCAGTCCAGGGAAATGATTGCTCTGAAACCTGGGCTTTTCTCGGATATTTTGTCAGCTGGATCAGTTCTGTGCTCCAGTTCACCAGTTCACACAGCAGCATCCGTAGGCGCAAAATATGGATAGTGAGGTGATATAAACAAGAGCACAAAGACAGAAGGAAAAAAAGCAATCTGTATATGAGGCAGCGTGAGATGGGATGAGGCAGGCAGGTAGAGCAAGGAGAGACGAACATCAGAGCCTGTTTCTCTACAGAGTGGAGATGAGCGGCCTGCCTGCACGGGGTCAGGTAGCATCAGGAGGAGTACACTCTGCTGGGAAAAAAAATGATCAGAAAAAGGAAAAGGAGGAGGAATCTGCTACTTAAGTGTAATTCCCTTTCCATAGGTTTTATGATTTGGGAGACATTGCCTGAATGACATATAACGTGAGATATTGTAATGTGGCCTCCTGCCTCTGGAGATGCTCTCAGAAATTAGATGAGTCCATCAGCAGGGTTTTTATAAAAGTGAGCAAACATTGTAATAAATGAACCCAACCCTATGAAATATTGGTGGGAAAGTCAAGATTAGGCTCTTCACATCTGACCGGGGGACTTTTCCCACTTACTTATGCTCTGTGACAAAGTTCAAATACATTCATTATCTTGGCTTAAAATTAAATTATTGAATACGTCTGCAAGGTATGTTTTTATTTTAACTTGTAAAACATACAAATAGGAATGCTTAGACAGAAAATGACCCTGTGGAAATGGTATGCTCTCTAGTCCAGGGAGAGAAGACAGACTATTTTCAGCTTTGCTTTCACATGTCCTTCTGGGGGTTCTGGCAGTGGAAGCCTTAACTTCATTTCTTGCAGCGGGTGGCACTGTCTGGTGAAGTGCTCGGGGGAATGCGACACTGGAGACAGGATGTTTTTCAATTTTTCTGATTTTCGTGTAATGGTCACCAGACAATATCAAAGATAGCAGTTAATATTTTCCCTTAAATTACAAGGTTGATTGTTAATCTTCATCATATCTTCAACCCATCTGGACAAACCAGAATCTGGCCCTTATACACTTACGTACACCTCTGCCCTCACTCAGGATTTGCAACAGAATTTCAAGAATATAATTTCCCAATGAATCATTCCTCTCTGTTCCTTATATCTCACTTTCATTTTTATTACTTCTTGTGAGCAACCATTATTTTACATCCTTTCAACCACCAGCCTCTTCTGAGGGCCCCAAATGCTTAACCAATTTTAAACCAACAGGACTCCACAGTTCAGCTAGCAGCCCAGTGAGCCGTTCCCCAACGGGGTGCCATGGGACCCCTGTGCAAAGACATCATGGATGGCTCCCTACAGCCAGCTGCATGGATGGCTGCTCTTCATCTGTCTCCAAGATAGATGAACTGCTCAAGAGCAGTTCAAACAGGGCCCATCTTTAAATAGGGGTTCGTGATCCACCACAACAAGTTGCACCAGAGCTTCATCAGCCTGGGGTGAGATCTTGACCTTTCTGGTTGGAAGCTTAACTGGGAGAAGAATTTCTCCCTGAAAGTCCTAACAGCTCTGCAATGTTGGAAAAAATCCTTATGGGGGAGTGATCCCTTCTGGTGCTTTTCAAAGCCTGCTCTTCAGAGTAGCAGATATATTTATATTGGAGGTGGGTTGCTAAGCACAGCAACTACTATACAGGAGCTAGGCACAACAAACCAGCTCCCCAGGTTTGACTCTGTGCTGGAGTACAGCTACGTGGGTGTAGATGGCTGCACAACTCAATAACTGTGATAGAACATAAATACTGAAGAGGAAATGAGTTAAGGTAGCTATGAGACCTGAGGGTTTGTGCTGTGAAGATGCTCAACGGGAGCTGGTCTTTCCTGGAAGTAATGAAGAGACTGATGTGTTTCATCAGGAAAGGAAACGTATTGGCACAGGTCAGAACACAAGGTAAGTCTTAGGTAATAACGTAGGTAAGGGGTCATGAAACAACCTGACTCAAAGGGGAAAAGGCCGTGTCTCACCTGGTGTGTCCCTGCATTATAGACTTACTGCACTTATGGAATGCGAGTGCTCAAAAACTTGTGCCAACATCAAATCCTCAAACCTGCATGCTTCTGGGATTCTGAGCTATATCCAGGAGGCTGTTTCAACATAGCTTCCTGGAGGATGGAGCAAATGTCTTCTGCCTCATCCGTTCCCCCTCTGACACTGGTGAAAGAACAGCACAGGATCGGTGCATGCTGCATCTTTCTGCACTTACAGATGAAAGTTTAATTTGGGGAAGAAGCAGGCTGAACAGAATAAATAGGGGGTAAACCTGACCGATCTGAGTGGATGTGCTGTTTGCAACTTATCAAGCTGGTCTTTGAGAAATACTCTGTTCACTAGCTGGATGCCAATTGCCAAGCGATGCTATCAGTTGATTAAAACACAGCCTGCCAGCTTCCTGCTTGATAAAACTAAGTACAATCTGATTGGGAATTCTCAAATCCATTACAGGATGACTAGTCCATCACTTAAATCAGCGTACACCATTTCCCCATGAATCATCAACATATTTTGCTAATATATTTGCAGCAGCTAAACCCTGACAAAAACCCCTAACAATTTGTCAAAAAGGTTCCTGAGTGCCGGATTCTGGGGGGTGGGAAATGGCAGGAGCTTGGGACCATGATGGTTTCCTGTTGTTCCCTGCTCAGCTAGGTGAAGGTCATTTCCTCTTCTCTCTCACGCAGAAGCAGCTGAACCCTCAGTCCTTGAAGATATGTCAGTGAGCTCCTAGAAACAACAGCCAGCCCCACGAGGAGCCCTCTCCTGCCACACTGACCAAGCGAGATCACTCCTCAAAGAGAGGTGCTGCTCACTACACTTGCCTCTTTGGAGCTAAATAAGGAGACCCCAGATTGCAGAGGAAAAGAGTGCTATGAACTATCAGAAATAAGTCTTGCACTTTATTTCTTCTGCATGCTGCAACACAAAAAAAAACAACAAAACAAAACAAAACAAAACAAAAAACCACAAAAACCCAAACCGACCAGGGCTGCAGAGCCAGGCTAGCGTTCCTGCAGCAGAAGGAAGGGGCATGTTGCCAACGCATTAAGGATAATCCACTAGTGGGTTGGGGTGTTTAAAAAAAGCCCTCTTTTGTTGGCTCTTTGGAGGGTTTTTATCTGCAGAGGTGGAGGTGGGTGCCCAACTCAAGAAATCCATCGGTGTTTGCACATCAGCTGCAATGTATTTTTGATCATCCCAACGCGATAGGTGCAAGTGTTACTCGATGAATTGCTGTGGGACATTTGCTAGCTAGATACAACACCGATATAGCAGAGGAACAAGTCAACCCCAGCAGAAACAAACTCTTCATGCCTTAACAGAAATAAGATCTTATGGAGGGGAACAAACTGCTGCAAAATCTTCTAGAGAAAATGAGCAAATGCAATGAAATTTGGAGGCTATTTATTATTGACCACCTCAGCAGCAGATTGTAATGAAATGGTGAGGTCAGAAAGACAGTAAGTCCTAACCATAGGGATTCTCAGATAATGCTTTGATAGCCAGTGTTATCCTCCAACTCCACCATTCCCCATCTGTGTCCTTTTACCTCCTGTCTCCTCCATGCCCCTCCTTTGGTTCTCCTTCCCTGTTCTTTTTTTGTTGCAATTAAACATTGCAAGATCTACTCAAGAAACGTACAGATAATACAACACTTCTATGTCAAATGTCAATACAAATTCTTATCTGGTGTGAAGTCAGTGTAACTCCATCTCTGGTCTCAATACATTTTATTTACACGAAAATGCATAAGCAGGAGACAAATATCTATTGTTTGCACAGTTTCAAAAACATAAACTATAGCATAAAGGGTAGTTTGTGCTCCCCCTTAAACTGCTGAGAGTCTGGGAAGTCTCTCCAGAAGGGAGACTGACTTGGAATAGGTGTCATAAAGCAGAGATTCACAGGCATTTCTTCATTTAAACTAACACAAAGCAAGAGGACAAAGAGGCTCCCAAAACTCCGCCCTTGTGGTTCAAATTTGAATATATGTTTTTAAAGCTGGCCGAGCAACTGAAATTAAGCCTCATGTAATTAAGTTCCAGTAATTTGAGCAGAAAGTAGTCCTGGGAAAGTTAGCAGGCTGAAAAAGTCATGGCAAAGCAGATATATTTAACTTTTTGTGCCATTCCTATCACATCAGAAGTCCACAAAGAGGAAATTTAGGGTAAGTCAAGAGTTTTCAGTCTCTGATGTGCAGACCCCAGCGGTCCATGGACTAAACCAAACAAGCAGCTGGCTGGGTGGTGTGTTCCCACCTGAAGATCTTTTCAAGCTTTCTGTACAGGACCGTGATACTGCCCCAAAGTCTCCATCCGCAAGAACGTTGCCTTCATCTTCTCGAATGCGTGTGGCATTGCTCTCTGTTCCTTACACCCACCAGCAGTCCTGGCTTACCTCCTGCTGCTGAAGAAACTTTTGGCCTCCTCAAGGTGCAGATTTATAAGCAGTGTGATCTCCTCTGCGTCCAGGCGTCACCACTCCAGGTCTTCTGGGAGACTAAGGTTGGAAATTGGAAAAGGGATCACAAAAAGTGATAAAAGTAGAAGAAAAAAAGGACAGCAGCAAGGAGGAACAGCTACAGAAGATGAGGCAGTTAATAAACAGAAAGGATAATGAACAGGAGAAGTCTTGGTGGAAGAAAGAGGAGCAGCGGTCACAAGAGCTGCCAGTCACCAGCAAAAAAGGTGTCACATAAAGCATTTGTGTGTGTGACCTCTCTACAGCACAAGCTCCACTCCAGGCTGGCAAGGGAGCTCTGGGCAGTTTGACAGGCTTCCTCCAGCAAAGCAGGGTTACGTACACCCTGAAGGACTTTGTGGTGGTGTGGCTGACCCCCTTGGATCAGAGCTGAACGTCCCACCAAGCCCTGGCTTGCTTTTGGAGAGCACTCCCCACTGTCTCTCCTCTGGAAGGAATCTGTGCGCCGCATCTGCTCTGCAGCTGGACTAGTGCCCCAAAAATGGAGACAACCAGGGGATTACTGCAAAACCGCCCCACGCTCCAAACTGAGACACAAGTGCAGACACAGCTGAAGCATGACCCAAGAGAAGCAAGGCTACCATCAGTCACCTTAAGTACACTAAATACACCTGGGGAAAAAGCGCAGGGGATTTATAACATTAAAAATATGTTGAAAACCACCAGAAGTTGGGGGGTTTTTGTAACACTGCTGTTTTACTGGGTCATATTTGGTACCTTCAACATTTCTACAAACTTCAGCTAACATCAGTCAGATCTCTACTTAAAGAACAGTGAAACACACCGTTTGCCCAATGATGACTAAATTACGCAGGAGGAACTACAATTGATAAGACAATGATTTATGGACCTATTGTTTTCTAGGTTCTCGTAAATAATCCTAATTGGTGTTAATCATCCACCCTCTGCTTTGTGTTATCACCAAGCAAAGTACACTTCCTAAAGTAGCTATTTAGAGGCATAATCCTTCTGAAAGGCAAGACAGCTATTGACTCCAGCACCATCTGAATGAAGGGGCTCAGACAGAGGAAAGCAACTCTGGAATATGAGCAAAACACATCACACTGTCTTTCCATGTCTGCACTGAAAAGTTTCTTCTCAGTGTGCTCATGGTAAATTCAGTGAGCTGCAGTAATCCCTTCCACGTGGGCTTCCTGCAGTGACTCTCCAGTCTTCCTACCAGCCCAGAAAGGCACCACACAGGACCTAAATTTGCTGATGCTGTTACTGCCAGTTTGCAGCTCCTGCCCGCAGCCCCTTGCAAAGGGCTGGCGGTGTCACGCCTGAGGAAGCCTGCCTTGGAAGAGCAGACAACTGCACCAGGACTTGGTGTCTTTCTGTCTCTGATTTTATTGTTATCCCTGAAAAAGTACTTTGATCTTTTGGTGCTTCACCATTTGTCACGCTGTACCCTTGTCAGGTGGGAACCGCGGAACTCAAGACCTCCTTGCTTGCCGGTTTTAGGTGTAAGGTTTGGTGGCTTCAGTTTTAGCATACAGATGAGCTTGCTTGACCTTAACAGGTCTGCACTTTAAATAACGCTTAAATAGCATTCTAGAGGGTACAGTCGCACGCTGCTTGCTTACAGAAACTACAAGGAACCCAGACAGCTTTTCAATTCATGTATCAAAGAGAAGGAGATTTACACATAAAAGGGTGAATTATTTTGGTTTGTAGTTTTCAAGCCACTACGCATTCTCCAACATAAATGCTCCCTTGTCTCTGGTTTCTGGTAGCTCATATCAGTTTCAGCGGTCTAGATTTTCAAAAGTGGCAATTTTGGAGGCAAATATTTCTTAATGCCAACCCAAGATACCTTGAAGAGACCAGATATTGCTAAGATACTGCGTACCTTTGGAAAATTGGACCATTTTAGCATCTCTCAACCTAGACATCCCAAAGTGACATAATGTGAAATCATCAGAAGTAGGTTTGCAAGAGGAATAAAGCTCTTTCCCCAACCACACTGTCCCTTCCACTGCTGTTCATGCTGGTCCTCACAGCATCATCCCCCCCATCACCATTAAAGCTCCATGCAGAGTCAACATTACCAGTCTCAACCACCAAATATCCTACAAAGAGCCCATTTCCTTAACTATTTCATCTTTTAAATAGCTATCAGAAAAGTCTCCTACAGCCCAAGTCCGGATAGCTAAAATCTAGCTATTTACTATTTGAGGTAGAGGAGGGGAGAAACCCTATCCCATTATCCGCATTATCCCGTTACCCTTGGATGTCTTCCATGTACTTGGAGGAGCAATGCCCCATTCTTGAGGCTTCACATTGCAGCCACTGCCTTTTTGGCAGAAGGAAGGTGGATGTGGCTCCCTTCAAAGTCAATCAATGTCACTTCTTTAATCAATCTACAAGGTCACCACTGTACTTCCATCAAAAAGAGCTGGGTACAATTCTCGCTGAGTCCTAAATGTTTATGGGGGACTCAGATTGCAGCGGGTGTTGAAAAAAGTCTTTTCTGGTCCTGACCTCAGCACACCTTCTATTCCTAGGTCCTTTGTAAGCGTTTAAGATCAAGTAAGAACTATATGCAGGACTCTGAGATACAATGCTGCAGAAATTACGTACCATGACACCACAAATCACACAAAATTTACTTAGTTTTGTGTTTCATTATAGCTTCAAACGGACTGAGTTTTGCTAAAAGGTTTGGAAAGCTGAGGAAGCTTTTGTGTAAAGGCAGGTCACATTTTGAGCAAGCTTATGATGATTTTGAGTTTCACATCATAATCATCTATGAAATTTCATTGTTCAGCTGAACAGAATGGTCACCGAACAGAAATCTATTGCATTTCAAGGAACTGGGACTAGGAGGGAGGACTTGAACAAGGCACGTGTGAAAACTGTTCTAGCTTGAAGTCAGGACCCCTCAACATAAACAAATAAAATGAATCTGTCAATCCAGAAAATTCTTCCCCCTCAAGCTGGAGTCATTTCATTACCACTTTGGCACAACTGGAGTGGGATCCAAAGCCCACTCAAGTCAAGGGTAGAATTTCCATTGATTTCCAAGGAGTCTGGATCAGATCCTAGATCACATTGTCACACTGCAGCAAAACCCAGCCGTGTTGCAGCGTACCCACCTGCTCGCTGAATCTCGGCTCTAGCCAGTCAAATGCATTGCAGGTACAATCTAGGTTATTCCGGCATTCGCTTGGTGCAGTGCTAAATAAATACTGTTTAACCAAAATCAGCAATGCACCTCGTTAGTAAATCGCGCCAACTAATGAACACTTTTTCTTACAGGATTTTTCTGCTTAAATCAAAACCGAGTGTCAAAAGTCCTTGTTCTACCAACCAGGCTGGTGCCCTCCTGCAGCAGCTGCAGACTAGGGCTGGATAAAGACGTATGGAAAAAAGTGAACGAGGACCTCACAATATTTTTAACGAGGTACTTAGGCTTCTTTTACAACTGAGAACAATCCAACATAATCTGGTTAGGTAAGGGATCAGCAGCTTCTGTGTACACAAGAAAGAAAGAAGGGGAGAAGGAAAGGAAAAAGGCAGGCAGGCAAGAAGGGAGGAAGGAAGGAAGGAGGGAAGACCCCATGCTTCATTTGTTAATATTTCAAGTTGACAAGTCACAAAAACATTCAAACTTTCTTTAACCTCTTGCCTCCTCTTCACAAAATCATCCACCTACAAATTAAAATCATCTCCAGACATTGCCTGAATTATTTTCTTAGGCAGTTCTGTAATATAAATTGTTGTGTACACTAGGTAATTATTTTCAAAATAAGACATGGAGATTTTTTTATTTTTTTTTTTCTCTCTGCAAATCAAAACAGAAGTCTACATCCGAGAGGAATTTCTGGGAGGAACGAAAAATCCTCTGGAGCTGGTACTAGAGTTGGTGCCCTAAACAAACCTACAGAAGGAGCATAATGAGGCAATGATTTATTGCGTGCTATGCAACTCTCCCTGGTGCGCAGCGTGTTGTAAGAACCAGCAAAAGGGAGAGGCAGTAATCACACAGCCTCCTCCTCCTCATGCGTTTCTGGATATTACCTGCTCTGGATATCACCGTGTGACACAAACTGGGCTGCAGCCACCCTGAGCTGCAGGATTGGCAAGGGATCTTTGTGCCGCAACGTTTCATCTCGTACTTAAATCTGCACCATCTCCCTCCTACCTAAAAAAAATTAGAAATCTATATTTGGATACGCTGAAGCGTTGCACAAATACAAAATGACATTTGTGTTGGACATATTATTGCTCTATTCACACAAAAAAATTATTTTCAGGAATGTTTCCATCAGTAGATGGAATATCCACTCTTCCAAAGCCTTCCATTGTACAACTCTCCTTGGCTTAAAAAGGGGCAGCTTTTCACCTTTTACCTGCATTAGGGACTAAACACAGACAGCAAATTCTGCACACAAAAATAGTTTTAACAAAACCTTGGTCCTAAAGAATTACAATCAATCAAATGAGGAGCAGAAACATGCAACGTAACTGGTATTGCACCAATCAATACAGATCAACATGAGTCTGATCCTAACGTTTCCCAGGAAAAAAGTAGCTGTGCTTTTTTTGCAATTTAAAAATCACTTGAGTTCCTGTAATCACTGGTGGGTTGCTTGCAGTTCTGCCCAAGCTCCTCCCAATTTCTTCAATTTAAGAATACAAAAAATTATCTGCACCTAAGAAGTCGTCTTCAAATGTGTTTGGTGAGGTATTTATAATAAACGAACATGGAAAAAATTACCTACAGACTAGTTGTGCTCAACTTCCCCCC
>VWZZ01003341.1:345427-394183 GCA_013399095.1 Psophia crepitans
AAAAGGCTAAATCAGTGAAATAAATTAATTGCTATGAATTATTCAGCTCTACCTGTGGCAATGAAAAATAGCAAGAGCATTAGGTTTCTTCTTTGTGTACTAAGCCTCTAATTTATAGAGAATGCATATTAATAAAACACAGGATATTCATCAATATTCAAGTCACTGGCGGCCTGGCTATTTAATCTAAAATTACCAGCCAGCTCAAAACTCTTACTAGTTAATCATGCAATCTAAGCCATTCTGATATTGATGGTTAACATTAATTGCCCAACTGCCATTTATAAAATCCTCTCCTACAACTTTCCTTTGCCTAGCAGAGAACCCTTTGACACATTTAGCTTTATGGACAAGTTGGAGAAAGCCAGCTCATCTGGATTGTTTGTTCTTCAACCCAAAATGTTTCTTGTTTGTTTGTTTCCCAGGAAAAGGATGCTGTCTCCCATTGTGGTTTTGCATTTTGAACATTAGCAGTAAAAAACGTTCTTCCTTATGAAGAGCTTTGATAAGTTTCGCTATTTCTGCAGATCTTCTGCAGGTGGTAAGAACTACCAGCTGGTTTTCATTCCTCTGTACAGAATATGTTGTCCTTTACAATGGAAGCAAAGGTGTTCAGATCAGGAAGGCCAAAGCAATGATCAGTCTGAGTTGCCAACTCCATGAATTGCCACCGACAGTGCATTTCCTCCCAAAAACTTCACAGTCCCGAAGGGATGGCTGGCATAGAGCAGTGATACCTTCAGATGATGCTCACATATGCTGCATGACTTGCTCTGCACACATCAAGGTGCAACAGAAGAACTTGGGGAACATTTTCATGTGACGAAACTTGGCCAAAATTTAGGCTCAAATTCCCAAAGTTTATCATACCAGAAAGAGGCGCTGGTGAAGGGGATGTCAGGAATAGCTTCCTCAATCAATGCACTGTAATGCCAAACCTGAGCCAGTCTTGATATTTATCACCTACACTCTTCCTCATTCTTCTACCTTTCACTCTTTCTTAATCAGATTAAAGCAAACGAACAAACAAAATTTCAAACAAACAGAAGCCCTGCAGTTGTTTTAACCAAAAGTTAAGGTGCTGGGAGTTAACTGTAAATCAGCAGACTTTCAAAGAACTCACTGTCTGCACTGAAGCAGAAATTTCAAACTAAAACATATATATAGTCACGTAAATGCTACTGCATAATGTGCAAAAGAATTCTTAAGTACAGCGTTCTCAACCACTTTCCAATTATTACACCCTTGTTTCATTTAAGCTGAAACTTCAGAACCAAAAGAAAAATTTTGCAAAAAAAAAGTCTTTTTTGAGTCGGGAAAGTCCCTTTCTCTGTATACAGACGTTCTCTGGCACAGAGAGAAGTTTTCTCAGTTTTATCATTTCGCCCCTTGAGAATTCAGGAACAACCGACAAATCAGCAAGTGTCTCTTCCCATTAATTGAGGGCTGCTAGTTAGCGGTGACTGGTCAGATAAGGCACGTGGTATCGCTTCTACTCCCCGATTGCTCTGGCGCAAAAGCACCCTCCTGGCCTTGAGCCTTATGTAAGGGATCCCATCCATCACAGCCATGTCAATAAGAACTTGAACCTGAATGTTTGCAGAAAGCAAACACTAAGAGTGCAATAGCAGAGTCTACCCCAATTAATTTCAAAATTCCGGTAAATATTTGTGAACAATGTTTTGTAGCATTCGTACAGGTCCCATCGGCGATTAAACTCGGCTTCCAAACACACTGAGGCTCTCGGTGAATCCTGAGCTGCTGAGAAGAAACAACATGCTGACAGCAAGGAGAAAACGATGACTGCAGAGTGAAACACAGCCTCGGAACAAAGACAGGCTAAATAAACTCTCAGCATACCTCGGTAATTCTTTGTGGCACACAAAGTGGCTCGGGCCTTGTCTGAACTGGGCTTTTACCTAAGTTAGAAAACCTGGTTTAAATTAAATTTAAAGGCCATTCTTCTTAAAAGCACTTCTACAATGCCTTGGCTGGACAGTGTGTTTTTCTAACCAATGTTTACATAGTTTGACCCATTTTCACTTCTTTGCTTTAACTGAAACTATTAATTAAGCTATTTAAAAATTAAATGGAGTATATGCCTCCTTTGGACTGGATTTCAGGCTTCATTTAATTGTCGGTTCTTACGCTGAGTTTGGCTGTGAGGGTGTGTGAATCTGTCTTCATTTGGAAATGAACGCAAAATTACAAATGTATTTCATACAGGCTACAAGATTGAGTAAAATGCTGAAGACATGCCCTGCTTTAATTGTTTTAATTGTTCGGAATATATCCCCGTGATATAAAAAATTACATCTGCAATAAGCATGACATGAGCGCGGTGTAACTCGCAGGCGCAAACAGCGTGCATCTTGAAACGGCCGAGCTGGCGGTGGAGGCGGAAAGCAAAGTTTGATTCTGTGAGCATGAAAACATTCACACGTCGCGTTTCTTGTGATTCGTATGCCACAATCATGTGGGATTTTGAAGTGGAAAGGGTGCCTAGAAATTACTGAAAACGGGTCATCTCTATTTTTCTATTTGCAGCTAATATAATACAGGGCTTTCTATCACAGAGGGGCCCGATGTGCATACCGAAGTCCCATTTAGATTTTCCCGTTGAACGGATTTTCTCTATAGAAATCTCACAAAGACACACTGATCCTTTAAACTTCAGTGTTGATGCTGAAATTATGCTGTGTGTCAAAATTACATCAAACAGCTGCACTTATTTCCACCAGAAAAATTTGATTATTTCACTCTCATTTACATTACATTTTTTCCCCACTATCATGCTGACTTAGAAATTCCCTTAGGTCTGGACACCTCCAAGTAGACTTTTTCAGTAGAAAGGAAGCTTTCATTATATTTGATAATCTTTTTTTTCTCCTTGATTTGAATGTTATAATTGGATTGGAGAGATATTTACTGCGAACTTCATGTTTTGCCAGGCTCCACGAGCGGCATCTTTTAATTTCTCTCTTTTCAATGAACCTTTTGACTTGATAAAAGTGGCTCTAAGGTATTTTTACAAAAAAGGCCAACAGAGCCAGTTCATTTTAAACCCCTCTCTTCAAAGTATCTCATTTCCTTATTATTTCTTAATAGAGGCACTATCCTGCAATGTCATAAAGAATGCCGCAGTTTACTTCAGTGGGATCAGGACCACTCCCTACTGTAATTAGTTCTATATTTCAAAATATTAGGGGTCATTTTCTTCTTCTTTTTTTTTTTTTTCAATCTGAGAAAAGAAAATGTTTTTTGGGGAAAAAAAAAAAAAAAAAAAGACTTTCAGAAGGTGACTCTCAGTAGAATACCAAAAATAAGTTGCATGCATTCCAGTTGCTACAATTTATTCCTCTAATGAAATTTTCCTCTTCTCATTTACTGCAAATTTTTAATGTGAGCTTTTACAGCCATTGATTCAATACCTTTAATCTTCCGCCAATATTAGATAGAAATGGAACTAACTAGGGAAAATCCATCTGGTTATAAAGCACACTGTCTATAAAGTTGTTCAGTTCATTTAAAACTACTTTTTTTTTTCCCCTAGTGGGTCAGATAGGATAAAATTATAATATTTTGAAATACTGTTAATGCTATTCAGAGATTAATACACTTGTAATTAATAATAGGTTTAAAATATTATGACGCCTCTGGAGAAATCAAAGGATCCAATGCCAATCACCCTGACTACCAGGGATGGGCTAGATCCCACAGCGCCAGGTTCTGATGCTCTTAATTACGTTCAGTAGCAAAACCTACTCTCTGAGCCCAGTGGGTGAAATTCCGCCCCAGGAGGGAGCACATCATTTCCAACTACTCATTTAGACGGGATCTGTCAGGGTTCGCATGAGCAAAGGTCTGGGAGCCAGTCTCACAGGGAGAAAACAGCCGAGCGCCCACACCCCAGGTCGTGGCCTCTCTGTCCTTCCCTTCGCCGAGGGCTCGCCGCAGGCTCTGCCGGCACCGCAGTCGCTTTTTGTAAAGAGCGCTGTGCCGGTTCACCAGGAGCTGTTGGGCTCCCTCCCCTGCCCCAAGCTCCTCTCCCCGGCCCCATAACCACCCCAGAGCAGACACCCTTTGTCCACACGGTCTATTTATAAAACCCCACTTCCAAAAACGTGTTTCAGCCGGCGTGGGTCAGCTTCACACCACCAATTGTGGCAGCCGAGCGGCACGGCAGGAAGGTGCAGCACCTGAATCAAATGGTCCAGGGCCAGTAACAACTTGACCCTGAGCAGCTATAGGCAGAGCAGCACGTCTGACCATGCCGTCCGAGCAGGGGAAAAACATACGCTTTTCCCTCATGATCAGTGTGTCAACGCTAAAAATATAAAGTGCTTCAACCCTGCAAAGAGCTCAACTGTGCCTGGTGGACAGTCCCTTTAAAATCCATTGGTCTACAACGCAGAATGAAATCCCGCAGCCGCTGAAGTGAATGGAAAAACTCTCCTGCCCTGCGGGGTGCCAGGAGTTCCTTCCCAGGGCAGGAAAGTTAAGGACATCTGCAAGACGTTGGCAGGACAAGGGACCTATTTTTGGATGCTGCCTATGCTAGGTATTTCTACCGATCCCGTTAACACTGTACCAGAACACGTGGGAATCATTCATGCTTTTACTAATCACGAACCGAAAAAGGAATATTGCCCGAATTCCCCAGATATGGAACAGGAGCAAAGGTGGGTCTGTCTGCCTGGTGGCTGCTCCCACATACGGGGTCCGGCTGGGACAGGGGCACTCCATGGAGCCTGCACTGGCAGGGCGCAGGACAAGGAACACCAGCCCTGCCAGGACCACCCTGGGGGCAGCTGCATGAACCACTGCAGCAGAACTTCCCAGAGTAAATGCCCAGGAGACTCTTTTGGTCTCCCCACTGGCATGACTTCCTAGAAGATACACAGCTTTCCATCCCTTCAGCACCTCCTCCACGGTGCTCACCAGTCACAGACAACAGCACAGGACCAGCAAAAACCCCTCCACCCCCCTCCTACCTGAGCCACCGCATCTGCCTTTTGCATGTCCACGCACTTACCCTTCCCACTCCCCCCATGTGTGCAGGAACAGATGAACCCCCACCAAACACCAACTTGGGTTTGTGCAGCCACCACGCATGGACGGGCACTCACACACCCTCATGGGAAAACAGCTTGCGTCCCTGCAGCACACTGCTGCTGAGACCAGAGTTGTGCTTCCCACTCTGCTTATTTGTCATCACACAATTTCGCGACCAGGATGCAGAAGATGGTCCTGACAGGAAAAGTCTGGGTAGTTCACACACCTCCAGGGCTTTATCCAGCAGCCTGTGCCAGCCTCCCAGACAAAAAACTCACTGCTGCTTCCTACAATGGATGAAAATGTTCCCTGTGCGTGGCCAGCATGGGCTAGAACAGGAAAGAGGAGCAGCCTGCATGGCCACAGATACAACTCGGCACACAAATTACACCAGCCATGCACAGCCATCCTCACCAACCAGGCTGGGCACGGCGGAGATTTAGGGGCTACGTGCGTCTTCTCCTCCATCTCATCTATATCTGGCATGGGAAAGGAGTGCAATCTCATAACTGTGGGAAAAAAGTCTCTATTCTGTCTGGAAGGGCATTGCATGCAGTGAAAGCCTCTCAGCCTGATGCGTGCTCAGAGGAGATATCATTTGGGGTGCTGACAGACAAGCTCTGGTGGCTCCCCCCTCACTGTGGCTGGTTACCCTCAGATCGCAGCCAGCAGAAGGAGGCATGCCTTTATATCCACCCCTTCAGCACAAAGTCCAACATCCTAATACTGCCTGGAAAAGTCAGAATTTTGGTGGGTCAGAGGTGTGGGCACATTCTCCCTTCTGCTGACTCGGTCGAGCTCCGGGGCCCCTCGTGGCTGGTGGTGGTGGGGACGCTTCTGTCAGTGCTCTGCAGAAACAAGTTAATTGACGTATGCTAACGTGCTGTTAAACATAACACAGTCGTGTTTAAAAATATACTAGCTAGTCAGATCAAATGCATTTTTAAACATGCCTGGTTTGTTGGTTTTTTGTTCCCGAAAAGGAAGAGGATTTGGTTAACGTGTGCTAGTAGAAACATTTTTGAACGTGGTAGAGATGCAGGAGACGTGAAAGCTAAAGCAAGTGTCCCTTGGCCACGCAGAGTCTGCAGGGAAAGTTGACTTAAAAAACAGGTTTTCCCTGGTAATGTTAATTTGCTTACATTGTCCAGTTCACAGGATTTCAATACAAACACACAGTAAAATGTTTACACGCAGCATAATACCCATGTAATCCATCCACAATGTTTATAAATTTGGCCCTAAGGCACCACCGCAATAAACACCATCATCGTGTAATACGATAATAACAGCTCCCCGAAAGCATTACAGCTCTTCCTGTCAATACAGGCATCTCTTTAATGACATGTTAAAACCGAGAGCAGAATTAAAACCAAGATGTAGCTTTGAGTCTTTAGTGATATTTGTAATACACACTCAGACTACTCCCTCTGGCTGAAAGGAAGCCAGCTTCTGACCCTGTCCTACCTTTTCCCTTCCGTAACGTCCTGCTGCTGGAAAACACATAAACCTTTTCTCTTTGCACAATCTTCTGCTGCTGGCTGGTCCTCCAGGTCTGCTCAGCCTAAGGATTCACCTACAATAGCTTTTTATTTCTGGTTTGAAGCCAGGATCCCCAACGATACGACCATTTCCAGGGAAGCTGATGGCACCATCGCAGGCCACCGAGCGTGATTTGTGGCTGGTGGATGACACAGCAAGTGCAAGAGAAGGCTAAAAGACACAAGACTGCTTCCGTGCAAATGGAACGTGGGACGGCAAATGGAAACCGGCACAGCAAAATCTAGGTCAGTGAAAAGCTTACTGGTATGAAGAGACAATAAGCAGAATTGCCTCTAAATATAACAAATACTTACTCAGGTTTTTACCAAAAGCATTGAGGGTTCTTTAAGCAATACTGCCAGGGCCTGATTTGTGAATCTGCGTGCCCAAATATCATGGTTCAAAATGAAGTCGAGACTCAAAAATGAAGCCATACACCAAACCCTGGCAATGAACGTGCACGAATACATGCCGTGATCGGCCTTCGCCTGTGTCCGGCCAGGGCAACTGCAGAGCTGCAGGAGGGGGGTTAAAGCGGGCTTTGGGGATGAAGTGCAGAGCCGAGACCCATCGCTGTGCTGAAATCACAGGGCCTACGGAGAGCTGGCACCGATAGTGCTAAGAGCCCACATTTCTTTTAGAATAAGTGAGGCTCGTTAAGGCTTGCGTTGTGTTTGTGTGCCGGGTTTAAAGCCCAGAAGAAATTTAAAGACGACAAGCATGACTACGGAAAGGAACCTGAGGGGGCACCTCAGAGGGAGGCTGCTGCTCCTGAGCTGCCCAGGCCAGGGGCTCCCCAGCTCCAAGCACTGCTGCCAGATGCGACGGCAACCTCTGAGCTCAGGATGCCTGTCCCAGGACTTGACCCCAGGCTGATGGGCATGTCATCGCAGAGCTCAGGCTGGGACGCGCTGCAATCCAGTGCCACGCTCCCAAGTACCCACAAGACATGGAAGGCAAAGGAAGGCTGACGTTGGAGTTCAGAGCAGGTTGGACACGTTTTCTCAGCAGTAACCGCTACTGGGAAGAGAGAGGAGGAAAAAAGAAAGGAAAAAAGCCCAGGCTGAACATTTATTCCAGGCCCCTGCCCTTTGCGCACTGTGCGTAAGAGGAGGTCAGAGGGCTGTCCTGACCGCCCCTTCCCCGGCGCCAATGCTCCTGGTGAGACGATCTGGTGAAAATCTGTAAGGTCCTCTGTCCGTGCTCTTCCCCAGGGGAGAGGATATTATCAGATTTTAAAAAAAGAGCAAGCGAGAGAGAAGCCTGCTAGCTTATGAACTTCCTTGATCCGAAGCTCCGCAAATTCTTTCCATGGTTTTGGTACAGCACCTTATGTGCAGGGTGGAAGGGGAAGCTATAGAGTGTTGAATTACAGAGGGGAAAAACATCTCAAATTCTTTTCTATTTATACTCGCAACTTTTCCAAATCATTATACACAAATCCCCTAGCCTTAGCTGAACTGCTCACGGGTTACAGGGCCAAGAAAGAGGTGGAGCCTTCATAGCTTGCACTAAGCCTTTCAGAAACTTGGAGAAAGTTCCCAAAAAATGAAAGCAATGAAAATTACCACGTCAGGCAGAGAAGATTTAACTTCGACAGTGCCCCACAAGCACAGAATTAATATACAAGACAGTAGGAGGTTGCTTTCATAACAGGGAGCATAGGTTCTTTACTTGTGAGAAGTTTTCTGGGACTGTCTTCATTCTTAAGCTGAGACTGACACCGGGTACAGAGAGACAGAAATTTGACAAAAGCATTGAGCGTTTGGTGGTATTTGAGAAAAAAATCTATTCTGGTAGTCCAGACACTAGGCTGGGACTTGTTAAGTTGTGAACTTGTTAAATTCCTACTCCACCGACGGCTTCCTGCATGACAAGAAACCAAAGCCTATTTCTGCTGGTACAAATTCTCCTTGACTTTAAGAGACACCGCAGCCTTCGTGTTTCAGCTCCTCACCCATAAAATGGTTCAATGTCAGCTTCCTCTCCTGCCACACGAGCTCCTCCGAAAACCCTTGCGATGCACCAGTACACCAGCGGGCACAGAGGGGACTTCAGCTTAGGGGACAGGTCGAGATGCAAGTCCTGAGAGGTGCATCCCTGTATGGTGCATCCCTGATTGTTATAATTGCGCCTCCTCGTATAAGCCTGCACTTGGGATAGCTTAACACCTTAGGTAACTCATTTTTAAAATTTCCTCTTACCTCTGTTAAAGCCGGTAAGGTGGATGGTTTTCAGATTTTAGTTTCCTTGTCAGTATTTATGGTGTTTCCTTATTTTCCCAATGTGTTGGGTTTTAGGTAAAACACTGGATTAAACTAGGAATGCCAATTTTTACTTCTGTTTCTGGACTATTTTCACTTCATGGATTTCAAGTTTTAGCAAGGTACTCTTATTTTTGGATTTCCAACACTGAACAGGGCAACGCGAGCATTAAAGTAAGAAATATGCTAATTGGCCTTTATAATAAATGTGAAAGTTATGAGAGCCTCTAATCACATGAGATTTGGAGGCTCCCATGTCTACCCTAATTAAAAATCCCAGTCCTATATGATTTAGCACAAGGTTCACCAGTACAGCTCACAAGTATGACGTGCAAGAACAAAGCACTTTATGGGCTCTTCCGGAGGGACGCATGACACCTTACATAAGAAAATCGAAGATCTTAAATCATATCCACGTATCATGAATTTGTAAGGAGGAGCCAGGAAGCACCACCAGCAGAAACAGTGATGAGGACTCCAAGGAGGATTCATGGGAGCCTCAAGAGGACTGAACAGAAACACCCCATGGGGTGGTTGCTGTCCTCCTATCTTTTGGGGGAACTGCTGGAGGGTGATGCCCATATTCTACAGTCCAAACTCTTCCCAGACTATCCACTGCCTCAAAAAAGTTTGGGGAAAAAAAAGGGGCATTGATGGTGAGGGAGCTGGCTGCCCTCCCACCTTCTCCATGAGGGAGGGACAGATCCCGGCCCACAGCTTTGCTGCCATGCCCAAGTCGCTGATGGAGCCAGCAGGGTTCAGTAAGATGTGCAGCCACTGTACTCTGCCACGTTCATCCACACCAGAGTGCTTTTTAAATACGGACTGTTGAGTTACCCAAAAAGCACCTTAGCCAATATGCTCTCAGATTTCCAACAGCTAGCCCTTAAATATAGAGTGGTGGCTGTTTCACCCCCGTTAAACAAGTAAATATAACATTACTAGAGGTCTGGAGCCTTTTGTGCTGAGCTTCGATCTGCAGCAGTATTTCCCTGCTAGAGAAAAGCAGGCTGGAGTTGGTGACATAACACCAAATACAGATGGGACTACACTATAATTAGCAAGGGAATGTCATTCCTGCCATCTTTGCTTCGTTTGTAACTGTGCCTGTAAGCTCTGGGGAATGGTGTGCATTTCACACAGTCTGCACAAGAACAAGGATTGCCAACTGTCCCAGTTCTGGTGGGATACCCTCGGTACTCTGCCCCGAGGCTTGCAGAGATGCCTGCAGTGCCGCGGGACAGCGATGCCCCTCGCCATGCCGCCACCGGGACCCTGGTCCCGGAGCAGAGGGGAAGGGCGTCTCTGCACAGCAGCAACTCATCTCTCTCTAAAGCACCACACGGTCCTATCCAGAGAAGCATTGCCCATTGCTTCTTGACAGGCTCCTTCGCATGCACCCAAACCCATCCTTTTGCCTGTCATCAAGCTGGTCACGCAGCCTGGACCTCACAACAGAGGCCAATGACTGTTCCCCTCCACGCTCAGCTTGCTCCCAGGAGGCAGAGTATTCATTCAGCACAAACAGGGGGATTTTCACCAGAGCTGTGCTTTTCAGCATGTAACCACTATTTTTAAACCTCTATCGGTTCCAGTAAAACACCAAATCAATGTTTAAGGTTTTACTGCTTACTTTAAACATGCTCAATAATATAAGTCCAGTTGTCTTTTAAACACTTTGTCATCCTCTACAGGCACTTAGATGAAAAACTGACTGTCAGCTCTGCTCTGTCTGTGGAGTCTACTGAATTAGTTCAGTTTTTCACCGGACCGCACCAACTGGTGAAAGCAGCCAAGGGAACAAACAAACCCATAATGTAATATGCTCCTTGTCTTATGCACAAAGTTCAAATCAGCTTACACACGGAGGCTAATTCATCCTCTTGAGTCCAAAGGGACCTTGCCTCTCAAGATCTCAAAGCACGTTAGGAACATTTCATTGCACAGATCTTTAACCCTGGGGATTTTAAATAGAACAGACCCCCACCATCATCTCCTCAGTTCCCCCTTCATGACAAATAAATAATTTCCCTGTGTATTTCTTGCACGAACCCTAAATCTTAAGATAAAGTAGAACATATTTTTGTGGTAAGGACTTCAGCCTCGACGAAAAATTTCAAATGACAGCGAACGCACCACATCCCTAGATACGATTCCCCGATTTTTCATTCTCTTTGCCATAAAAAAACCCCACAATCCCAAAAAACCCTACCCAACCTCCACAAATCCTCCTGCAGTGCTGTGCTATGAACTGTATAAGTGGGTAAACTGAGGCCTGAAGGAGTCAGGACTTCCCTAAGGTTATACAACGACTACGTGCATTTCCCACTGTTATTTTCGGCTCATTTAAACGCGGGCTGCTGCTGAAAGGGCCTTCTGTTGTGCGCTGCCTGTCCCTGCCTGCACCTTCCCACCGCCCCCAGCCCACGTCCCTGCTGCCCCCGCACAGCCCTTGCAGGCTGTCCCACACGAGGGGGTGCTCCCCCAGCACTCCTGTCACCCACCTGCACCAACGGTGGCCAAACGCACCCGCAGGGCTGCACGATGTAGCGGCGGCACACTCAGAGGTCCTGAGTCCTGCCCGGGCTGTGGTGGAGGAACACGGCAGCTCCTGCTGCCAGCTAGAGCCAGCATCCAGGAGCCTGGAGACCTGGGTCTGCTTGAGGCTCCACCACTGAATTTTTTGCAGATCTGTAGGGAAATCGCTGATTTCCCTGGGATTTCCCCATAAATTTGACAGAGTGCCTTGAGATTCCCCAAGGAAGAGCACTGTTCAAGTACAAAGCTTAATTATGATTGTTATAATATAATCATGCCTCTAATTCCCCAGTTAAACTGCAAATCGCTCCCATTCTACTCCTCCATCCCCCACGACTGTCAGTGCTGGTGGACAATTAATTCCCAAAAAAGAACACGTTAAACACATGTGAAATCTTTGCTATTTGCAGGACACCTATGAGCAGATTGCCGCTTCCCTCAAACATATTTGTGATTTGAATGCATCAAATGATATATTTCCATACTTTTTTTTTAACAGGTAGACAGAATTTATTCAAAATTCAAATTGTAACTGGCCAAATAAATCTTGCAACATCCTTCCTATGTCTGTGATAAACCAAATTCTTGTACCACGTACAAATTTAAAATTCATTTTCTACAAAGCTTGCATTTAGAAAGCTTGTCTTTAGAAAGCATATTGAATGAGCTGGGTTTTTTTTTTTTCCAGTTAAATTTAGTCATTTTGAAATCCACAGGAAGCAATCTCAGGAGGAGCATAGAAGGCTGAGGTGAGTTCACTGAAAACCTCAAATGAATTAAAATACATTGAAAATACCTTGCATTTTTGCCCTGCAATAAACACCAGGGCTGCCACAAGAAATGCATCAGCCTCTCTCAGCCAAGCTGAGCAGCAACAACTGCAACTTTCCAAAAGCCTAGGGGTAAACGAAATGCACACCATAAGAGTTAAAGGATAAATTCGGCTCTATGGCCCCTGTGTAGGGAACAGTTGAAGGGCAGTTCAACATCCCACCTCCAAAAATTATCCCCTCTGCTGTCAGCTCTGCAACCAGAACAAGGAGCTCTGAGATGTATCCCTGTACTATTAGGCCTGAAAAAAAATTACAAGTTGTGATGAAATTAAAGACATCCAAATTTTTAGCCATTCTCTGCTGATAAAGGCTCTATTATTACCATTTACAAAGGGGAAACACAGCCAATTATAAGCTACTTCTGGCACATGCCAGGCCTCAAGTAGAAGATAAGCCAACACAGCAGAGCTTGCAGCTGGAAGCCCAGAAACCTGAAAACAAGCTGACTCATGGAAATATCCTCATATAAAATATCGGATGGTTATTTTTCTCTGCCTCCTTTCTGTGTGTCTTAGGAATGATATATGAATTGCCTTATTTACTTTGTCCCATAAAACTTACATTTTTTATTAATGCGCTGCCAGCTCCAAGAGCAGTAGGTGTGGGGGCGGATGGAGGGAGAGGAGCAGGGAGGAGAGCTGCTCTTTAGGGGGCACGGCAGGGAAAAGGTCCCCTGCAACTCAGCAGGTCCAAAAGCACAGCAGCAAACTTACAGCTGAGCTTTGTCCTGCCCCGAATTCACCAACATGGGAATGCTGCCTGCGCTGTCATTACACTGGGGAGGATTAGCGCAAAACGAGGTTCACAGAATTTATGCTCTTCCCAGAAAACAGATTGCAAGCAGAAGTTATTTCCTCTGGTTATGCGCTGCGCTGTCCGTCCCAAAGCCCAGCTCCAGCAGCAAGCCTGCTGCCCAGCTCCTTCGATCCTGCTCTTCCCCAGCAGGCAGGGGATGCGCTTGGCCATGGGCTGCCACCAGCATGCATAAAGGCTGAGCTTACCTGGACACCGACTAGGACACCAACACGCAGCTTTTTCTTGCACTCACTTTGATTTTTGTGAGGGCTTTGCAGTGTTTGAGATGCCCTTCCCCTTTCAAACCCACTTGCAAGGCAGTCACGTGTTGTTAGGAGAGGACTGGGTCCAGCTGGGTGGGTGGTGGGATGCTGCATGCCTCATTTCCTTAGGAAACAAGGTTAAAAAACTCTGCCCTCCCCCCTATTATACTACACTATTGAATTAAGGATGGTGAATGCTCATTATGAATATAATTAAAAGCAACAGCCTCATCTAGCAATCTATTTTTATCTGCTCCTCACCTAGACAAGCAGCAGAAGGAATTAAAATCTGAAGGGAAGAGCCACAGTTGGGGTCAATCGGTGGAGTTTTGCTCTCCGCCGGCTCAGAGCGTGTTGAAAAAGATATCAGTAAGACAACCTTCTTTAAAAGCTACTGTCCAAAAAAGGCATGCTTTGCATGATTTTTCCTGGGAAACCCATGTCTAACAACTGCAAGGGCACAGACTGGGAGTTTATTTCCATTTTACGAGGGAAGGAGGCGTGAGCTTTGCAGTGTTTCTTGCACCAGCTGCCGGCCTCTGCGGCGGCAGGGTAGGTAATTAAAAAGGACATCGTGTAACAGATAAATGCAGGATACTAAGTAGTCATTATTTGATATATAGTATATCATCTATTATTAGAGGCTAATAATTCTCTAACCTATTCATGTTAGCCTTTTGTCCATGTAGCTAGCCGCTTGGCACGCTCTAAATTTCTCAACGTAAAATTTACTCGATGTTACAACTCATATCTAATCCTGAATTTCTGTGCATTTCACTGCAGTATATCATGTAGCTAGGTAAAAGCTCAACACTAAATCCTTTGCGAAAGGAAGAACGAGCCAACAGAACTCCATGCTTTCACTTTCCTGCCAGAAAAAAAAAAAAAGGTATACTGCGTATTTTTCTTAGCTGTAATTTTAACACTTATTTCCATCTTTAGAATGCTGCAATTCTAAAGATGTTTAGCTATACTTTACACAGCACTCAATAACGCACTTTTTTTGCCTGATATTTTTGCTCTTGTTGAAATAACCTGTATTTTAAATACATTTATACATACATTTAAATACATTTTAAAAAATACATTTTAAGGGGAACCAAAGGAAGTGCTATTGTGTTTAATCACAGAGAACAAAATCCTCAAGTCATGTAAATCATCGTTTCACAATCTGCTCCACAGTATCCTAATTTGGAAAGTGTATCACAGCAAACAGAGCTGAATTTATAAAGGATTCTTTGCACGTTTAAAACATTCATGTAACTTGGAGTGTCAGTCTCCATCAGCTGTCCTAGATCACTCCACGGAATAAAGGTAGCATTTATTTATTAGGAACTTTATTTCTTTTCTCCTAACTACTGCTACTTTTTACCCCCCTCAGTTTATTATTTTATTTCCAAAGCCCAATCTAAAAACTTAACTTGTGCTACAAAAGAAGCCAAGTCACTCCAAGTACCCAACAACAGTCTCTCCAGAAGGTTTAGAAGTCAGAACAGCACTGATAAAAAAAAGCCACATGGGATGGAGCAATAATACTGTGTTCGCCTGCAGGATGCTGCTGATGAGCAGCTATACAAGGACTCTGCTGATAAGGGTTTACAGCTAGAAACTGCAGTAGCGGCACCAAAAATGAAACCAGATCTCCGCTCCTGTCTGCCGCAAATTGTTTTCAACGCGGCACTCTTCTGGGAGACGCAAAACATTTGCCGAGGGTTATCAAAACCTTACACTTGCAGTTAACCTGGCCACGCTGCCAGGCAAGGAGTCGCTCTGAAACGTGGGAGGGAGGACAAAGTCTGCAAACCGCCGGGAGAGCTTAGAGCAGCCCTTGGGCGTGCGGCAAAGCGACCCTCCCAGCAGCTTCCCACGCAAGTCGCTCCGAATAGCTGCGGATTACAGCAGGACCCGACTCCAGATCAGACGGGGAGTTGAGTAGTGGAGTTAGGGATGGAAACAGCCGGGGAAAACCCTCTCCCAGGGATTATGAAGCATTGGAGATTCAAACCGTGTGATATATTTTTTATGTTGTCTTGTTTACATATCCTTCATATAAAAGCAGGATTTTGTCCACCAAAGGCTACTAAAACCTACGTGCATTTTTGCAGTACTGCGCTGTTCATTTTCATCCGTCAGCAGCGTCGCGTGTGTGCTCATTTGAATCCCATTCCCCACAGTTTTGCCCAGAATTGGCACCAGTCACCCTCTCCTATAGACGGACTCTGTATGCTGCGCTTAGAGCTGCTACACCCCACCCCAGAGATCGCTGCGGTTTGGTTCTGGAAGATCTGCTTTCAGGTTCCCTACAAGAGCACAAGCGTCAGGGGTCCTTTTGTTGTGTTAGAGAGGGACTAAACACTGTTTGTTAGGACCGGAGCAGAAATACAAAGGTTCCCACAACGATGGGCTTTGCGCTGGCTCTTGGAAAGAAGCAGGGAAGGGCGAGCACGTGCGAGTGAACAACCCGGCCGGAGCATGCCGTGCTAATGCGATTACAAAAGGCTGGTATCTAAAAAGAAAAAGCTTGAGCTGATATAACAGCGATAGCAAAGGAGGAAAAAGCCCTGTCAAGTTTCTTAAAAACACTTGACCTACTTCTATGTGAAGCTACAACCCCTGGTTTTTTCCCTGAGCTCAGCAGCCACCACCCCACCTCACTCCTGGTCTTCAAGGACCTTTGGTAACTTCCTCTCTGTTGTATTTAGGAGATGGGAAATGTTTTTCCCGCAGCTCAAATCTCTCTTAAACCAACTTAATTTAAAAAAAAAAAAGAAAAAAAAAAAAAGACTTCACTTTCTAACAGATGCACAAGTGCACCTCAAAAAGAATGTGTTACGGAGTCCAAGCTATCACCACCTGCCTCCCAATTACATTTGCTGCATTGTCCCTTGTGGTGTGCACCTGTGACATGTTGGCACGGAGCGAGGACGACTGGAGCGTGCAGGCGTGGACCGAGCCGCACGGTATTTTGCTTTGCAGAAGCCTCCCAGCGATTATTGCTGTGCTTTCTTACGGCGTAAGGGACGTTCTGCAGCAGCCCATTTTCTTCCCCTTTTCAATGCGGTGAATTAACACAGGGGAACTTGTGCTCCTGTGAAGTGGCAGAGCCAGGAAACTTGAATTTAAAAAAAAACTCTTCACCTCAGGATACCAAATGTCCAGCTGGCCAGGGACCGATCTAACAAGGGAAAAGGTCATTTGTGGACCCCCTGCTACCTCTACTCGTATCTAGACCTAGCCAGACAATTAACTAACTGTAGCAATAATTCCCATCAAATTTCAATCTGATTTTTACACCTGAAATAGAGGAATCCACAAGACTGACTGTCTGCAGCAACAACAACGTACAATGGAAGACTTCCAAGGTTTTAGGCTCATTATATTTGTACAGTATATTGTACTGTTTGTTGTGGGTTTTTTTCCTTCTTTCCTCTGGTAGCGTTACAGTTCTTTAAGTGGCTGAACAGCATCTGCACCAAGAGGACCACATGATGTGAAGCAGAAGCAAGGAGACATGGCATTATGCATATTGTAAGGTGCACTGAGCAATGCACTCGCGGTGACGTATACACTGACAGGATTAATTTGACATTGGCAAGTGAAAACTTACTTTGTCATTAAGCTAGCATAATTATACCATACCCAGAGCCAATGGGTGCCGTAGCCGAGATCCCTACATATGCTGTCTTTGCAGCGAGAGGTTAATACGGAATTTTAACATCCATCTATTTTTGATGGGATTGGTACAAGGGTACAGATTGGGACACAGCTGTTTTTTTAACTGCCCCACGACCACCTATGGGTGGTCAAGGTGACAGAGGTACCGAAAACTGGCTGAAGGGCATTTCCAGCCTGTTAATGGAGGTCCTGCTACCCAAAGCCTAAGAAGGCAAGAAGACTTCAACAGACTCTAAATCCTTTCCCAATACAGCCTGTCCAAACATCGCTTCTGATCCATATGTTTTCAGCAAAGAGGATACTTCTTCGTTACAGGACAGAAACTATGTACAAGAAAAACACTCTCTAGAAGACAGACAAACCATGAAGATCCTTTGCTCATGGCAGATATTCAGAAAAATCAGTCTTTTGTCCCTGCCCCCCCCGCCCCCCGTTTATTCAGATGCTTAGATACGCTTGAGAATGGAAAAGTCAGAAAGATACCAGGACAGAAGAGCTGCAGCACTGTTGAGGATGTGGTATTGCAATATTTATCGCTGCTGAGATAGAAAAAAAAACAATGGAGTATCCAAAAAAAATATTTTAATATTCATGGGGTTTCAGTACAGCAGCTTTAGGTTACCTTAAGGTGACAATTTGTAAACAGAATCAAAATCATGTAATAAGTTAAGCAAAAAAAAAAAAATTGGTTTCATTCTTAGGTCATGAACTCCCCTGCCAACGACAAAATATGCTGTTAGTGGCCTCAGTACGATTGTGAAAATATCCCTTACTTACAATTGAACGTGCTGGGTGTTGGGTTTTTTTCTTCATTGTTGTGTGTTGTTGAGCTAAAAATGACAAAGCCCTGGATTTCGTCGTTCTTGCAATCTATTCTTTTTCCCTGACTTCCTGTTTTCATGAAATTTTAATCAGACATTTAAAATAAATAGCTATGCAGAGTCTGTATGCCTCTTTGAATGCTTGGGATGGATGTTTTGGGTAAAGTGATAGTCCAGAGACCTTGAGAGCATTTAATCGCATTCTAACTTGGCAAGACAACAGAAAATTAAACCACTGAGCTCTCTCGGCTTCTAGCAGCTCTGGAGAGATTTTGGGGGAGGGATGGAGGCAAGCCCGGTGCGTGGGACAGTACAATGAAATCATGGGTCTGTGTCTGTTCCCCCTGCTATGAATACCGACAGCGATCAGACCAAATTAGAAAGGTCAACTCTCTAAAAAAGAAAAAAAATCACTTCTTCCATAAAACGCCCAAAAGGGAGAGGGGCAATACCACCTTCACGCCTTTTAAAGGTCCGGGTGTAATAGACAGCCCCTCACCGAGCATCCCACGTCCACCCGCAGAGAAGTGACCTGCTCGGCTGCTCACCCTCACTGCCCCGCACGCCCACGCAGCATCCCTCGGCCTTAGGGGATCCTCGTCGTACAGCACCAACTACACAACGCAATTCAGGGGAGAACATGCCAAAGTGGAAAAAGCCAAACCCCAACTTTGAGTGGAAGAGCTGAGAAGCAGGGAGGCGGACAGGTTCCAGTCCTCAGCTGGTGAGAATCACACTGCTCCTTCAGAGTTTGTAGCTGGCAGAATAAAACCTCCAGATTTTAGGAAATCAGAGTAAAGCTGCTTGAGTTTCAGGGTCAACAGTTCAGTTATTAATGAAGGTGACATGATTTGATATGAGAGTCAATGACCCCAGATCACAGCTAAGCCTGATCCCTGAGCCTTACTCTAATTTAAACTTCTGTGGGATTTTTATTATCACGCATATTAAGAGATAAATGCTCCACGGTACAGACAATAAAACAATAACGTACAAGTCCGCCAACAAATTGTTACGGAGTTAAACCTCCCGTCAGGGACTAGTCACCTTCTCCTGGTCCTGGTTTCCTGGATAACCGTGTTTAAATTGGATGGGTTTAACGACAGATGCATCTCCAGTCGCCTGTGTGTTTTGGAAACGTTTCACTTCCACCAGCACAGGGGTCAAGGTTTTTTGCTTGAACCAGGAGGAAGATAGAAATGTTTACTCTAGTTGTGTACACTGCTCATTTCTAACAAGGAAGAAAGAGCTCACAATCAGCTGCCACCTCCAAAAAAAAAAAAAAAAGAAGTGAGAGCAGCTAAATCACGAAGCAAACTTACAACAGCAGGTTATAAAACTGAGGGAGATGTAGCTGCTTCAGAGATGTGAATGAAAGTAAGAGGATTACGGAGTCCTCTTGAGAGGAGACATACTTGGCAGGGCTCACGAGATGGCACAAATAATATCGTCTGTCAAGAACAATACGAAATAACAGTGAAAACTTCCAGGATTCTATGCCTAAGGAGTCCCTCCCAATTCTGGGGGTCCCTTTTCCCTGAATTCTGCTTGACTCTTGTTTCACCCCAGCTACTCCCCTCGCAGCCCCAGCAGCAGTTTTTTCTCCTCTTGCCGTGCAAACCTTTTGAACCCTACTCATAGGTGCAGGAAGCATCGTTTACACAGTGGGATACATATTGCTTCTGTACACCACTGTGAACCATCAGCAGAAATCTCCGCGATGGCCAGCTCGCCAGCCTCTCCTTGGCATAGCCCCTGACTTTCATATATCAAATGAGCAAAAATATTCCAAGCAAAGCAAAACAGAGTGAATCTTGGCTCCTTGTCCTTTAACATACATATTCAATGTGCAGGAAACTAGGAAGAGCTATTCATGGGGTTGGCTTGTTTTTGTTGGTTTAGGTTTGGGGGGAGGGGGAGAGTTTTCAATGCATACTGCATCCTCCACAAATTTTAATAAGTGCTTTAAGCCACAGTGATGCCTTTCCTCTTCCTTTTTTTTTTTTTAGGTTTTTTTTTTGTTGGTGGGTTTCGTTGTGGGTTGTTGTTTTTTTTCCAGTGTTTAATTTCTGCAAGGACATTTCACTTTAAAAGGAAGAAAGGGCTGCACCATAAGGGCTGTGCAGTGCAAAGCTTTTTCTAGTCATTTCCAACAATATATTTTGGAACGGTTCCCAGTAAACAGGCCAGATTAGCTGCCTTTGGTTCACATTTTACATTGTTCGTGAGATAGGGAAGCTCTGAAAAGCAGACTCTGTCCATACTGTTTGGTTGCAATAAAGCTAATTCTATTCAGTCCTATAGCTGTATGATAGCACTTGTGTAGGATTTCCCTTCGCTTGCATATTTATAGGGTCTTGTAGAGCTCCGCTGTAGCTCAGTGCCAGCATGAAGAAATCAAGCTGTCAGTAGTTTCTATTTTTGTCCCTACCTATAGTTTCAGTAATGACAAGTGAGTGAGGCAACATATGCATTTCCCATCTACAGGAAAAAATTACTGTCTTCCTTCAGTGTCTTACATCTGTGCTACAACCTATTTTCCTAGGGCTTCAGATTATGTTAGCTGATAGTTAACATGTAAAAGTGCTGGTCAGGTGCAGTTGATTCCAGACACAGCATTAGTCTAACCACAAGAGGAAAAGTTCCAACAGTTCAAAATTCCTGATGCTTTTCCTTTCTGCCCTTAAAGAGAGGGGAAAAAAAACCCCTTCCTGGGAAATTGCTGTTGCTGTACGGCATCCCACTCCTATCGTGCTTTGATCAGCACACACGTTCAAGCAAATGAGGATTCTACTCCTAAGATTAAGAGAGCTGCTGATGATATTTAATGTCCTCTTCTTGACCCCAGATGGTTAACTCGTTGCTGCAGCTTCTGGGGGAGTTGTTTCAGTGGGAGCAGATAATACCAGAGCCGAGCTGTGGTCGGCAAGGCAATACCATGCCGCTCTATCAACGCAAATGGACGGGATCTGGGGACCAGGCTCCAACGCTAAGAGAGACAATGTCTCCCCAAAGCTGCTTAATTATTAAGGCAATGTCTGTATCATTTGCAATCTCCCTACTTGCTCTGGTAAATACTAATTATGCATTTACTAAAGCTTCAATCACACCAGGGCATGGTCACCCCATGAATGCCACCAAACCCGGGCTCAAATTTGGGAAACGCTGCTCGTGAGCCCCAGCAGCTGGAAGAGTCTGACTCTGAAGGCAGTGCCAGGGAAGGCAGGCACCCACCCTCGCGTGCAACTGCTTGGGCTTGACAGCATCAAGGCATTTACAGCCTCCAACATGACTGCATCAGATCTTCAATGACAGCTAATAAAACAGAACTACACCCCACTGTTTTGAAAAGCTGCAACTGAGAACTCCTTCAGAGATTATACTTATTTAAATAAGAGAAAGACACTGGGCTTTAAGAAAAGCTCATAAGGAAAATAGCTTGACAAGTTTGATAACAAGGTACACGCTATTTTTCATATTCTTTCCTCTCCTCCCCAGCTCCATCCTCTCCTTGCCTTCCCCACAGCCTGGAAAAGTAGATATTTATCCCTCACTTGCTTCTACTTAGGCAAGACATAGTGCTTGGGGGGGGCTGTGCACACCTCAAAGTTCAACCTTTATCTGTGCTGCTCCTCCACCTAAACCGACATTTTTTTGGACTCTGATGGGGCTCCAATACACCAAAAGGAACAGGCAAAATCAGGATAGGAGGGGAGGGAGACAGGGGACAAAACAAGAACTGTTGGGCTAGGTTGTAAATAAAAACAGAAAAAATATGTTAAAAAATACAAGGCAACGCTATAAATCCCTCTCTCCTGTGTGAGCAAGCTACTGTATTACAGAGCTGGAGGGGCTGTGAGACTTCCAGTTACTTTATAGTCCATGACGATCACCCTCTTACAGTGCCACAGTATAACAAGCAAATGTCCCGACTCCCATGAAGCCGCTCATAAAAAGATGCACTACTCAGTCTCTTACAGTCCTCGGAATAAGAGAAGTAAAAAGAAAGGATTTTTTTTTCCCCTTTCTCCATAAACTTATTTATTTTGCTAATTTTTTTGAACTGTGTGCTGGGACAGGGGGTGTTGGAAGGTGGGGAGAAGGAGAAGCAGAGGAGGAGGAGGAGGGAGCCTGAAGCCGGGGAGCCTTCCTGCTTGTTAATACACAGCCGAAATGATATGCACATATACAGCTCTGAAAGCTACCGCGGGGAGGGAAGGAACACAAAGGAGCCATTTATTGCCTGAAAACTGTCTCTGAACAAACCCATTGTGTTAAAGTAATACACATTCACAACACCTTCCTGCCTCTTTTTCCATCTGGATCTGGGCTAGTTTGGGTGAAGGACCCCGCTGCCCGGCACGAGCCCCACGCCCTCAGACCCCCGCAGAGCCGTGGCTGCCCAGCATCCTTGGAAGGTCCCCTCTTCGGTGCAAACACCGTGCTGATAACGCAGAGGTGAGAGAGAGAGAGGGAGAGAGAGAAAATAATTTGGCCAGGAGACTCTTAAAAATCATCAACTCATTTCTGGCCAGGCTGTGGGTTTATCTAGAGAGGCAATTCAAATCCAAGAACCAGAAGGAGGTATCTTTTGATGTAACATTTTGTTCTTTTTCTGAATATAAAGTTATTCCAGGCAATGCAGTTGGCCTGGAATAGTTATCAGTTACAAAACCAGGACTGCTCCTATCTCCTCTCCTTGTGCGATGCAAAGGAGATCCTCCCGCTGAGCTCCGAAGTAGGGGAAAAGCTATTAATTAAAAATAATTCTCCACGTTAAGGCTTGCTGCCTAAAGCTCAGTTAATATTAAGGAAATTCCAGCCGTTCACTCCCTGCTGCTGGAGCCTTTTCTTTCTCGATTTTGTTTTGCTAAGCTTTTTGAGACGGGAATATGGATATTGCCTCCATGTCTCCAGCCCCTTCCCTCTCCTCCCCAAAATTCAGGCTCTACTCTTACCCTCCTGGGGGAGGGCCCAATCCATCACACTGGATCACCCCGGAGGGGCGAGCAGGTTTATCCACCTTCACCACCTTCATCTCAACCTAAGGCGAGGACGGGGGATGTCCCCTGACCTTCGTTCCATCCAAGTGATTAGCACCAGTCAGAAGAAACGAGTTTTCCTGGCTGGCAGAGGGCTGCCCCCCACCCTCCCTCCAGCCCTGTGCTCCCGCCAAGCATCACAGCTCCGCTTCTTGAAATACCTGCCCTAAATTTTCAAGCCTCAGGCGCTCTCTCCCCAGCCACGTTCAGGCACTGCCTCTTCCCCAGGACCCGCTCACGTTGTGCAAACCCATACCTGCTTCTCCGGCTGCTGCTGGAGGGCCACGAACCCTCTGCCCCGAGCCCTGGGACACAGGACCTGGGTGACAGCAGCTAATACGGGAAGAGTATCTTTATGTTCCGCTTATTGATGGCAATGCATTTCATCCCAGTGATGTTAAACATCACGGAAACCTTCTAAAAACCACTTTAAAAAAAACCTTTTACATTTTATCGGGTATTGCCACGCTGTTTGGGAAAAGCAGAAAGCAGAAATGGAAACCTGAACAAGAAACTAATCAAACTTCAAAAACATTCTTTTCTGTGCTGGGGAAGGGTTGAAATTACATGTTTCCCTATGCCTAAGTACTGAAGAACTGCAGCAAATAAGCTGATTTCAACGGTGACAATATTACTGCAAAATTCCTGCCATTACAATATCTGAAAGTGTCTGTAACTGGTACATTTTGCACTCTTATTTTCTTAACAGCTGCATACCGTTATAAAAAAAATCTACTCCATTTCCACAATTTTTTTCTGAATTCATGCAGCATGCAGGAATCTTTCAGAGAACGGACCCCCAAAAGCTTGTTTTATCAAATTCTAACTTTTACCATTTCAAACCCCGTCATGCTGAAACTTGACGTACAAGCTGTCAGAACAAAAGCCTCACCTCTCCAGTGCACGTATTTTAAAGCCATTACTTTCATTTTTCAAACAGCAACAAAAAAACTCCTAGAAATACCTTCAGAATTTTTTATGATTTTGAATTTCCTTCTGAAGTTCTTCAAGCCTCAAAAAGGTTTAGTTAAAACAATTTCTATGTTTTCAGGCAGTAAGTTTTTAGCACACATTTTTAAGTGTGCTTTTCTAAACGTTCTTTTCTACTGAGATAAAGGTTAGGAGCAGGTAGTGACAAAGACAGTATATGATGGGGAAAAGTATTTCATACACCACTGTGAATTTACATATAGCTGTAAAATGTGTTATGCCAAAAGGGTTTCCACCAGGACAGACAAATAACCTCTTCATTCTCAAGCATTAGTCTTACTAAGATGTGAATTTAAATCCTGATTCATTAAAGTGTTAAGTCCGTACTTAGACACTTAGAGCTGACTCTTACTGAAATCAGAGGGGCTGGAGATCCACTTAACTTTTATTTACATAGGGATTTTGGTCCACTAAAGCAGCAGAGCTAGCACTGGAAAGAGCAAATCACACACTGTATCCATGCTTTCTTTCAAAACCATCACTGCACCACAGTGCTAACACACATCCAGCAGGCACAGATGAATGTATTCCCATGGGAATTTCTTTAGGACTCCAAGCACCAATTACCTGGAGTTGACTATGAATCTCTGTTCACTGATGATGCAGGATTCATACTGAATAGGCACCTCAGAGCTAGGCTAAGAAGGAAAGTGGTGCTTTAAACTGTCCTAGCCAAACGTGGTGACTTATTTCTCGATTGTCCGCAGAGGTGAAGAAGTAGCCTGTAGCACTGACCCCTCATGCTGCCATTGCCTCTGCCCTTTTGCAAAGTTACCCTCTGCATTTTTACTGCCGTGTATCTGCGTTACAAATACTGCCCAGATTCAGCAACAGCACTTCCACTTATCTTTCAGCCAGTCGTGTCAGTTGTACTCTTGATTTTCTAAGTTCTAACCCTTCCCTTAAAACTGACTGTTCCCCCAGCCTGAATTCACACACATTCGCTTTGAGTGCTTCAGTGAGTAATCCAGGTTCTTCCGTGGGCCACACCGATTCATCAGCAAAATGTTAATGTGAGCTCTTGAGAACTAAAGCCACAGGATGTTTTCCTTGAGCTGCACACGCAGCCCCTTTCCCAAATCCTAGCTGAAGGATGCGGTGCTCTCTGGGAGCAGAGCAGCAGCTAGTCAAGCAGCTTCTCGCTCACTTGTCCTTCAGGGGAAGCTCATCCCAAATGCCTGCGAGAGAAATGACTGAACACAATACCACTGCCGACATCACTCTATTTGTATCGCAATGAATACAAATCAAACAACACTTTTGATGTAAAAGCTGCCAATTGAGAATTTCACTTCCACGCCAGCCTGCTTTCCAACAGTGATATTAATTTATAATTTTTCCCCCTGTCTCCGCAATTACTTTTTAAGCTCCTCTATTTCACATCATCAATCCCACTTGTAAGACTGCAAGTCACCTAGATGCCATCTGTTGAAAAACAGAGTGATGGAAAGTCTGAATAATACACTGCATCGGGGTTATAGATGCCACATATTTACATACTCAGAGGCGTAAAGCTGGGGGAACAGATTAATAAATACTTCACCTGAAACTTAAATCAGTTGTTCTTTCAAGGCCTGACCACGGGCTGAAGCTACTTCTATAAATACCTTGGTGTAGCCTGGACTAATTCAAACCCACCAGGTATGCAAATATTCAGCACTCCAACGGCAAGATGCTTTCCCCGATAGTTCTTGCTTTAGCATGTCAATCTGAAACATTGATTGCTTTTCTCACACTTCTTTGGATGAAAGGACATAAACAGCGATGAAAACCAGTTCTTTAATATGCTACTCTTCAATTCAATTCAAACATACACTTATTGCAAAAAGAACAACATGAACTGAGGAAAAAAAAAAATCAGAATGGAGAGCACCATAATGTAATAGCAAATGCAAAGCAATTTTCATTCCTGGATCCTGGAGGAGTCATGTACAGAGCAATTTCTTCACTATATAGCAAAAAAGGTATGAGGGGGAGGAGCACATATTTCCAGCAGAAGTTGGGGACAGCTGATGAAGCACTGCTTTTTAACTTAAATACTACATTTTCGCAAGCCTTTTGAAACCACTGCTAATAATTTATACTCAGTGTGATGGAGAGTGTATACATATTATTGCAGAGGACAAAAAAGTCCTAAATCTTCCTGGCTTGGATTCTTTGACCTCGACAAGTTTAGTTTGAAAACATTTGTTACATGATGAAAAGCTTTGTGAGAATGCTAATAACGTTCTTAAAGGGTTAATGATGCCTAACTGATTGGCACTAAAAACTAGATTTCATTTGGTATAGTGACAGAGAAACTCTGTCACCAGGAGTGTACATTCGTGCCCACATTATTATAGGACAATTTAGGTCATCTTATTTTAAATTTCATGGCTCTGTAACATAGATGTAAATCAAAGTCAGTGAGGCAAATGATGATTTTTCCATAGTGAGATTTTTATAGTCTTGATCTTGAAAATATGCTTTGGGCCCAAGCTGTCCATCAAAATCCTTCAAATTAGCCAAAGGAGTTTGTGTTGCTGCTACTGTATAATTAGAATAAGAAAACAAAAGCAGAAAGCTTTCAGAACAAGGCATGTCTCATCATTTTTGAAATCTGGGCTATACCAACAATTACCATTTTTAAGAGAGCTGGACTCATGAGCTGTTCAGGTCTAGGAACATGCGAATATTGAAATGGAGAGATTTCAAACTGAAATCCTAGGCACACTAAAGAGACTTAAGCAAGTACCATATGCTGTTAGTGTGGCTCAAACACTGCAGAGATACTTGTGTTTACTCTGCATATGTATATAGAGGCACACGTGTGTACACCTGCACAGATAATTTGTTATTGAAGAATTTCAGGTATTTAATTGCACGATTGCGGTGTGCGGATTCGGTCACAGACAAGCAATTCCTTACTTTAATAAACACACCATGAATTTGATGTATTGATTGTTTGCTTTTTCAGACCTGATTTATCTGTCACTTTCGTTTTCAGATTTGATTTATTGATCAATTCCTTTTCAAGATTTGATGTATTGGCCATTTTCTTTTCAAAACTTGATTAAAGCACGTCGCATAAGTCCTTTTAGATCTATTTCTAAATATTACACATATATCTAGTATGTATGCTTAAAATCTTAATTCCCAAACTTACTTTATTAATAATTCATCCCTTTCTATCTTGAGCTAGTCCTTGTTATACACGAATATAATCTGAATCAGATGAAATAAGCAATTACAGTGGACATAAAATACAGTAAGTGTAGTTTTACAATAAATTGCATTCTATGAAGCTTTAAAGAGAGTCTTGAGATTTATTAAAAAGCATTAACGCAAAATAGGTAAAATTTGAGTTCTAGCTTCAACATTTTTATGCTCTAGAATTACATCCTGCAAAAGCAAACAACAGGGAATTTGTGTCGTGCAGCTCCGAGTGCCCTGGGGATACCAGAGGGGGCATCTCAGTGTAAGGTACAGGCCTTTGCTCCCCACGAGGGGATTCTGGGGAAACAGGACAGGCACAGAGTCCCAGGAAGGGTTCTCAGGTCCTGGCTCTACACCCACTCAAGCCAGACCAAGGTGCAAGATCATCTCTTGAACGGGACAAGAATGCGATGGAGTTACAGACTCCACGGTGAAAGCAACAAAAGGAGGGAGGTGAGCCTTGACTCACTGGCCAAGCTCCAGCAGTGGTAATTAAATTCTGCCTAGCTAAATTCTCTCTGCACCCTCAACAAGATACAGGTTTGTTATCCACTTCCTAATCTGCCCCAAACTGCGGACAGTGTTGTTTTATACAGCCAGACAGCTGCTTAGTTCCACTGGTGCGTGAAAGGCGCCGTATCCATCCATCTCTTATCTGCCTCGCAGGGGTGTTTTGAGGGCTAATTAATAAATATTTGGAAAGATGAAAGGCACCCAGGAAGTGCAAGGCATTATTATTTCACACTCACCTCTGAACAGATCTCCAGATAAACTGTATGACCTGGGAATTCAGTTACATGACTGTACTTCAGCATTAGCTCTCCAAATGGTTCACCAGACAAAAAGGCCCTATCCTGTTCAAGGCTGAGCACCTCCCAGGAGGAGCTGAGCACCAAAGCTCCCACTGAACCCAAGAGCAATCAAAAGTGCTTCTTATGCGGCAGGAGAGGCTCAGCTACTCACAAAACGAGGTTATCTTTAAGGAAAATTAATTTGTGCTTTAACACACCTATTCCATGTTTTTGGTAACAGCTCAGGACAATCACCAAAGTCAAAACAAGCTTTTCCACTGGGTTCAGTGACAGTTTGATTTGATCCTGAAAGGAGAAACAGAAAGAGCAACATGCAGTGAGCAGGGACAGGCTCCAAGGTCTTTACACAGTCCCCCTCTATCTACACAACTAGCCCTAAAAGTAAGGAGCATCCAGAGATATAGAGGAGTGTGACGTGGAGATGCCAGGGGCAGAGCCAAGGATGGTCATCTCTACCTCTGGCCCTGCAAAATTAATAAAATAGTAGTAATAAAAATGGCAATAAGGAGTACAAAACTGGGAGCTGTTGCTACAACACTGTGCTAATCAAGCACCAGCAGAGATGCTTTGATAAGGCCATGGGGACCATGAGGATGTAGAGCTATTGCCAAGGCCTAGAGATCTCTGCTTGGTTTGGAGGAAGACCACAGTGTTTCTGACTGTACAATTTAGGGAAACCTCCCTTCTGATGAGAAACCTCTCAGAGGCCATTTCACAGGAACGACTGGGGCTCCTGGCTTTCAATTTTAAATGAGCTTCCTTAAAAAGATCTGTTCTCAGTGCTGCCAGGATGTCCCCAGTGGGAGCAGCATCCTGTAGCGGTCCATAACCCTCCCAGCAGTGGGCTCCTTCGCTGTGCTGGCTGCAGAGCGCTGGCAGTCAGTGCTGCCCAGGAAGCACTTCTCCTACAAAGATGCATCTGTGCATTGCCTTTCTATATACGTCTCTTGGATATCACAAGCCCGAACGTGATGACAACAGTCGCAAGCAAAGGATCCATCCAAAGTCCATTGAAACTATGGGAAGAGGGATTTTGGAGGAACCCCTCCATCCAAACACTATCACCTCTTTTCTGCAGAAAGCTGCATCTTGGTTGGATGACTCATCTGCCTCCTCCAAAGACTGAGTGCAGCATCACTTTATGTGAACAAGAAGAACGCAGAGAAAGCTATTTAAAATTATACCTTCCCATATTCAGTCTTTAAGCTGAAACAGACACCAATATAGACAGAAACGCAAAAAATTCTAGGGACAGACTGAACACTACGATTTCTTTTGTCATTCAAAATCTCTTAGGGCTTTTTTTTTATTACGGTGATACAATTACAACATTACTCATGATTTGGAGAAAACAGATTTCAGAATTTCTCCATGAATCTATGTACTTTAGCATATTAAAATCTAGCGTAGCATCACAGAAGCATGCAAGAATTTCTCAGCCATTTTCTAGAAAAACTAGCAAAGGGCAAAGTTGTCTACTCCCCACAGCCAGGTACCTTGAATTTCGTGAGACCTAATTACTCGTTTCCCATAAAGCAGAGCAGCCCATTTCCTGACCCCATAAAGACCTGAGTGAGGGCAAACCACTGCCTCCAAAGGACTGAGGACTCGGAAGACACCATAAGATAAAAGGCATATCTACATCTCAGAAGATGGTGCCCATAACCAGATGGGTGAGAGCAGTAAGATTTCAAAGGGTGGTACAGTTTGAGCAGCAAAGGCCTCTGGACTTTCACTGATGTGATCTGAGCTAATTTTCATGTGCAGCCAGTAATGACTTCCTGTCCTCCTCAACCACTCCAAAAGTCAATGCTACGCTGTCCAAGACAAACCGCCCTCTTAAGAGGAGATAGGAAGAGACTTCTGCCCCAAGTGACTAACATCCAGCCCCCTCTTACTTTCCCAGCAGAGCTTTCCCCTCTCTTTTCCCCTATGCCAGCGTTTCCCACGCAGCCCAAATCCACATGCGAATACTTCACACAGCAGGGAGCCAATTCTCACACCACTAAACGCCAAACCCTCCAGAACACTTAAAACAAACACACTGCAGTTTGCATCCTGCACTTGTTGAAGTGTAAAATGGGTATAATACCTTGTTTTTCATCTGCTGGCTTCTCTCTGAGACGTTTCAAGACAAACAGGTTGAGCGTGGGTACGATGTGGAAGTGGTTTCAATGAGGTTTTATACAACCTAGTTCCCACCACGGCTCGGAGAGCATCTGAGTATCCTCTGCTTCAGAGGTGTTTGCTGGTGGTGTGGGTGGCTCGGACAGAAGACGGGGATCTCATTTGCGCTGACTGGGCTTCCGAGAAGTGGCTCACCACGTACACTACTCTGCAACAGCTTACTGTGCTTCCAGCAACAAAATACAGCACGAGAGGCATCAGCTGCCACGGTTCCTGTGTCAATGGAGCTTTGCCCTTTCCAAAAATGGATAAGCCTTGCAGTGTTATTTAAAACAAAAAACCACCAAAACCAGAAACCAAAACAAATCACAATCCCCCAACAACAAAAAAAAAACTAAAAAACCAAACAAAAAACCCCAACCCACATTACATATGTTGGCTTGTGCTTTGTTCACCTATCACCGTGCACAGGGCATTCGCATCTAGAGGAAAACAAGGAACAGATGTTGGGTGATTGAAAAACTTGAGCCTTCCATTGTTTTATCGACTTGTCACCACAGAGAAATCTGCTTTAATTTACTTTAAAAGTAAATTACTTGATCTTCATAAAACTGGTGGCAAGTCACAGTTCTTAATGAGGATGTTAAACAAGGATTCTGTTTAACAACCAGAGGCACCAATTCCAAACACAGTGCCTATTTGAACAGACACATCTATCTTCCCTTTTGAAACATGCTGGTTTATTTGAGATGTTCAACATACCCAGGGAAAAAAAAAGAAGCTTTTGAGCCCTTGAAAGCCTGCACAAAAGCTTTAGGGTGTCTTTCACGATACTTGATTATACCACGTAATTTTTTTTTTTTAAAAAAAAGTAGTAATTCATATCTAAATAGAGATGTTTTGAACCCTACTGGCTTCAAGGTAGTCTACAATGTAATATGAAGAAAAAAAAGGTCAGGGACTTAAAATCAGGCAAAGACACTATTTTATTTTTTTTTTAAATAAGCTACCTACTAGTACGAGTCCTGGCTGCAAACCTCAGTGTTTTTGAGAGGCTGAATTCAGTTCCCCAGACCAAAACTCCAACATTGCCAGTCCAAATCAAGCAACACTCCAATAACTGCACATGGGCATGGTGTTGCCTGGGTACTGGAAAGTGAAAGGTCTTCCAACAGCCTCACAACCACCATGGGGGATCACCTTCCACTGTGGACATCAAGTATACACCCATGGAAACAAGAAGTCCGTGAGGTGGGAGTTCTTCAGAGACAGCAGATAAAGATATTTCCATAACAAAGAGATAATACAGCATTTTCAGAGGCTAAGGAAGATACTCTCACCTTTATTACCTTCATATGTCCTCACTACAATAGAAAAAATTTGCTGGAGCTCCTAATCCAAGTACATTCTCCCCAGATTTTGGCTGCAACAGGCTTTAATAGAAGTCTGGAGTGACTCATGATCTGCTTCCAGCCTTTCTTTACATTACAAAATTTATACAAGTATGTAAGAAATTTCACCTGTACCTTTTTGGAAGTAATTTGCAGCTTACAGCTTACAGCTGTTACCCAGCTTGGGAGTCAGATGAGTGTCTTACCAACTAAATTGGCTACACTCTCTGCCTCGCTCCCAAATTTTGTGCAGAAGACCTGGAGGAAGACAAAGCAACCAAGACATACAAAGATGCTTGAGTGTTCTCTGCTGCTGTCAAAGCAGCTGTCGCTGCTCTGAAGAAAAGGCTGAGCGCCACGGTGGCAGGCAGGAGCCTTGGGAAAGAGAAAGAGATAAGCGCAGCTGGGAGGAGAAAACCCAGGATGTGGGAGCTCCTCTGGAACAACACACCCTGCTATTGCCCTGCAGTGGTACCTCTCGCTGATGGGAGAAGCGTGGTCCCAACGGACATCCACGTGCTCAGGTACAAGATCTCTTTTCACGTCACACGTTGAGTGTTTCCACAAGAGTAACCCTTGCCACAGCATTCAGGCAGAACATACATGGACTACGTTAGCACAGAGGTGCAATGCCCTTTCACGTGTCATGGACAGGAGGAAGGGAAAAGAAAGAAACGACCAATCTCTCTGTCCAAAGCGCCAGAGCAGAGCGGAGCCAGGGCAGCAGGTAGTGCCCACACGGCCGAGAGGTCCCTCCCAAACCCAGCGCTCGCTCGGGCTCTGGCTCAGCACAGTAACAGCACTAAGGCTGTTACTAACGTGGTACCACTAATGTGGTACTAACGCTGGAGTACCAGTTTCCCTGCAATTCAGAGAAAATGGCTCTAGTTAGTCACCAGCACTTCTTCCTGCAGCTCCCTGGAAGTCTCTCATCCAGGCATAGACAAGCCCTCGGCAGACTCCGGTAGGCTGAGAAAAGCTGAGCCCGAGGTGTTAACAGCTGTGAATATAAGGCAGTTAATTTAATTGGGTTGTCCATCCTTGATATTTGAAAAGTCCCTTTTAAATATTACGACCTCTCTTTTTTTTTAAACACACTGAGTTATTATTTTCTCCTGAACTCCATTTCCATTTTAATGCTGATTTTCAGTTTCTTTTGCAAATTGAGTGAAGGTAAAACTCTTCCAGTAATATCCCATCCTTTTGAACAACTTATTTCCTTTTGGTGCAGTTTCAAACAGATAGAGCTGTAATGACCAAAATAAATTTTATCCCAGAAATGCAGAAAGCTAAAAGTTAAGCTTAACTTATAAACCTTTTTATAGAGAGAGACAAAATCATGCCAGCCTTATCACCGTGACAGTCACAGTTGTTTAGATTTATTATGCAATGGTAATCAGGCTATACAATAAATTCGCTATAGTAATGCATTAATCACTTTGCAAAGAAAAATGAACTACTGAAAGGAAGACAATACATTTTTCTCTCTCTTCTTCCCCATGGTAAGAACTCATCCCTAAGTCCATTCTTTAGAGAAGCAAGCATATATTTTCACTTCTGCTGCTACATCTCTGATTTGAGCCAATGGCTCAGCAAGGTCACTCTCATTTACTTCCTACAGAACTGAGCTCCACAAATATTTCTCAATGAGATCTTCCTTTAGAGATAGAAAATACTTAGACTAAAATGTCCACTTGACTTGTTAGCTGCTTTTCTGCATACACTTTCATTGTGTACAGAAAATTTATACTTTTGGATGAGACAACTTTTTAAGGTGATTGAGATGGATCACTGAGGGAATATAGACATCCAAAAAGGCTTTATAAGGAAGGGGATGCTATACAATACCAAGCAGAGGTGGAACCTCAGATGAAGCAAGAGAGACGGTATCATGCATATTTGTATCACAAAGGGACATTTTTATCTTCCTCTCACAGATGTATATCACGAGTGTGAATACCCCAATCATCACCCTCCTTCAGGGACAAACTTCATCCATTACTAGTAAAAACTGTCACATCCTACCTCCAGAACTGGTACGTGGTCTATACGGGTGAGGTAGCAGTATGTGCCACTGCAACCCTGTTAGCACCTTTCAACACAGGGTTTGGTTAAGAGTTAAATCAGGAAGGCAAAATCCTGCAAAACTTAAAACCACCTCCAGGAGATGCTCCCTGGTATTCTGCCGGGCTGGTTAATCCCACAGCGGGGCAATCTGTACCAGCATGTCCGAGAAGAAAAGTCCCTTGGAGTAAATACTTCTGCTTTGCTCCAGGATATCTCCCCACCAACCTCCCAGCCACTGGAAGACAATGAGAAAAGCAAAATTAGTAGGCTCTGTTTCCCCTCATTTTTTTTCCAAGGAGCAAAGTGAATCTTCATTGAAAGAGCACTAATATCTTTTCCAAGTTTTAAAGAAGCGACTTAGAGCCAACAGCAAAGCCCAGGTCTGTGCAGATGGCTGAAAAAATCCTCTTTGGTCCACCTTAATCTGTGGCATTTTGGGAAAAACTTCTGTCACAATGCAAAAGCTGGATCTACCCAAACCTACTTGAAACTGGAAGGTTTTGAAACACGGGAGCCGAGCAGCAACACCAGCAGAGGGAAAGGCGGTGTGAGGATGGCTGAGGCTGCTCGGCTGCTATTGACATTAACCAAACTTGTGTGACAAAATCTGCACGTAGCGCCTTGAAGGTACACCCCGAGGTGTTACCTGCAACCACACAGGCTGCATCCTATCTCCCATTCTTACTTTGATATAAAAAAATAGAAAATGTTAAAACATGTTTCCTAAAGCCCATCAGTAAACTCCGGCTGTACGTTGCACTACAATATTGCTCTTACAAGAGTAAATTCGTGGGGAGGCTGCAGTTAGCACTCACAGGTAAAGAAATGCTCCCTACCCTCCATCCCACAGAATAAAAATTATCAGAGTAAGAATTAAATTATTCCCCTTTCAGACATTGTAAAACCTCCAGGCAGCATCCTCAGAGTCCTTTTCAACACAGGTAAATTGAATTCCAGCAAGTTTACTGTATGTGGACTCTTCAGACGAGATATTAAATAACAAAGTCATGGCCATAACCTATGAAGAAAGACTAAAAAACGTGGAGTTGTTTAGTCTAGAGAAAAGGATGCTGCAGCAAGCCATAACAACAGCCTTCAAATATGTGAAGGGTCAGTGCAAAAGGAAAGGAATGGGCTGTCCTCGGCGTCTGCGGTGACCAGGACATGAGGGACCTGCGCCGCGGGTTAGGCAAGGAGAAATGCTTTTGAGAAGAGATGGTGGTGAAGGTCTGCCAGGGAGGCTCCAGGGAGGTGTCACGCTCTCCTTGGGGGGCTTTAACGACAGGTTATGCAAATATCTGTCAGGGATAACACAAGCCTGTCTGACCCTGCCTTGTGGCGCAGGGATGGAGTACATCACTCCTGAGATTTCTTGTAACCTTATTTCATTTAAGATTTCATACGGCAGAGTCCCCAAGGGCAATTTTCCCCACTGCCCAAGTTTTTCCCTTATCTATTCAGTGCTGGTGCATCAGTTCTTCCCACCACCCAACTCCTTGATTTGGGATGTGCTCACATAAATAAAAGGGTTGGCATCTGCAGGGCAACCGGGCTGTGGCATGGGCTTACACCACTCAGATCTGTCACCAAATTCTTACAGAAATAAGTAAATGAATGGAAGGGTGGTTGGTGTAAGAATATAAGAATTTGGGCCAAAGTTTGAGGATTGCATTGAGATAAATTGTGCTAAGAATATGTAATTATTTCTAAACTTTCAGGTGGATTTGCCTGGCAGCTTCAAGGGTACGTGGCTTTCTGCTCTTTGAGGGAAAGCCTGAGCAGGGCATGCTGCTTGGCTCCCCTGCACCCAGCCAGGCTTTCCTTGGTGGGGACGGGGTGGGCATTTGACAGGGCAGCAGTGTAACGAGCCTGCCTCCAGGTCCTTTAACTGCTCCCCCCCTGAACTGTGCAGATGTGTAAGGAAGCGATGCTGGCTGCGTCCCTGTGACTGGGAAGATGTGGCACTGTCCCACAGAAGCTTCAGGGAGGGATCCTGTTGGTAGCAAGAAAAAATCCTTTCCCCTGCTACCAGCACCCACGAGCATCACAGGAGGGACAGACCTCAGCGGTTGTTGAAGGAAAACCCTTGCAAAAGCCAGCTCCTAAACCCACTCAAGTCTGCAAAGCCTCCCAAAACCAGGAACGCGGGACACTGAGTCGGGATGTGCTGCCAAGGAGAAGTGAGTCTCCAGATGTGTGATGGTGGCAATGCACTCTCCAACATGCAGAATTTGCTACGGTGGGGGCAAGCGGAAGCTTTTGGGGGTCAGTTCTTGCTTGCTTGAATTAAATCCAATTTTAAAATGCATAAAGCTTCAGTAACTGAAAAAAAAAAATCATTCAAGAAAAATGTAAAAATAAGTGAAAAAAGTGAATCAATGCCTCTTCCACTTTAGCCTCTGCAGTTTCATTTCTTGCAAACTTTTACCTGTCATATATGCCATGGCAAACCATAATCTAAACCTTTCTGATGCATTCTCTCACCAAACTAGAGTACGTATTTTGCAAATTAAATTAGCTTTCTTGATCGCAAACTGGGAAAACTCAAAACGTATAATAAATTGGAAGAAATGTTTAAATGGATGATATGCCAATAAATAATCCTTGCACTTAATCTGAAAACCATTAGGTAGTTGGAGCGATGACTGATTTAACACTACCCACTTAGTTTACCTGTGATAATGTGTAATATTAAGTACAGTCTGGACTAAAACCTTCATTTGGATATAACTGCAAAACTTGAGGTTTTTCTTTTCCTTTTAAGAAAAGATTTAATTAACAACACAAGATGAAATAAATATTTTAGGCGACCGGCAACAAAATGGGAAAATACCATGTGTTTGGAGTTTTAGTGCCCTCTGAGTGCTGGAATTTATTTGCAGCAAGCAGAAAATAGACAGCAAGCATAAAAATTCAGCAGATTCCCGCTAGTAAAATTATTTATCAAGCTAACAAGGGAGGAACCCTTCTAGTAGCAACAAGCCAGCAAGGAAAAGACGTGCCTTTATATTTTACCTTTGGGTTAGCACACCAGTAAAAATGCCAACTGACAAGCACTTCACATAAACATTTCTTTCTAAATGAGCTGCCTTGTTAGAAAAAAAAAAATCTAAGCAAAGGAACGTTACAGTCAACAGACAGAAAAACCCAGGATGAATACTACATTGCTCCATGTTACAGAAAAATATAAATAAAGATATAAAAATAATGTTGATGCATAAATGACTTTAATAAATTAACACTTCCTTTTGTATTTAAAATAACTACTTGGGCTATAAATCTATCTTAGCTTCAATTCTACTAAGAAAGAATGCATCCCGGTTATCTATTATTTAGATCTTTCTTACCTCTGGAACTAAATGTATACACACACACACACAAAAAAATATGTGTGTGTATATGCATTCACTGTGCTGTTGTTAGCTGTGCTACTCAAGCCCCATTGCAATATTTATCGTATATTTATTTTACGACTGAACCCTGAAGTCAGTTTTACACTTTAGTTTAATGATACCAAACTTTGATTATAAATTATAAGTGGCTTTATTGCAGCCTGAAGAAGCAAAAAATTTGGAGACACTCGATTGCCTGATCCCAATTAAATTTTAAAGAAATAGTAAAGCGACACACACTGTCCGAATAGCTGAGCTCTAAGGAGAACTGCAAATTACTCCTGTCGGCTGTACAGTGGGACTATACCCTCCGAGCACTTCTTTGCTAGAATGAGCATTTGACAATTGTCAGCAAGCTTTAAAATAAAACCAAACTAAACAAAAGAAAACAAAACAAAACAAAAAATCCCAAGGATCTTTCTCAACCGTTATTATTTTCATTGCAGAAAAAAAATAGCTTGTGGGAGGGTAGGGGGCAAAATCAGACTCAGCATTTCAGCCGATTCTGTAACTCAGGAAGTAAAACCTGCCAGAGTTGTTGACAAGGAGGGAAAAAAAGGAAAGTTTTACACTAAATTGAGCGGTCAGAGGGATGCATAGGTTGGAGCAGCATTTCTGACTGATCTCAGATGATTTTCTGGCCACAATTATAAGCCAGACCCTGCACTACTCACTCAGAACTCCAAAGGCAGGCAAGAAAGATGGGGAAAGGTAGGGAAAAAAAACCCCAAACAACTGGAAAAAAAAAAAAAGAAGCTTTTTTTTGAGCTTTTGCTCCCCTCAAAGCCTGGCATTTGTCTCGCTTCTGCAGCAGCTCACAATGCAGGGAGAGAATGCAGCATCTCCCACTGCCTGCGTCAGCGCCCCGGGCTGCTCCTCCAGCCGACCCCGTGCATTTCTGGGGCTGGAGGAGAAAGTCTCCAGCTCCAAAATTCCCACCCAAGGGCCCGATCCTGCATTCTTCTCACACCCAAAGACTCCTGCAAAAACAATGGGAGTTTTGGGTGTGCGGGAGATGCCGAAGTGAGCTGGCATTTGTTAACTGCTGATGGATTACATTAATATGAATATTTGTCTGTAGGGGACAAACACTTTGGAGAGGCAAGCGCAACATTAGGGGCAAAACATCAGCAATAATAACACAAAAGGGTAGAGAGAAACATCACTGATGTAAACCATGAAATAAATAATATATGTCAACTTTTATGTTTCTTGCCTTTGATCTGGGTGCAGCTGACATTAAGTCCGTGAATTGATACCTTTTTAGCTGAGAAGACACAAGATGTCAAGTTATATTTTTTAGTGCAAGGCCAACACGGGAAAACAAAGCTAAAAGAGTTGAAGAAGTGAGCGTAACAGAAAACATAGAAATTATCTCTTGTCGTTGGGAAAGAAAACGATGGGAGTTTCCATGGAAGCTGAGTGGTTAATGTAATGCTGTCTTCGCGTTGCCATTCTCTGCTTATTAGAATATAATTTGGGTCCGAGCGATATGGAAAGAGGTTGTTACTGAGCACAGCAAGGGAGGGCTGCGGGTAGAGCCAATGCAGAATGAGTTCTACAAGATGGAGACACGTCCGTATTCCTCGCTCCCTGCCTGCCTCTCGTTTTAACTCCGCCGCGAAGCTGTTTGAAAGTGGAAGCTGTTTGGAAGCACACATAAAAGCATCCATTAAAAGGCATTACATTAAAACTCCATCGGGTCCTCCCGAGTGATACAGGGGCAAGCCGGAACACCACCACGGAGCGCAGGGAAGCGGTTCTTGCTTGGCTTCGGTGGGACCGAGCAAACCCGGCCTTTGCTTTACTTTCCTGCTTCTCTTCTTACTGTCAGCCTGGAGCCTCTCCATCAGCTCCCCCGCGCTCCTGACCGGTTACACCGGGTAACTGGGAGCAGAATTTGGCCCTACGCGTCTACACTGGAGTTGAAATTGGGTGAGTGGGATGTTCCCATCCCCAGTTACAGCTGTTCCTGCCTCAAACCACAGCCAGGGAAATCGCAGGCACGGAGGAGAAACGCCACACGTGATTTTCTCCTCCTCAAAACGCACAGCCCTGCCGAGGGAAACGGGCCTTCCTCCGGACACGCTGCCGTGCGCCCCCGTCCTTTATGGCCTGGTCCTGTTAATCACTCACACACCTTCGCACCCTCCTCCCTTAACTTAGCCCAGGCCTTAATGGCAGTGACTTTGGCGAGCCGGCCTGCGCGCAGAAGGGCTGGGGAGCCCGGCTCCGGGACGTCAATAACCCAGCACAATGCCTCCGCACAACACGGAGCCAGCTCTTTAATTACCTATCACCGCTAACAAAAGCTCTCTCTATTCTGATTAACTTTGAGGGAACAAGGTTCCCCACCGCCGGAGTACGTTTAAATAATTACACAATACAGACTAACACGCCTGGAAACACAAAAAGAGGGGGAGTGGGGAGAGAAGAAAGGGAAGACACGAGCTCAGCCTTACTTCCCAATCTAAACTAGGAATGACCTCCAGGTCAATTTTTCAGAGTATCTCAGATCAATTCAATTCTCACCTCCGCTGCCTACCTGCTAGCAAATAAACTTACTGTGCCTTCCAATAGACAGAAATGACTAGAAGGAAATCGCATTTAGCTGCATCTGAATAACCACGGTTATTAGATGGTGCATGCAGAGGAAAAATTACCATTTCCCTTCTCCTCCTTGTGATTGTCATTCTCACCTCACTGGTGATTAAGATGTAGGATGCTCTCACAGATTGTTAATTAGGTGTTAATATCTGCAAGGGGCCACAGCAAGCTCCTACACCTGAGGTCATTTCTCAGAAGTCGGGCTGTCTCCGGTGACAGTACCTGTAATTCCCATAGCTAGTTTGATTCCCACTCAACAGCTGGAGCTAGTGGTTCTTTCATGTCTGGTTTCATTTCCTATCTGAAATTATATGAGTGCTAATATCTTTATTATCTTTCCCAGAGAAGTGCAATGCTGGAGCGTGGCACAGCGCGTTGTTCGTAGGCTTTCTTTTTCTTTTTTTGTTTTTTTTTTTTTTTTTTGTTTTTTTTGTTTTGTGGTTTTTTTTTCCCACGGCATTTTTGTCTTTTCTCAAGCAAAAACCTTTACGGTTAGCAAATTTACAGCTGAGGGCTCCATTACGGATTGGGAGGGGTAGAAGGTAGGAGGGAAACGATAATAATTTGGGGATGGAGGAAAAGAAAAGCTGCACAACTGCTGAACGATAATGGCTCAGACCTTGGGAAATAAAGGTAACGGCAGGAAGGGGAGGAATTACAAGGACAGGGTGACCTCTAAATGTCTTGCAGGTGCACAGGAGTTATTCCATATACACGTGTGTATGTATAGGTATTAAGGAAACATTGAGTTTAAGAGAGAGAGGGGGCACATAACTGAGCCACGATTTTGCTTACATTTCGACTCATTCAAAATCAGGGTAAAGCTGAGTTACGTGTAATTCAGAAAATTACCAGCTCCCGAAGGACCCAATCTTCGCGCTCATGGCCTGGTGCGCTCAGACTAAATTCGCATCCCCGCAGAAACGGTGTGCGGGATTTGGGCAACACCAGTGTTTCTCATCCGAGGGTACGAGCCAAGGTAAACGACAAGTACTTCAATGCACCAGCTTTCATTGCGGGGCTTCAAGGAACAGTACAGCTATTTTTTAACTCCCACAAAAGCCTAGAAGGTAAGAATGAATTATCTAGGTTTATAACTGTGTAAACTAAGATACAAAGAGATCAACGGTAACAGACCTTTAGAAGAAACCTAAGATAACAAGTTTAAAGTGCTTCACTATTTTGCTGAATCTAGAATCAAATAACTGGGTCAAAGTCTCACAAGTGAGTCAGGCTGTAACTCCCAACTCCCGGTTTCCTCACTCTCTAAACATCGGGACTATATGTGGAAGCCTGAGAAGTAATTTTGTATGTGGGATGTTAAATCAGTACTTTTCCTGTCTCATCAATCTCCTGTATTTTGGTACAGTGTGAATCATTTGGCAAGTGGCACAAATTAGAAAACCCAGAAGAGATGTTAAAAGTATTTCTTTTTTTTCTCTTTCAGCACTTAACTTAAAATCCTCTATTAGAAGTAAACAGCGACAAAAGCCACATCACTGGGAAATATTTCAGAGCTTATTCTAAATACAGGGAAAACTATTAAATTGACTTTGTTGAGAATTTGGGGGAATAAAAGCTGTCACATAAGGCATGTACCCTCTCTTTGCTCACAAAGACTCAAGGTGTTTTCATACTTCAGATTCACAGGAATGACACAGGAAGGAGTTTGAGACATAGTGAAGTTGTGCCTTTTTAAATACATTTTTTTTAACCTATGTAAAATAACATGTAAATTGTACAAAATATGTTTGGGGAGAGGAAAGGAAGGGAGAGAGGTTACTATCAATTTTTTTTTATCAAGAATAACATATTGCATCCCATTTGAAATAAAAGATTCTCATTTAGACTTAATATAGCACATCTGCTTGAAAAATACATACAAAGCTGCCATTGACTGCAGTGGGAAACTTGCCAATAATATTTCATGGAAGTTATCTTGATATCAGCTTTGGAAAATACAGACTTTTTACGGGGAGGGGTAACTCAACAATGGAAAGTTAAAAATAATTCACTCATACGCAAATAAATGTGATTGTTTTTACAGTTCTTAGCTTTAATTTTCAATTTTATCAGTTGTATAGTCTGAGAATAAAACAGGCGATAAGGTCTGGTTTACAGTGAAGTCAAGCGGTTTGACATCGCAGGCATTGCCGTGAAAAGAAAAATGATGTCATGAACAACACTCTGACTTGACTGCACATCAAAAATACCCGTGAACAATACGAGAATGCAAAAGGTCTTGCACAAAACACAAATCTCTTTTAAAAATGCATGTGCGAATGCTGGAATAGCAGTGAAAAGTAAGTAAATGTATACTTTAAGAGTGCCATGATTTCCCCTGTGTGAAAGGTCTTAGAGGTAAACTGGAAAAGGAACAGAAAATATATTTCTGTTCTTTACTGCTCCTTATTCTCCCCTTAGTTTTAGGGCTCATCCATATGGGGAAATTAGGTAGTAAACTACACTGCAGCGCTATCCATTCCCTGGGTGGACACTCCTACTCTAGAGTAAGAGTGGATTTTTCCTGGTTAATTTATTTTATTTTGAAAGCAGCTTAAGCTACATTGGGCGGGGGTGTGTGCGCAGAATCCACCCTCACTTTTGAGTAAGAACACCCATCCAGGGAATTCACAGCACAGCCACCACGGTACGAGTTCAGATCTTGCTTTTTAAGAGTACAACCTGCCTTGTCGACATTCCCGTTGTGGTGGAAGTGTGGAGTCCAGGAATTCAACAGCATTTTTACCAAAGCCTGCGGTGAGGGCCAGGAGCCCACCCAGGACCCTTCCTCTCACCTGAGACATAGGTAGGATGCAGTTTAGATCCCAGGGTCCATCGTTGTCGCATCCTGCCCTTGGAGCCCTGCAAAAGTCTTTCAGAGCCTCTTTGAAAACGGAAACATCGTGTTACACACCATAATAAAACCCATTAGATTCTTTTTCTCACACTTAATTTTTAAGAGAAAGCCTGGCTACGTTTTTTTACGTCTGCTTTCCAACATCATCACGCTGATCAAGAAATAATTAGAGGGAAATTTTGTTCCTGATGGTTCCGTGATGTTGGAGGATGGAAAAGCCTTTCCACATCGAACAAAATACACTGAAGTAGGATGAAATGTACCTGGGGTTATGTATGTATTGTGAGGGATGCTCGCCAGAGCTGCTAGGAGATGGAATAGGCCAAGACACGGCCCTTGGAAAATAACAGTTGCCTTGTAAAATACCACAAAGTACCCTCGGTGGTATTTTATGGAACAGTAACTAATTTTGTTATTGGTATAACAGCGTATATCACAAACACAAATTTCATCCTGCAGTGCTTCCTCCCAGCAATCCGTGCATGGAGCACCACCACCAACTGAACTCCGTGAACCCTGCTGCCATCTGACCCGCGAGAGACATTATGGTGAGAACCTCTTACCCAGCAACCACCAAATATTCCAGTCACACTCATAAAATGAATTGCCTTAAAACACTAAAAGTATGCCAGAAATAACATAATTCCTTCAAAGGAGTCAAGTTAGTAAGTTAGACCATGGAGACTACTGTCCACTGCTATAAATGTACAGTCTTAAATTCCCCCAACCAAACCACCTCCATGAATGTCAAGTAAGCGCACCTCCAGAGAGTGTGGAGTACTGGAGTTTTCATATCTAAGCTTATTATTCCTAATATCACAGAGACACTTCCCTGAGTTGTCCTTCTCCTCCCCAAATTCCCCATCTGACCAGATGTCTTTCTGTCTCTTGCTTTCACCTGTCAATCACGGTCGCAGCTGAAATTTGATTTCTCTCCCAATAGTAACCTTAGATGAAATATTACCATAGGGGTCAGAACTGTCTGAACCTTGCCATAAAAGTTCGTTAACTCTTCTGAGACCCAAGAGCTATTTGCTCAAAAGTAACAGATTTTGCTGCTTTTTTTTTTTTTTGTCTTTTCTGTAATATGTGAAAGCATAACCACAAAATATTGGAAAGAAGGGGAAAGGAATTGTCCTGGAGAGAAGCAAGCTAAGAAAGTCCTGGGATCACAAGTGTTCATCGGGGAAAAACCTTTTGCTTTTTTACTATATGAAGAACAAGAATGTATATCACTTATTTACATAAAGCTAACAGTCACACGTATAAATTACAGGAACCACAGAAGTTTTCCTACAGGATTCTTGAAATTAGAAGCATTACACTAGGAACAAGGTGATGGGACATGTGCTGCACCTTTGCAATGAAAAATACATATTTAAGGTATTTATTTCAGCTTAGTCACGACTTGTCTCTGTTCTTGCAAAAAGCACATTGTGCTTTAAGCCCTCACAAAACCCAAATGGTCTGGTTTGCCCCTCGTTTACAGGAAAAAAAAATGCATTGCAGGCAAAGCCCTACCCTGGGAGTTCCTCAGGGCAGCAAGAGGGGCATCAGGCTCAATACGAGCCTGTTCTGGTGATCCCTGAGAAACCTATTCCTGCAGCCTACACACCAACAAAAACTCCCCTCGGCGCTATTTAACGTGGAGTCTAGAGCACTAATTACATCTCCCCCACCCGCGCTCACATTTTAAATAAATAATAATTTTAAAATTACCAATAAATAATAAGCCAAGCTCAATTCCATAAGCTAATAAAATACAACTGCTTTATAACAGCACGTGACTTGATCAAAATGCTGTAGGCTGTACGGCAGCCTGTGCTCTTAACTAAAATAGGTGGTTTCGTAACAAAATTCACATAGGAATCTCTGTCATTTCAACCTTGGTGCTCATTTAAGCCACTTAGTGTTTTTTATAGTTGAGGCCAATAAAAATCAGATTCCATGGAAAAAATGAAGTGCCAGTTTGAATCTAGCCAGGGAAGGGACGGAACGTTTAATTCCCCCATTTTCATTAGCGGCGTATTCTTTAGTCAGTGTTGACTGAATGAACACGAATTTCCAGAGGAAAGCAGTGCTGTGAATTAAACTCTCTTGTAATTTCTAAGTACAGAAGTCGTCTAACACAGCCCCATGATTATCATCGAGACCTGAGAGAGATCTTCAGAAGACCCATCCTTAATCCCTGTAACTGATGTCTGAACGCTAGCATTTGAAGAAAAAGACAGACAACATTTGCAAAGGATTATATGTGAGTTGTGGGACACAGGAGAGCTGCCTGGCTGACAAAAGTACAAAGCCCCATCACTGCAAACGGTTCTCGTAGGCACCTGAGAGTCACCCTCATCCGAAAGCCCAGGAAACTGCACCACAGACTGTCACCGACTCCCCGAGGCTGGACCAAAAAGCTTCGTCTTAGCAGCAGAAAACAAAGCAGTGAAATTACCACCCCTGCTGAAATATGTCAAAGTGCTAAGGAAAATGAAAACATACCTTTTTTTTTTTTTTTGACCTCGGGTAACAGGGATTTTCACATCACCGTTGTAGATGATTCTCTCGGGTACCTAATTTAGTAAATATATTAAAATAAACCATTATTAAAAGGACATTTTCAACATTGTAAAACATGTCTGTCGTGCCGCTATGGCACAGAATAGGGCCTTTTCTATTCAAATCCTAAATTAAATTTAGGAAGTCCCCTGTACTGTTTATTAACTGTGGGTGAGTTAGGAAGAAGGAATAGTGAGTAGAAGAAGGAATTAACACAGCTTAAAGTGTTACAAATGTTAGTAAATGTTTCTAGTTTGCACATCTAGTCTTTACTTCGCATTAATAACAGGAGACTCTTATTGACAAATTACCTTAAAACCACGTATTTTTGCCTCACCAGTGAATATCAGCTTCTAAGACCTGAAAGCGTGTAGCTTTCTGTATTTCTTCCTTAATGATTGTTATTAGCTGCACTAATGTAATTGGCAAAATAATAATCAATTTTTGTACACACTCCATTATTTTCCAGACAGTAGTTTAATAACAAAAGCAGAGCTGTCGTTTCTCCCTGCGGTTACTCACACTGTACAAATTCATCCTGTCAACATGTATTTAAAATCTAATTTAAAAAAAAAAAAATAAAATTCAACATAGAGTGAATCTTTGTACAATAAGTGAGATAAGTCAGTGAGTCAATCCACGTTTCTTAAGTATGGATATTTTGTTGTGTCCCTTATAGTTAACTTTCTCTCCCTGAGTGTGCACACACAGGCGCATATATATATATATTTTCTGTAAACTGCCTGCAGGAATGCTTCAGCTCCATCCATTTCTTGTAACAGTACAGCATAATCAGAGCAAGGATAAACCCCAAGTCTGATCGGTTTGAATTTCAAAAAAAAAAAAAAAAGCAAGACAAACTACCAGCGCTTTTTCAGCATTTTGATTCCAAACAGCTCTGCAGCTTCGGAAAAAAAATGTCCACGGCACGTTTGGTGCCAGCTGCATGGTCCCTGTCCCACAGCCCACCCCAAGGTGGGACAGGCACATTGAAGTGGTCCCTGCTGGCCACTGAAAGCAACATTTCCTTTTTACTGCTTTCCCTTTTTTGTTTTTTTTCTTGGTTTTTTTGGTTTTGGTTTTTTTTTTTTTTTTGGAGAAAGGAGACGGTGCTTCCTTAAATGCAATACTTGGCACTCGGCCCAGGATCTCTTAAAGCAAATGACTCCCGTAGACCTTTGGTGTCATTTTCCTCAAGATGACCTCTGCTTTCATGCCAAACAGTGAATCCATCCTGTTATTAATGCATGGGGCCGAGAGGAATAGGTACTCAAGCCGCACACCTGAAGAGCATCCAGAAAGTGATGTGGTCAGCCTGCTTTTAGCAGGCTCAGCCTTTGCCGAGGCCACCCCTGCTCTAAAACCACAACCATTCAGCCACATCACAGGAGGCTTGAAACAGGATGGCACCGACCCGCTCTCACCAGCAAGGTGCATTGATTCATTTAGCGGCTTTATTTAACTATCAGTTTATTAATAAGGAAAGAGTCAAAGTAAGAAAGACAGCGTAAAGGCAGCCAGAGACACCGAGCAGATTTATTAATTTAAGAAGGCTGATCACCTTCCTTCGTTTTATCTGATGGAGTTGGTGCGAGAGAGCTATACTTCAGTAAGTTTTCTACTCTATACTGTGCTATTTTAAAAGGATTTCACAATAAAGTAAGCTGAAAGACTGTGCACAGTCTGGAGACCATATCTGGTGTGACATGAATATAGTATTTTAACCAGATTTAATCTTACAGTATTCCCTCCTCTACAATGACTTTGCAGAAGGAAACCCTACGGAAAGGAAAATCTGTTCATCCCACACCACGAAACACTGAATCGCATTGCAGGCTCCAGCAGCTCTTCCTACATATTGTAATGCTTTCACCGAGGAATTTGGAAGCATTTAAGATGCAGGGCAGGGGCGAATCCTAGGTCTTGTTTGGTTCACTTTCGGGCTCTTTTTCACTGCCACTAACGTTTCACTGCAACAGCTCAAATCGCTGGAGGAAGCAGGGGCTGCTTGCAGTGGAGGGCACCACGGCTTCAGAAGCCGACACCAACAAATAAAACCAATTCTACCCCCATCCCCTCTAGCATCAGGACAGCTCACTGTCAAGGCCTTGGCAAGAATTTTTGTTTCAAGATTGGAAAAGCAGGGCTCAGGCTGCAGGAAAGCGAATCTGCCTGCTTTCTTAGAGAAAAGGGCTTTAAGCTGAATCGCGTACACATTCTGAGATACATCCACACAGATTTGGGAAACTCGGCCTCAGAAAGCGCTGTTCTCTGTACTTCAGCTTTTTTTAAAGCTATGAAATGTAATTCCTACCCCCCTCCTCCATCTTGCTGCCTGCAGAGATCTCAGGACCTGATCCAAAATGTCATTAAAAAAAGCTCCCTTTGACTGCAGTGGGGTTTAGAGTAGTCTCTGTGTGAGCACAGGTGACAAGAAAAAAAGGAAGGAAAAGGAAAAGAAGGAAAGAGGAAAAAATAGAACAAGAGAAAGAGAGAAAGAGAGAAAGAGAGAAAGAGAGAGAAGAAAAGAAAAGAAAAGAAAAAAAAGAAAAGAAAAAAGAAAAGAAAAGAAAAGAAAAGAAAAGAAAAGAAAAGAAAAGAAAAGAAAAGAAAAGAAAAGAAAAGAAAAGAAAAGAAAAGAAAAGAAAAGAAAAGAAAAGAAAAGAAAAGAAGGGAAAAAAAAGGACAAAGTAACAGGGGAAGTGCTCTGCGAACGTACCTAGGGGACGGTGAGCCAGCAGAAGCCGCCTGGGTGACACACCGGAGCTAAGCTTTGGATGCACGGACGGATCCTTAGTTACGCACAGACTGCCCTTTTGTTCCGGGATTTGAATTTAGAAACAAACAAACAAGCAAACAAACAAACAAAGGATGCTGCCCTCACCCTTCCCCGTCCCTCCCGGTCCCCACCCGGGTCCCTGTCCCCTCCCGCCCGCACCTGGCTGCGGTGGGACCCCGGGGGTGGGGGCAGCCCCCCGAACCGTGTGTGTGCGAGCACCGCCACCCGCCCCGGCCCGGGGGATGTGTCTGGCCGGGCCCGGCNTCGCCCCCGGCCCCGCTACGGGTGCAGCCCGGGCTGCCCGCCGAGCGCCCTGCGGGTGCTGATGGAGAGCGCGTCGGGGGAAGGTTGGGGCTTACACCGTTACATGGGCACCCCCTCCCCGGCCCGGGTCATTCTCAAGCTGCTCCGAGCGCGGGATAAAGATCCGTGCCAGAATTGTCCCCAGTTGCTCTCCCTGCCCTCCCCGGCCCAGGCAGGTGCTGGGCGGGCAGCGGGGAGGGGAACGTGTGTGGCCCCGCGGCCCCGGGCACCCCGCGGCCCCGGGCACCCCGCGCTCCCCGATACCCCGCAGCCCCTGGGAACAAGCGAGTTCAACATGGAAACCCAAGGGATGAGGGGCAGGGCGATGCCAGCGCTCACGCTGAAACAGGGTGTTGAGCTTAACGCCTCCGTGTGCGGTCGGTGACATTTCTGCTGTAACGGGGGACAAGCTGCTGAGAACATTTTTCAGGATTGTGCGTCTTTATGAATTAACAATTGAGAGCGACAACCAGGGACACTCCATTCCCTACCCCCGCTGGAAACTTGAAGACACTGCTCGGTTTGTTGTTTGCTGGGTAATTATTTTTTTTTATTGTGTGGTGCAGAAACACCACTTCTAGCAAACTTCTGCTCTGGCTTTGATTCCTTCCATGCAAGATGTCTCAAAGAGATGCATTAAAAAAATTTAAAAAAAAAATAAAAAGAAAGGAAATTATGTGACAAAGTCCACAGGGCTTCAAACCAAGCAAGGAGAGAGGCAGAGCAATCTCCATCCCCGCAACTCACTGCACCACAGCGACAGGCCTGCACACTCCGCTGCTGCATCGGAAGTGGCTTGGGTTTGAAAGCTAGACTTTGGGGGGGGGGGGGGGAAGAGGGGGACAGGCACAA
>VWZZ01003342.1:3437-51072 GCA_013399095.1 Psophia crepitans
CCAAGGCCAGGTTGGATGGGGCGTTGGGCAGCCTGGTCTGGTGCAGGGTGTCCCTGCCCCTGGCAGGGGGGTTGGAACTAGATGATCTTTGAGGTTCCTTCCAACCCAAACCATTCTGTGATTCCGTGATTCTATGAGTCCTGCAGTAATAGCCCCAATCCTCCCTTCTCTGCCCATGAGACCTGTGTAACACATTTAGTGGCTACTTTGACGACTGGGTGGCTGCAAGGTTCTCTTATCACTAGATCTGCCACAGTATAGGTGGGACTCTGTAAAGAAATGTAATATACAGAGTGCTAAGGGTTGAATTAGCCCCACAGAGAGCTGTGTGGGCAGGTGCACTCACAGCGGGTCTGCTGCTTCCCTCTGCTATCTTTCTAGTGCTAGCAAAGACAGTGCTGGGTAAGGGGGAAAGGCAGTCTTTGCACCTCAGAGCCACTAGGTAAAGATAGCTTTGAAGCTCTGCAGGAAACAGAAGGGATGGGAGAAGTGGTTTGAGCCAAGGTGAAGAGAAAGATGCGGCTTGAAACTTGCATAGGCTTTTAAACATGATTTTGTACACTGGAGAATGGGTTTCTATCCTACTGATACAGGGGTGTTCCTCTTAAATTTAGTGGTGTCAATAGGTACTTACAACATTTTGGCAGTCAAATGTAGTAATTCAGTTACTGCTTTGTTACTTGCTAGAAAATACACTGATAGTCTGATGGGAAAGGATAGCCCATGGCCTCTTCATCTGGCCATTCCTAGACTCCAGGCTGCCCATCTTTTATTTCTTTTCCTAACTGTTCTTGTTTCCTGCTCCTTCTCAGAAACCACTCTCCAAACTGCCCATTTCCACCTTTCCACCTGCCTTCCCCTTGCTCCAGTCTTCGGCCAGGTCCAAATCTCTCTTTGCAGGTTTCTTCCTGTGCTGCCTGCCCACGTCCTTCGCTCAGCTGGCTCTTCCCCCCAGCCTGTAGCCCCCTTCCCACCCCCACCCTGGAGTCCTTTCCCTGACCTGGCTGCTCCAGCTCCAGTTTCCTTTTCTGCTTTGCCCGAGTAAAACTGAAGTCTTGCCCTGCCCTCTGCAGCTTCCACCTGGAACATGTGCAGGAAGGGTGCAATTTCTGGACAATTAGCTAAAGATTTCTAAATGACAGGTGAAATCACTGTTTTTCAAAGGCTTCTAACTGGACTGTATTGAATGGAAAAAAGCAAAAGTTTTTTTACGAGTAAGCCACTCATCCCCCACGTAGATTTCAAGTGCCTTCTGTGAACCTCTAGAGTTAAGAATAGGTTTTAAAAGATTTTTTAAAATGTACAAAACACTACCCTTTCCCCACACTCACTCTTGTGGGTGGCTGGACCTTTCAGTGTAAAATTTCCACAAAAATTCAGTGTCCAGTGTCTTCCTCAACCTGATGTCTTTTGTGCGTGCAGTTAAGGGTAGACAAATCCTATAATGGCAAGCCTTGCTAGGAGTATTATCATAGACAGTGCCAGGCTACCTTCTGACTAGATGTTGCTACCAATCCCACCTAGTAGAGAAAAACAGTTAATAATCATTTATTGATTTAAAGCACCAGCTACTGAACATTCTAGTAAAATACTTACACCGAAACTGTGTTTTGGTGTCACCTCACTCAAGGCTTAATTAAGACAGCTCAGAAAGCCTATTGACTTCCGTTAGCTTTGTATCAGGTTCTGACTGAACAACCAACCACTCATAAGACATAAGACAGACAATAAACATGGCCAGCTTTTTTATTTTTTTAAGTGAATTTGGAGGGGGGAGGGAATAACATGCTGAGAAACATTTCATTTCTTCTTGTCAAGGTGAAAGAAAGGAAAAATACACCCAAGATGTCTCTTTAAAAGATCCATTTAAATAGGACCACTGTCGAAGGAGGTAATTATTTTTTTATCATAAAAGCTTGACAGCCTCCTTTTAGGGCTGAAATGCAGAAACAAAATGAAATCTTTTGTATGATGGATTGTGTTAATGCACAGCAGTTTTCTGAGTGGGAAAACCAGAGAAGTGATTAGGTTATTTTTATTACTTTAGCTAGAGAGACTGGATACTGCTGCTACAGCTAGTCACTGCGGTATAATTAATAGACCATTTGCTAATAGAATATAGAGCTTTAAAGGCAGATGCTGTTTGGGATTTCAGCTATCTTGCTGCATCCCGGAGGGCTGTAAAGAGCGTGGAGCTGTGTAGCATGGTCCGAGTTGTCCTCCTGGATCCTGCACAGTTAATCTGGGTTGCTGGGAGAGAACTTTGCTGTGCAGAGGTCTGGACAGATCGTAGGGCCTTCTGGGCTGGGCTCTGAGTCATTGGGCAGCCTGCACACCAGGGTGTGTACACTCGGCCGATAGCTGTGCCAGGTGCCAAAAACAGTTCCCAACTCGGCTTGGCCGCTGGGAGAGGTGGGGCTGTTGTGCAAGAAGAAAAGAGGAACCATTTTTACCATCCTAGGTCAGATGGTGAGGGCTGGCTGGAGAAGTGAAGAGCTACCCAGAGCCTTCGTGTCAGCTCTGATCTGCTGAGATGTGGCGAAATCTCAGAGTGCTACAGATGGAGTTTCTTTTCATGTCACCCCATCAGAGGTATCCCTTCTTCCTCGCCCACTTGCAGCCCTGAAGGTGTTGTCTGTTCAGGCTAACCCAAGGTTGACTGACAGAAGAGTAACTTTCCACCACCTTTGGGTGTTGCAGGTCTTTACAAGGAAAGGGTTGAGGGATGAACCTGGTCTGACTCCAGTTGCTTTGCATGTATGTGCTGGTCCAAGGGAAAAAAGAAGCAAAGTCAACCAGGGTGTGTAAGGGACTTGCCTACACAAGCAAAGTCCAGTGTGTACTAACACACATGATCCCGGTTTTAGGATACTTCTCAGCCCTGGAGAGCCAGATTCAGGTTATTGTGAACTTCAAGCTGTCCCAGTTTGTGCTGGGGATGAGGTCAGCTTCCCAGTAGGGTCAGAATACAAAGACCAGAACTGTCTCACTGGTACTGCCTCCTCTATTTCTTATTTTGCATGTAGATAGGAATATGGACCTAAGTGTTTATTTACACGTTCCTGATTGAAATGTTGTTCACCACTGGGAAAAAGCATTTAATATAATATGTGTGGGAGATATTAAGAAAATAAGTGTAATGAAAGCTCTGAAGGCTTTGATTTCCCAGAAAGGATGCTGAAAGGAGAAAGGAGAAAAAGTAATTTGTTGTGGATGCAGTGTAATCTTTGAAGACTATTTCTCTGACTCTCTGACACATTCTGAAGGATCTCAGAAATATGAGACTGGATAGTCTCAGACCTCTTTTTTCCATTTTATTCTGAATTGTTTGCGGTGCTCTAGACGTCCCTGTACTGGTGGTATACCTGTTTACAACTTTTCCCCCTGAATCCCTGAGCCTGCAGTTAGCTGGGAAAGGACACATGCATGTGTTCCTTCTCCCATCCCATGCTGCTTCTCTGCTGTTCATACAGGTTTCTTTTCAGTTTCCATTTACTTTCAAGCCTGAGTGCATTGAGGGTTGCTACATGGTGGTTTTGGCAGACGTTTGTGAAGGAATTTAGGATCCATTAGGAGTGAGAGGGCTGTGAGAAGCCCTTGTCAAGGCTTCCGCCACCCTGAGGACCACTTTTCTGCTCCGACCCTGGTCTGCGGTGCCAGCCAGAGCATCCATGCCTGGTCTTCTGACCCAGACCACATGGCTGACTTGATGTGCCAGCCTGGCCTTGGCTTATTCCCATCCCCATGGCACTGCCGGACCCTGGTGACTGCCCTGGTGCTGCTGGGTGCTGCTGGGTGCTGCTGGGCTGTGCTGGGTGCCCAGGACAGTGCAGTGGTGTAGCCACTCTCATACTTGGATCTGCTTCAGGGCTTTTTTAATGTGTTTTTTCCCACCTTCATTTTCCATTTGTATAGCTAGTAGCAAAGCAGGTAATCTTCTCTGTGGCTTTTGAGAGCAACCACAGCAGACTCAGGCACACGATGAAGTTAGTTTCCAGAGCTTCACTAGGTACTGCACATCAGCTGCCGTGGTAGCTGCCTTTGTATGTTCTTAGTCTGCAGCAAATGCAAGACAATTCAGCTTATCTTAACTCTTTATTACTGCAGGCTCAATTAAATCCAATTACTTCACATTTGCTACAAGATTACATACACACAGGATTACTGCCACTCAGCCGATGGTGGAGAATCTGACAGTGGCTGAGCCCAGCCAAAATGTTTTAGTACTCTTAAGGATAATTTATACTGCTCTCTGCATCTCTTTTGTTTGCTCCCCTCGAGCTTCATCTCCAAACAAAGGTGATATGCCTCCAAGTGCCTGCGCTTGTTAGTAAAGGAATTTACATGAGGCTAAACTGGTGACAGTGGAGAGAAGGGACCAGGCTCCACAACAAATGGAAAGACTTAGCCTTGGGCTTACACAGTACGCCAAGCATTGAAAGGTTAGGAAATTCCCTTACAGGAATCCCAGGCCCTGCACAGTTAGCCAGAATTTATCAGAGACGTTTCTAGGGATGAAGTAATGCAATATTTTCTGTTACTATTTGGCGTGTTTCAACAGGAGAGAAATTAAAGCTCAAATCTCCCCAGTACATTTACAGTTAAGTTTTGAAGCAGTTAACTGCTGAACTGGTACATGGGATGAAAAACTTAACCAGAAGAGGGGGAAGAATTCAAGGTATACATGAAAAAGGATCAACCCAGCAGAAAGTGTCGGTAGGGTAGAATGGCAGTACAGGCAACTTCTGAGGAGACGAGGAACTTTCTGTGAAAATTAGGCCACGAATAGAAGGAGGACTGGTTTAATATGGCATATATTCTGAGGCCCTGATGAGTAAGATATTTATAGAAAAAAATTGCACACATGTGATGCCCTGCCATCTGAGGCTTAGTGACTCCCAGAAATCTGCTACTTAGGCAGTCCATTATTCACATGATAGAAGCACGTGATGATGGCTACAAAATAAGGTGAACAATTTTTCCTTTTTTTTTCAATAAAACACAGCAGCATGCACAGTCTGGAGGGCAAGGTGAGCACAGATTACCTTTGTACTTAGTGCAAAGTAGCTGGCTTTTCAGGGAAGGTAGTAATGGCTTGTAATGGTATAACTGAAAAAAGAGATCTTCATTTATTTCTCTCAAGCAGATTTTATGGGTTTTGAAGAGCTAAATTTGTACCAGAATGATCTTGAGTGCCATACTGCTAGCACTCCAGAAAAGTATTCCAGCACCTGCTCTCACACAGAATTAGCTCTACTTATATTCTTAAAAAGAAGCCCAAATGAATTATACTATCTGCTATTAATAATTTCACATGTATCTCTCAAGAGCCATGATATTGTAAATATTCAGCAGTTTCTATTCATACAGTAATAGGAAGAGGTAATACCCTATATTATGGATAACTTCAATTTTAAAATAAGTGGAGGACTGAATATTTGATATACATATATATATGTATATCACAAAATGCTTTTAAAATGTATGCCCCTACAGTTTCGGTCATTGTCCAATGACAAAAACTGAAAACTAGACAAGAACTACCTATGTCCATGTCAATTGGTTTGCAAAGCACCCTTTCTGAACTCTGTGATGGATTGTGAGTCAAGTGGCTTGCTCTTTATGTTCAGTGCATACAACAGGGATTTCAATAAGGTCAAAATCAGTAAGGTAAACCTTGAAAGCATTTGCTATTTATAAATCACTGAACATTGAACAAGTAGACGTCATACACTGGAATCTGACCTTAGCAGAAATAAAATCTAAAGGGGGTTGAAACTCACACAGTCGTTATACTACTTCTCACACAATATCATATTTAAAGCACGTTCTCCTAGGAGCTTCTCCAGTGAATACAGTTCTTGGTCAAAATGTTCAGCTCCATTTATCATAGCCTTAAATATACAACTTCTCTGAGTGTGAGTGGCTTTATAGAGAAAAAACAAATAATGAAGAAACTCGGACATCGCATTTACATATTTTTCAAGGTAAGCTCAAAGCCAGGCTGAGAGGTATAACCCTGGGGTCCAGCTCAGACCAGTTCCCTCCTGCCAAGTGACAACACAGGGATAGACCATCTAGATGATATTGCAGGTTAAACTGAATTATGTCAGGAGTGAAATAAACACTTTTTTACTGTAGTCATTTTTACTGTCCTTATATACTTGTAAAGATTCTTTAATATAGAATTTTCCAGCTGAACTCTGGGAAGTGTCAGACCTTCTGTACCTGCTCTCTGTGGTTTTACACGAGATATGCAACTGAATCTGACCGCCCTCATTAACAGCAGATATGATATAGAGTCACAAGGTGCACAGGTGATTTTTGCTACGTAGGACTGTAAAAGTCAGGGGACAGACATGCAAAAGCCAGTCCTGTATGCAAACCTTCAACTTCCCGAGGCAGCCCTGGGTAGGGAGGTATGAGACACCCCTCATGCTGGCTGTTGCTGTGGCAGTGAAACCGCTGGGAGGGAAGCGGAGTTGCTATTATCTTAAGCTGACCTAGATGGATTTGGAAGAGGACATATGTCTACAGCTTCAGCCAGGGGTTATAAATACGGCATTAAGTTCCCATTCCTTTATACTATACTTCCATCTAGGAAAGCTGAGTTACCTCAGTATTTCCACAGTTGTGAACTACTGATCTTTGCCATAATGGCTAACTAGCCACATTTTCATTCCAGAGCTGTCTGTCTACCATTTATAGATCACCCATTAAAGTGACCCCTTTAGTCAGTTTTTCATATAGCTATTATACTTGGGGATCAGATCTTTTTGGTGGCATGATACCATTCCTATGATTGGCACTCGGTAAATGAAAGACACGTTTCAGATTTTGGAGACAGAGAGATGAAAGACTCTGTGATCCTCTTAACAATCTACCCAAAATGTGGATAATAGATAAAGAGAAATGTTAAAACCATGAGAAAGATCTATTAAGCTGTCTGAAAGGAGGAGAAATTACGGAAATGAAAGAAAAGGAACGGAAAATTATATTCTTCATGGGACTGTCTTCAATCCGTTTGCAATGTCCTCAGCTCTCTTCACGCACAGTATGAAGCCCAGCTGTTGATCAGTCACACTACCAGTGTGGATGTGACTCTTGCTCCACGTTTTAACCATGCCAGAGCGACTGTCAGCAGGCACGCTCCGCGTGTCATCCCGTAGAATGGAAAGAAGGACAAAATAAAAATAACACTCTCATGTGAAGAGGACGATTTTGTGCCCATGTTGGAGATGGAAAAATGGTCCCATCAGAAGCCATACATAATAATCAGACCTTGCATGTTCATCTGGAGGTGACTCCTTCATCCGGTGGCTGAAGCATTCTCCCAATTAGGGAGTAGCTGCTGAGTGACAGAATCATGGGCTAAGATGCCAGAGTGAAGGGGTCATTTTACAAACTTGGTCTGTTGAAATGTGGGGTCTCCCTGTAGCGTATTTAAAAATCTTCATAGTCTTAATTTGGTCCATTGCTGCTGGTCAAGTTCCCACCTCCTATCCACAGGTACTAGCTAGAAAGATAAATGCTTTGATGGAGAGTTGAGTCAGGAGCAAACCTGTCCGGGTTTGCTGCTTTACTGTTACCAAGCAGGAGGCAGGCTTTGGGAGACTAAAAACAGCAGAAGGAACACCGGCTTGTAAAGCATCAAAATGCACCTTTGCTTCACAGCTTGGCCATTCTGTCAAATACTGGTAGAGAAACTACAGATGCATGTTGACTTTTTTCGCCTGTAAGGACAGGACAAGCTTCTGATACTAGTCGGTTTGTGTTAAGTTTGATAAACACCTGAGGCCAAGAGAATGGCTGCCCGTGCTGAAGTCTGGAACCAAAAATCAGACAGGCGTTTTATTAATGATATCCCAGGGTAAAAGAGCCCTCAGATAATCTTTTTTTACATCACATTACACTGTGAGCAATTGTGCTGAGATTCAGGGAAAGATGAAGTGATTACTTTAACAGATAGAGAGTGGATTGCGATTTGGAGGTAAAATAAGTCCTCTTTCCATTAATAATTTACAGGGATAAAATTTACACTGACTTCACTAGGAATTTGCCCCATGTAGCACCATTTAAAGCACTCTGAGTCTTGAGCCCTGAACATTTGGAAGCAATGAGTTCATAGGGAAAAATTCTGCTGTTCACTTTGCTTTCCTGAATTCGCTTTATTTCTGTGATTAAAGGAGCACCTGCCACCTCTGCCCCTCTTTAAGGCTTCACTTCTCCAAGATGATTATATCTTTCAGAATGTGTGTAGGGGTTACCTACCACCTGAAACACACAGATATTATTTTTATGCTGACAGGAGCAGCCTGTGATCTTCAATAGCTCTAATTGTGAAATGACCTATAGTAACCCACTGACATGTGGATGTGTTTATTTTTCAGCCAGCTTGGAGTGTCAAATGCTAAATGCGGCATGTAATACATTAGGTGAATCTGTAACATTTTCTGGAAGCATCTGGGTCTGTAGCCTTTTAGAAACCTTTTGTGGATTTCACAGTAAAAGAATCAACTCATTTAAGATCTATGAAGTTAAATTTCCTGGTATAAATAAGCCCAAAGTTGACTAAAGACTGTAAATGCCCAAATGGGGGCATATCCTGGAGTAAGCAGCTCCTATGGTCGAACCAGATCTGGCCACAGTGACCCAGGATAGGTAAATTCAAGTTTTCCAGCACCAGGCTCTGAACAAGCCCTAGTTCAGGGCTGACCGAAACTGCATCACTCTAGACCCTGTGCTGGGATGGAGCTGGATGGAGAATTCATTCAACTGTCATCCTGATGTGACTGATACTGTCTCATGCTAATGTTAGCCATGACTTTTTTTCATCTTAGAAGTCTGTAGATGCTGTAAGCTCATTGGTTCTGGCAGGTGCACTGCATGCATTTTTAATTCAGGGAAATTTGTTCTTTTCACTCATGTGAAGCTCATGATGAGCATGGACTTGTTCCTACCCATTCTATGACACGAAGCGGGCACAAGTTTTCTAAGTGTTTCAGAGCAGCTGGTCTAAGGAAGAAAACCTGATCTGAGGTTTATAGGAGTGGCTTTCAGACTAGCAGTGACCACTAAACAGGTAGCCACAGGGAAGAGGGTCTAGCTGGGTCTCTGCTGCAAAAGAAAGAGGTTCAGTAACCAATCCTCAGCCCCAAGGCTAAGTGCCACGGTCTGGATTATGTCCACCCAATCCAAGGCTACCATTGCTGGATGCTATTTGCCCTAGCGAGGGCAAATGGGAGTCGTCTGAAACAACAGCAAAGCAGCAGGAATGATCAGGTCTCCAGGAGCTGAAGTTGTTTGCTTGTCCTCTTGCTGAGCAGCAGGGATTCTGTTTGTGGCTCCCAAGAAATGTGTTGCCTCAGAAGGGTGGGAGGAAGAACGGCTCTGTCCGTAGACTTCTGTAAACTAAACTTCAGAAAATCTAAGTGTTGCTTTTAGAGATGCCAGCCTTCCAGGAACTCCTGGAGTAGTGTTTCTTCACACTGCTCTTTTCCAGGGGAGTCTTTATCATACATGATCCACCCGAAGTGAAATAAATATGGATCTACATACTTACTTTATCACATCAGGAGCTCAGAAGCACTCCTGGTACTTGCATGTGCCTCTCACATGCCCCTGTGTGGCTGTAGAGCCTTACCTTCAAACCAAAAATGTCTGTGTGGGGATGCTGAACACCATCTTTGGCCCCTTCCTTTGGATTGCCCCAGTTTGGAATTGTGCTCTGTGCCGCAGAGATCAATTTGCTAGTGCTCTTGGGTTTTTTTCTATTTTTGGACTGCCACAGAAAGTATTTTGTTTGGGATTTGTTTTCCTCCAGCACCACAGAACTGTGATGTTCTTTTGTTGTTGTTGATCTTCTATATCAGTTGAAAGAATTAAGCAAACACGCTTTATTTGTCAATCTGGCAAATGGAAAGAAAGAGAAAAGAACAAATCCAACATCACAGGATGCTAAGAAAATGACTTCTATTTTTAGCCTGGTACATTTTCAGACATGTAAACACCTCTGTTAATTGCAGACCCTCCGGCAGTGCTCTAGGGATTATTGAATTGCTTGGAAAGCTGGCAGCCCTATATGGCATACCAGTGAAGGACTTGACAAGACTAATTGTGTTCCAAGTTGTTTTCAGCACCAGTGGGAAATGAGGTCTGTGTCCTGGATGTACTGTACAAACTAAGTAGTAATGACGGAGGAAAGGGAGGTGGGAAGAGCAGGGTGCTGAATAAAGGTAACAGGATCTATAGGCATATGACATTTCCCTAATACATTAGGCCTCTGGAATTTGAAAAGCAGTTGCATGTTTAAAGGGAGTAAGATGTACTGTCGAGAGTGCCTGTGTTTCCCTTGGAAATTTTTAATGTCTGTCAGGACTTGAGTACATCTTTCTATCTCCCTTCCCTGTAACAGTAAGAACACAAAATTCATCATTAATGAAGTTTCCCCTCCAGACACGGGATATTTCAAATCCAGAGAAGTTGTGGGGTTGTTTTTTTTCCCTCCACACACTTATGAAGCCTAAAATTTATGTCCACAAAGTTTCAAGCTCTAGTAATAACATTTCAGGACTTGTCCTCTCTTGAAAATTCCCAGTAGTAGCAAATGATTTGCAAATACCTTTTTGCTGGTCTTCCTGTCTTCAAATATGTTTTTCCACCTAATCTATTGCTTGAGTGACTTATCTGCTGCCCTATGAAGAGTACTTGATTCAAAACCTGTGTGAGCAGGTGAAACTTCTGTGGTGTTTGCACCTGTTTATCTCACATTTAAAATTGGTTCTGTTCATCAAATTCAATATATTTAACCAAACTACTTTCACAGCATTTGGAATGCATTCATCAACCATTTATGTGACTCTGGGTTCTGGTGGGAGGAGGCAGGTAACCTTTTATGGCTTAGAGCTCTAGGAAAACTAGCTTGTTTTCTGTGCTGCAGGAACAAACATGCCATAAAAACACCTCATTGAAACAGATTTAACAACATTTCCTCTTTTTATGAGCACAGCAGTAGATTTGTGCCAGGTCTGGCTTTGGTGCCTCCTTTTTTTTCCTTGTTACATGCTGTTAAGCATACAATCTCCTGCAGAAAGTGAGCTTTTCCTTCTTTCCTAGGGCATATCTTCCAGCCTTACAGTGGCAATGCAATCTAAGATTGTGATCCTACTGAAGTGTGCTAGCTCTTAAGAGTTGGCGTTACGAGCCCTCTGACTGAGGGTTTAATAACAGGAAATTTTGGCGAACGCAATCTCAAAGGGAAATTGTTGTCACCATGGGGCTCAGGAATAATCTGTCTACCGGAATAATAAAAGAGGAGCCAGATAAAAGGATGAAAGGATGTGAGAGGAGGTATGGAGGGATGGAGGCTTGGGGAAAATAGCCAGGAAATGAGAGAAGGTCTGGAAGAATATCAGGGGTGTGATGGAAAGAGATTGTGAGGAGAAGTGTTTCCAGAAGGGAGAAGCCTGGCAGAGAAGAATGAAGTGGTATTAAAGGGAGTGATGCATGCTCTGGCTTGAGGGCAGGAGCAGACTGAGGCTTGCAATGTGAGGACTTTCCTCAGGGCTCTGGGCCAGAAAGCGAAAGGGTTTTTATGTTTGGGAGCAGGCTGACAGGCAAACTATAAGCCCGTCTTCCTAAAGGTATTATGCAGCCTTCTGTTGGCACACTTAGAACAAACTGGTGAGGATGTTACTTTGCATAAAATTTGTTCAGTTAGACCTGGAGTGGGCAGGTCCTGAAGGATACATGTATTCCACTAAAAACAGAGTAGAATTTGTTCTCTGGCCCAGCAAGCAAGTGGCAGTGAAATGATAGGGCTAAAACCTTTCTTTTCTCAACCAAATAAGCTGTTCTTATTCATTGTCTCTACTGAAAGCAGGCCTTTGTCTATGTTCTTTCCTGAGTCATGCTTGAATATTGGCCGGGAGGAGCTAAACAGTGCGACGAAGGCTACCAACAGTGTGGCTGGTCCATGGCCCTGTTTAGTTTCCCAGCAGTCATAACCCATGAAAGTGCACTGGGGTTCAGAAACAAATGGGAGAAGGGTGTCTTGCTGCAAAGAAATTCTTGAGTCATTCTTTAGCTCTGAAAATGCATGTGAAGTCTTCAAGGGATATTTCCAGTCAGTGTAGGTTTTCCTGCTGTCCACAATGCCTGGCAAGAATGAGATCAGCATCTAAAACCTGCACAAGGATGAGCGCCTCCTGGTTTCCCCTATCAGAGTGACGATGACCATTTGACAGGGGTGCCAAGTCACCAACAGGTCCTTGAGGTGGTGCCAGCACTGTGATGATTTTAAAAATAAGTTTGAAATACATAAAAAAAAAGTTTATATAGGGACAACAGGTTAGTATAGGGCCTTCTGTGAGGACCCTGATTATTTAGAGATGAGTTAACTGATGATGGTAAGGGTCTGGAGCACCAGTCTGATGGGGAGCAGCTGAGGGAACTGAGACTGTTTAGTCTGGAGAAGAGGAGGCTGAGGGGAGACCTTATTGCCCTCTACAACTACCTGAAAGGAAGTTGTGGCGAGCTGGGGGTCGGCCTCTTCTCGCAGATAACTAGTGACAGGACAAGGGGGAACGGCTGCAAGTTGCGCCAGGGGAGGTTCAGGTTGGAAATTAGGAGAAATTTCTTCTCAGAAAGGGTGGTCGGGCATTGGAACGGGTTGCCCAGGGAGGTGGTGAAGTCACCATCCCTGGATGTGTTTAAGGAAAGGTTAGACGTGGTACTGAAGGACATGGTTCAGTGGGTAATAGGTGGTAGAGGGATGGTTGGACTGGATGATCCTGGAGGTCTCTTCCAACCTTAATGATTCTATGATTCTATGATTAGAGAGATTAGGCCCCAAAGTGCTAAAGTAAGCATTTGTGATTATTTTGCTATACTATCAAGAAATTAATAGGTAATCTGCATCAGTGTGTGTCATAGTGTAACCTGCAGCATTGTTTCCTGATGATCTAATCTGGTGTCATAGTTGGAGAGCACATCTATCCCACATGGCCTGTCCTTTACATGATCTTGGGATAAAAGGGCAAGGGAAGTAGATTGTGCATCTCTCTGCAAAATAGAGCAAGGATGTAGCCAAAGTACCTGTGCAGATCCATAAATTGAAGGGTACTCAAATCTTGCCATCACATCCTACACAGCTCTAGCTGTGTCACTTTTTGTTATTGTGACGTTGAACTTTTTAAGAAAGTAATAATAAATAAATTCATAAGAATCTATTCTGTGAGAAGCTGTAACTATCAAGACCAAGAGCTGCTATGATTACTCCACAGACATCAGCACAAAAATGTCAATATATTCTGCCAACAAAAAATGTGCTGTTCCATTGCTGTAGGACTATCAGCCCCGAATTGCCATCTGTGTCTCCTGCAGTGTTCAGTGTCCCATGTGGCTAATTAGCTGGCATATGCCATCATGTGAAAGAAGGAATTGTTCTGTCTTGTTGGAGGGTTTGGTTTGGTTGTGGTTTTTTTTTTTTTGTTCCAAATTTAAGTTATCTACCTTCATCTAAAAGGTGAAGTGTTTATTATGGGGAACCATGAATGTTCTGAGTACTACACAGAACAAATAGGGCATGCAATCTTGACTGTAAAGAATTTATCTAATTTAGACAAAAAGCTTAGAGGAGCCAACAGATGACTATTCATAGGTTTTCAAAATTGCTTCAGATGGAAAACTGGGTTTTCAAGAAGAAAAATTATCAAGAAATTCTTGCTTTGAACTGACTTGTTTTTCAGTAGGAACTGACCACAAGTTTCAGTTCAGATATTCCGCTGCAGAGTCTTGGAAAAGTTATAGTTAGATTGTTTGGGATTTTCTTTCTTCTTTGTATGTAATTCCCCTTCCTGAACTGAACTGCAGTCCCACAGATGCAGTCTCATCTCTTGGTAATAGGAGACCATGTGGTGTCTCATGGAAGATGTAGGCCAAACAATAAACCTTGTTTACAGAGGAGAATGTACAGCAAATAGTCTGTAACTCCCAGTGGAATAGAAATATTTCACCAGAGATTCACAACAAATTTTCACAAGGCAATTTCATTTCATTGGTTTTGTCTGTCTTTCCCTTGTGGAAGGGCACTCTCTCCATGGCAAATAGATATGAAGGAGCCAGAAGGGTGGGGGATTTGTAGTTGAGAAGATGAAGAGAGGAGACTGGTTTCTGAAATACTTGGAACTGACAATACTGTTAATAATCTGTGGCTGTTTTTTTAAAGAATTATAACCTGGCAGACTGATTCAACTTCTGCTGACTCTAAAAGGTTATTGAGATAAATATATGGTTGCTTACTTTAGCAGTATAAGTTTGCCTAAATAATTTTTCAAACCTTAGAGAAAGAGAAATTTGGCCTGAGACAGCTATTCTGAACTCCAGAAGCAATGAAATCCTGTCTAGATGTATTATCCAATATCATTATTCATAATTAATACATATTCATTATTATTATGACTGAAGTCATAAATAGCTATGGCTAAAATGCTTCTTCTGCGAGTATTCTGGGATGCAAACCACCTTTTTCCATCCAGAACCTAAGGGCAGTACTGAGCAATTCCTGTTTCATGCACAGAGGCTCTGTGGAAAATAAAATTCCAAAGGAAGCCCTAAAGACAGCGGGGAAGGTGGGATGCAGCAGCAGGACTCCTTCTTCAGCAGGAATTTTCTTATTACTTCATGGAGTTAAGAAGTTGGTCTGGCAGGGCTCTGTATCTTTCCAGCTAAATCCCATACATGAAATAATTTCCTGTTCCTTGTGGTTTAGAAAGCAATTATTAGGCCATGTCCAGGGAAAATTCAGGTTAGATGTGAAAATTTTTCAACAATTTAGCTTGATCAGAGCAAGCTAAAACTTTGTGGAGTCCCCCTTAGGTAAGTCCCGCTGATGTTCTCCTGGGCTTTCAAATGCTGTTTGCAGCTTCAGAACTACAATAAATGTGTAATAATTCACCTCCGCAGCCTCTCTCAGGGGCTTTTATCACAAGTAGTTTGCCAGCTTTCTTCAACATGCTTCACTGCATATTGACACTTCAGCTTTTGGGTATTTCTGTTTCTTTGCCCGTATGAACCACTCCTTAAAATGGCCTGTTTCCCTGGCACCGGGAATGAAACTGGAACAGCTTGTCCTGGCAACTGTTGCTAGTCTACAGTAATTGGATGTATTAAAAATAAAAACAACAACAAAACAATTGTTTTTCCTCATTCCTTCCCAGTAGAAACCAATTAGTCACAGCCTTTATTTAGCATATGTGACATTTACCTAAGCAAAGGCAACTGGTGAGCCGGTTATGTGTAAGAGTCCTGGGGAGCACAGATCTTACTCATGCTCCAGGCTTCGCTCTGTTGTCCTGCTTGTCACCAAGGGTTAGTCATTATCCAGGGCAGTGCAGGATGTTTCTGGTAACAGGACAAACTGCCACAAGATCCTTATTGCCATGAATTTGAAAGGAATTGGAAGGAGGAACTGGTTTCCTTACTTGCTGTTGGGAGTACCCGCCAGCAGCACATGCTCGTTCCTCCATCAGATGGTACCTGCCCCATTCCCTCCCCATCCCCTTCCTGGCATTGCTTATCTCCAGGCTCCAGGGAGAAGAGGGGATCATTTTATTTTCCTGACAGGCACCTGACTCATGACATGTGGGTGCAGTTGTCTTGGGAATGCTGCTCAAGTCAGGTCAGAATTCAGCATGGGAAAGAGAAAAAGAGAAAGTCTTGGTTTAGTTTATGTGGTTTTATTTGGTTGAGGCAAATCTTGCAGAAGTGGAGGCCCTATGGGACTTGCTGCAGATTCAGATTATTTTCCCTTCTTGGACTTAGGTCATCTGGAGCTACATCACCCATGTGTGACAGAAACACCTTCGCCACCTGGCATGAAGCAGATGACCTCTTGATACAATCTCTGAAAAAAAGCCATGCGGTTTTCACTCTCTAACCTGCTGGTACTAGTGTGCATTTGGGCAGCAGTAGCTCTGGGGTCCGGGTACCTGTCCTCCCACATGGTACATGCCCTAGTAACTTGATTTTCCTTTTCTGCAGCCTCCTGCCAGCGTTATGACTCCACCTCATCATTTTCTTCTCATTTATCACCAGCATCTAAGAGATAATTGAGTAAATGAAATGTTTAATGCAACATGTGAAGAGTTTCTCAAGGTTTCCCTTTGCTTCAACAAGAAATATCAAGAATAATTCTTGGTTTGTGCTGAACTGAATTGTTCTTTTGATTTTACCCCTGTTGCCATCACATCAGACATTATCACTGTCTCAGTTCTGACCAGCCTTGTGTGTTGCTCATGTTTTGTGTGTTGCCTGTGTTTTGGAGGGTGGTTTCTGTCTATCAACTGTCTCACTCAGAAAAAAAGCTCTTTCTTTTCTCTGACAGTATCTTGAATGAAAAATAATGCTCTCACCTCTCAGTTCCACCTAGGCATCACCCTGCTTCTGCAAAGCAAGCTATTTTGGTGCATACATTCACACGAGGACGTTCTTTAACTCTATCAGCTGGTGATTAATCATTGCTTAGATTCAGAACATATAAAAATTTTATTTTTAAAAGATACAGTCCTATACATAAAAGCCTCCAAGGGTGACTTTGAAGTTTGAAGATAATTATTTGGCAAGCAATGTGGGGTCTGCTGACATGGTTGGTTAAAGAACATATTGTGCTAATTTGCAGTTGTACTAACAGAGATAAGAAGCCTGAACTACAGAACTGAGTACAATCAGGGGCATGTAAATGGGACCTATGTTATGTCTGGTGGATCTCCTGAGGTTCTGGCTCTAGTTTAGAGCATTTTTTTTATTTTAAACCCCACTGTCAGAAAGAGAGATGTTTTGGATGTTCCAGAGGAATGTGAAAGCTGGAAGACTCTCCAGAAAATGAGATTTCCCCTTAACACTTGATACACAATTCATCTATTGTTACCTGCTTTTCCTCTCCTGGCTAATTACAGAAGGTACGTATTTTATTTCCCATTTTAATACATCTATGAGTGTTCAAGACTTTATTGGATGAATTGATATGTTCTGAACTTTACAAAGACTCCACAGGCGAGGGTGTAGGGCAGCAAATAACTGTAAGGACATTGGTCTTCTAGTTTGGCCTTACTGAGGGTACCTCAAGATGAACTTTTGTTATTCATGCAGGAGTGATTTAAAATACCTGCTCCATTTTTCTGCCAGACATTATTACCCCAGCAGCAGAGGCAGCAGAAAGGGTGATATACCCTTCTCTCAGCTACAGAGGTCACAGCCTGGTGTATTCACTGAAACTGCAATAAGTCTTAGCTTTTGGGCAGTAACTCCTGGCTGTGTGGGCAGGCAGCTGAGAGTAATAACCTCTTAAATTATTCCAGCGTGCATTGCAAGAACTCATTTAGAGGCACTCTGCATAATCTTGGGCCCATATTTTCTAAGGTATAGTTCCTTTTATGAAGCTTTGTGTACGGACTGTAGGTTTGCACCTACGTACACGCTGTCGTTAGGCTTCTCATCTGTGCATGAAACCATCAAAATGCACAAATGAAATTGTCTTGTGTGCAGCGTGGGTGGATATCCACAGTGCTACTGATCACAGCAATGTCCTGGTGCCTTTAGAAATCCTGTTTGTCTGCCTTTGTAAAGTAGCTGATAATGGCATCACGCTCCAGCACGTGGCTGGCAGCCCTGAGATGGCAAGTCAAAAGTCCCACGTCTCCTTCACAACATGCCAGGCTTTGGACGGGTCATGTAAACCCCGTGAGGTTTCCCTGGGGGTCTCACAGAAAGCAAGATACTTCTCTTTCTCTCCCAGGAGCTGGGAGCTGTTGCTGCTCACTCATGTTTGTCAAGATGCCGTGCCCACAAACCCAGCCCTGCCCCGCTGCATGCCAATCAGGACCTTACCTGTACGCCAGGTTTGTCATCTGTGCTGCTAAATCCTTCTCACAGGTGGAGCTGTACTGTTCAGAAATCACTTCAGTTACCACTGTCTTCAGAATAGGTCTCATGGCCTGAAAGCTTTGCGGATTAGGAGGCAATGGCTATAAATGGCTTTACCTACAGGAAAGCTGGCAAGGGGCTGTTTCTTAAGTAGTGCAGTGACAGTACAAGGGGTAATGGATTTAAACTAAAAGAAAGGGGATTTAGATTGGACATTAGAAAGAAATCCTTCCCTGTGAGGGTGGTGAGGCACTGGCACAGGTTGCCCAGAGAAGTTGTGGATGCCCCATCCCTGGAAGTGTTCAAGGCCAGGCTGGATGGGGCTTTGGCAACTTGGTCTAGTGGAGGGTGTCCTTGCCCATGGCAGGGGAGTGATGTTTGTGGGTTGGGTTTTTTTTGTTAGAAGGTTAATGATGCACTGTAATCCCATGTAATTACTATATTCTTAATGGAGCTGAATAAGTATATTAATAAAGCTAGTCCTCAATAATTACTTTGGTGTTCTTTACTTAGAGAAAGCCACAGCAATGAACACAATCTAAGAGGGGGCAAGCAAGAGCTATGACAATCTGCATTCTTCCTCACCTGCACCTCCTCTGCTGGTCTAGTCTTTCATCAAAAGGTTTTAAATAGGCTTTTGAAGTGCCATTGACTGCAGTTGACTTTGGACTCCCAGAATTCTCTGAATGGATATTACTTGCCCCCTTAATTCTTGGAATTTCCTGATGAACTTCTGATTTGATTGAGGCCTACATCTTTTTCAAGTCTAAGTCAAACTATTATTTCCCCAGCCTTCATACTTCTTTTTTTGAAAAGTGTCACTTTACAAACAGCTGTACTTAACATTTCATTTAGGATGGAGGAGAAGCTGGCTATTGGTTTTCCGTGGTAAATATATCTCTCCAGGAAATGCCTGCTGGAAGCAGGACTTCAAGGTTTATCTTGGCATATCCAAATGGGCACTTGGAAAAAAATAATTTATGGCTGTAGTTTGTGTTGTTGCTAAGAGTTTTGTGCTTACTAAAGTATAGTGTGCACACATGTATGCCGGGACCAAGATACCATATCAGTGGAGTTGAGTATGAGGTTTTGCAAACAGTTATCACAACAAATAGTTAACAGGCATGTCAGTCATGACACATGGGAGCCTCCGCTCATGTTCATGCGCCTTGCAGCTGCGGTCTTGTAGGAACTGTGGTTAATACGAGCCAGTTGCAGTTAAACCTCAGTGCTCATGCATATTATCACATCAGTAAAAACACTTACCTGATTTAGCCCAGCTTGAGCACTGTTATCTTCAGGTTGGAACCTGGAACTGGAGTCCCCTTACAACATCTGACAGCTTCAAGGCCAGTAACACCAGAAGCTTACTTTAACCCATAAGTGACACTTTAGTAACCCTTCCTTCTTCTTCTTCTGGAAGGATGATTTTTATCAAGTCTGTTTTCTGGGTTTGATTCTTTTCCTCAGAAAATGAAGACTATTATCATGGTCCAAATACATATTAAATTTTGAAAAGTCTGATGTTTCCTTTTTTTCATATAATCTTTGGCTGCCTCTGCCTTGAAACGTTTCTGTTCCCCTCCTTCTGCCCTGAAGAATTGTGATAATGGGTTTGGGTGAAATCATCAAAAAATAAAGGTAGTGAAATGCACGAAAAATCAGAAGGGTGACTACTTTTTGTTGGATTGCTTCCTTTGAAAAAGCTCTGAAGCAATTTAAGCAAAGAGTGATCTTTCTTCTCCTTCCATTAGTGAAGGTCAGTTATCAGTGGGTTATACACGTGTAGAGAAGTTACCTTACCATAAATGTAATCTCCACTCTTATTCCTTAAATTTACCTTATTGATAGCCATGCTACATTGTATAATCTGTGAAATCATAACAAAATTTTAAAATTATCTATAAGCACAAGCTGTAGTTCTGATTAGAGACCTTTATGAGTTGAAATTTTTAACCAAGTTTGGATTTGTTTCCCTCCTTCTCTTTCCTCACCAGCAGACTGTAAATGTTCCAGTAAATGAAGACTAAAGATGTGCGTCTCTTCTTAAGAACAATGATCTTATGAACGTTGTTGACTTTCTTCAAAGAAAAAGAATCCATAGCAAGAGATCTGGTACTGAAGGCACTTTCCCTCATACTCCTTCCCCCAAACCTCACGGATCTGGGTTCCACCCTGAACCTATTTGTAGTGACTTTTATACTACAGTTTCAGACTGGGAGGTGTGTGGATTTTCAATGCGACTGTGGCTGTAGGGGTAGGTATCTGGTGCTTGAGAGTGTTTCTGGCATACTGCCTCAAGGATTGCTGCAGACCACCTGCACTGATTTTCAGGGTAGACCTGCAAGAGAATGTCTACGCTGCATAGTGGTCCCGTGTTCAGAAAGCAAACTTGCTTTCTAATTTGCTAGCTTGTCAGCTCGCTAGCAAACTGGCTCTTGAGTATCAGTTAATGACAGATCATATATCTGAAGTTGGCACTGCATTGTGGAGTGCAGCCATAGCCTTAAGAGCCTTTAAAGGATGAGTGGCTATTACTGATCTATAAAACATTATTGCATAGCAGTTTATTCCACAAAAACAAAATGATACAAGGAGAAACTGTATTCATTACGTAAACAGCACACTTCGACAAACAAGATTGACATTCTATAAGCAGCACACATGTGGGAATGAGAACTTTATAAAACAAATCATGAAAGGAACAAACTGTTACAGTCTGATGTAATTTCAGTAATTTTGTAATTGAGAATTTCCACCCACTATGCGTGAAAGGAAAAGTACACATAGTGCTGCACACCCAGTATGTATTTACTTCTTCGATAGAGGCAAGCATGTTAGCTGTTGATGGCTTTGGGTCCTTTCCCTTAGGCCTTGACCGGTCACAGAGGTGTCATTGCTTCCTAAAGTCAGGAAGAGAAAATTTTGTAATTTGATAATTTCCAATTGGAAGAAACAAAACATTTAATAAAAAACAAACCCAGCTATTTCATTGAGACTTTTTTTTTTTTTTCCTCCAGCAAGACAAAATAAGCTTACTGGGAGGAAAACTGTATGATAACTTACAGTCGAATTCTTTCAGAGAGCAGTAATGGAAACTGTCCTTTTGAATATAATTACATATGTGAGCAATCAGTGAGATCTGCCAAAGTTTTCATTGCTGTGAGGTTAATCTTTCATCTTTTCAAACATTTATTTATAGATCCAGATCAGTTACAGGAAGAACAACAGCAGCTATGGCCTCAATTATAAATGTTTGTACTAATTGGTAGAAAAGTGTACATGTATATGTACACAAACACACATACCAGTACTCCAGACACACACCAGAAACTTCTGTACTGCTAAAATTAAAATCAAACTCATATTTTCCATTTCCATTTTTGAACCTACCTTTGTATTATGCTGCAAATTTTACTGACTTATTAGGTTCAGACACTGCTTATCATTCAAACTTAGGCTATTCATACAAACCAAGCCTGAGCATCAGATATCGGAAGGTCAGTTTTTGGCACCGCACTTCTGGAAAGATGTGAACCAGTTGGAAAGAATCTGGAGGAAAGTAACAGGAATGAGTAGAGGTCTAGAAAACATAACCCATGAGAAAAGATTGAAGGTACCAAGGTTGTTTAGTCTAGAGAGGAGCAGACGGAGGGGAAAAATTGTAATAGTTTTCAAATATCTAAAAAGCAGCTACGCTTATCTATTTTCCAAGCTGATGGCTGATAAAGCAAGAAGGAATGATCTTAAACTGTGGTAAGGGAGAGACAGACGAGACACTAGGAAATACACTGTAATGGTGTGGCCAGAGAAACACTGAAAGAGTGCTGGAATCTCGATCATCTGGAGATTTTAAAGAGTAGGTTAGAAAAACTTCAGCCAAGAGTAGACTTTGGAGGGGGAGCAGGGGAAGGAATGAAGGGGTTGAACTAGGCAGTCTTTTGAGGATCTTTGGAAAACTCCTTGTTTCTGGATTATGTGATTTCACATCCTGGGCTGTTACAGCAGGGTATCACACTCCCTCCAACCCTTCCAGGTGTTCACGACAGCCTGGGGACAGATCTCATTTTCCAGATCAGGATGCACCAGTGGAAAATGTTACCACCCCACGTTGTTGCATGCAGTGCGAGCATACCAGTTCTTTGCTCTGTCTTTCCTGTCAGCTACCAGAGTGGCTTACGTGGATGCTCCAAAACCGTTTCCATCAAAATAATTAATTTAGCAAAGATCTATTTGAAGTGAGTGTGCTAATCTGGCTGTCTCATTTGACTGAGCAGCTTCTCCCAGTAAGCCTCCAGCATGATCAATGACAAGGAGGAGGTGAGGCTGGGTCATTCGGTTGAGCAAATTTTCTTCTCCCCTCTTAAAACTTTACAGGCATTGTTCTGACCATAATTGTCCCTGCTAATCTTGCTGCTTTCCCACTTGCCATCCTTTCTTCAAGGAACAAACCCTTTTACCATTTCCTCACATCTAATTATTTTTTATATAATTTTTGTTCCGTTGGACAAAACTCATGCATCATAGGTTGTACCTCTGACATTTTTTACTGGACATAAAGTTAATATATGTTAGGATAAGTTACAGTCAGTATAAGACAGAGTGGAGTTGGAGGTTATCGTTGTCCTCAGAAAGAAATGGGCAAGGTAGATAATGTTTTAGCATTGTTTTAAATATCATGTTCATTTTGATATATTGCCTTTCTGGCAAACCAGGTCCATTCTTCAGGAACTGCCAGCATGAAGCTGATAATGCATTACACACTGCAAAATCAGTCCAAGAAGTTATAGTGGTAACTGGCAATGCCTCCTCTTCTCTACAGCCTGTTAATATTTAGAGGGTAACTCGGACATTTGAGTTCTTTGCTAGCTGAAACTCAGGATGTAACTTTAGATTCTGGGTAAGAAAACAGAAACTACAAAGAGACCGATCACACGGTACTTCTCAGGCTCTTGCGCTGAGACCCCAAAAGGGCTCAGAGATTGTGCATTTCACCTTTTGATGCATGGACTCGAGTCAGACTGTCAGACCTGAGGCAGGTGCCTGGTCCCTCTCTTCAGTGAAGGGGGAGAAGAAAGCATCTCAGACCTGAGGAAGCTGCAAACGCCTGTGAGCTGGGCATAAAGCCACCCCAGCTGGCTGCTGGAAAACACAGTGGGTGGAGATGCCCTGAAAAGCTCTGTTTTCTCCTGGGGCCTGTCCTAACCACTGGGCTACGTTTGAGGAGCTGTGAGGCTCATGCAGATCTTCTTCTTGAAAAGGAGTCCATGAACGATATGCCAGAGAAAGGAGATAGAAGTGAAAGGGCGGACTGGGGAAGGATGCTCACCTCAGCAAGTGAGGCCACCTGGTAGCTAATCTAGGCCTTGCAGCTGTGATATGCACCAGCAGGCAGCCAAGTGCTCTTATTATGGGTGAAAATGTGAGTTATTGTCCTTCCTACCTGGTGCCTCTGAGTGAATCTGTAGTTACCATACCACTGTGGACTGATTTTGGTCAGAGCTGGAGAATGCCTTCAGCCTTATGTTTCCCACACTCCAGAGATATTTCTACCTATGGAGTCTCTGGACAGGGAGAAGACTGCTGCCATCACCCTGTCTTCCTCTAGTGACGTGGTTTAACCAACTGGCAGCTGAAACAACCACACAGATGTTCACTCACTCCCCCCCCAGGTGGGATGGCAGAGAGAATTGAAAAGGAAAAAAAAAAGTAAAACTCGTGTTGAGCTAAAGACAGTTTCATAGCACAGAAAGGGAATAAAACAACAACAACAACAACAACAACAACAACAACAACAATAATAATATAGAAAACGAGAAGCACAACACAATTGTTCACCACCTGATGCCGTGGCTCAGATAGTTCCTGAGCCATGCAACCTCCCAGTCAACATCCCAATTCTATACGGAGCATGACGTCATACGGTATGGAACATCCCTTTGGCCAGTTTGGTCATCTGTCCTGGCTGTGACCCCTCACAGCTTCTTGGATGCCCTCCTCCTTCTCATTGGCAGGCCAGTATGAGAAGCTGAAAAATCCTTCACTGCTTGGCAACAACTAAAACACCAGTGTGTTATCAACATTATTCTCGTCCTAAACACAAACCACAGCACCGTGCCCGCTGCTAGGAAGAAAATTAACTCTACCCCTGCTGAAACTAGGACATCTAGCTACATCTGACAAGGAAAGAGTCCTCACCTCCTCTAGTTTTGAAACAAAGGTAGGGAAAATGTTCAGGACTGTGAATCTTGAGGGAGACAACAGAACAAGGCACATGCATCCCAGAATACAAAACAAAAACCTTTCACAAATAAGCCTTGGTTGTCTTGGCTGTATCCCTACTCAGTATGCTAGCTGTTGTAGGTCATTCTTATGTGCTCGTTTTCAGCATCTCCTTTGCTTCCTTCTTTGAAGGAAGCAATATTTTGCAGGACTGGAGGGAAAATACTTATGAAAGATGCTGAAGGCACTGTATCTTAGTTAACTCATATCTTTTTTGAGACTATCTAAAAGGGGGGAGCAGTGTTATTGACAGGGATAATCTTTGTATTACACAGATATTTTGTTAGGCATCTCATGAAAATGGACATGTTTAGCAATGCATTGCAGACTGATAAACCTGAGTCCATAACTGCTAAAAGGCTAAAATAAACCCCAAACTTTCTTCCAGTATTTGAGGACTTCGATCCATCTGCCACATCTCTTGTCCTACCTTGCATTTCTGGACCCTTTAAAATTCCCAGGTGTGTGTAAGCATGACTCACACAACCTCCATCTGCTCTGCGATCCACGTTGGGCATAAGAACCTTATATTGCTGCCATGAAGCCAAAGGGCTCCCTTCAAACTAAACACACTTTTTGGGTGGGTGTAATAAGGCCATCTTAAAGGGGTACTCCCATCTGAATATTTTGTTACACTTACGTGTAACTGTTTGGATGATGCAGAGGGACATAAAGGTTTGTATCCTTTGAAAAAAATCTGTAATGTGATGGAAGATGAAAATGTATTCCAAAGAGCTGAATGTTTTACAAGACTTCTTCAAGATTTATAATTGTCACAGTCTCTAGCACGACCCTCATCATGCTTGAATTAAAGATTTAAAGTTGCTCTTGTTCTTTATGACATTTGCAATCCCTCATTTATAAAGATACTTTGCTAACTTTGCAAGAGGCACTGTACCTAGGGTCTGTCTTGCTGTGTTGGCTATCTGCTTGCAAAGGCAAATACACACAAAGATGCATTTCATTCAGGTTAGAAGTTGAAATCCCTGCCAGGTACAGCATAACGCTAATGAAGATCAGTACAATTAGTGTGGAGTGTTAGAAATAGCTATAAAAATGGAAGCTAGTTCCATTCTGTAAGTCCTCACTTTACAAGTTTACTTACAGTTTACAGATTCACTCACATTAATCTAATGGAATTTAACAAGATAGTTAAAAATATGTCCATGGTTTCTTTTAAATTGTTCCTTCTATCTGTAAAGCAGTTCTGGAAACACTGTGTGACAAGAGAGAACTTAGAGGTCAGTGGCGAAAGGTGTGTGGCGGGGGAAATTAGTAACACTGCTATTAAGGAGGACATTATTTTGCATGTGTACTCGTCAGAACAGAAAGACATTTACCAGAGCAAACCCCACTATCTAGAAATACGTTGCCTAAAACATTTCAGCAACTCAGCCAAGGAGTAAGTGACTTCAGGAAATGAGAAGTAACTCTGGTTTAGCTCAGGAAAGCCAGCTCCTTTTCTTGAAACACTTCCATAACCCTTCACTTGCAAGTAGCAAGAGACTTGTAAGGGTTGTACAGGCGTGTTTTGTGTGAAGAGCAGCCTCCTCCCAGCTGCAGTTTTCAGGGGCGGAGGGGGGAGAGCGGTAGCAGCAGTATTCGTAGGGTCACCATTCACACTTCAAACGGGACATATATGGGAACTAGAATAACACTGATGCTGTTCTCAATGTATATTAGAAAGCAACAGAGTGGATATAATTTATTCCTATGGCATCCAGATGTCATGGAAACCCACCTCATGTAAGCCAGGATGTTTCTTTTATGATTTAAATTCCATTCCTTCTGGCCCACATAAAGCATATGAATACCACCAAGGGAGAATTCGCATATAAACTACCAAACTTGTCTTAGCAATTTCAAACCTTTTCCAAAGTGACAGTAAGATCATTTGTATGATCCCTGTGTACATTTTCAATCCCTTAGTTGCTTCAAGAAGCAGAAAACTCTTTAATGTAAAACTTAGCTCTGTCTGTGAGATTTTAGTAGGAACATGCTTACACTCTTACACAAAACCAGATTACATTGTACTTCCACTGAATGGAGAAGTGGCCAGGACAGAGAGTATAATGAAGATGCTATTTCCTTACAGAATAACTAAATAGAAGGCCTTTAAAAACTTCTTAAAATCTTCCTTAGTAGTTTAAACAACCTTTTAATATCTCTTCTTGTAGTACGGTTCCCAGTGTCTGAAGGTTCCCACTCATTATGAGACAGAAAAATAGATAATTCATGTGCTAAAGAGGAGTAAGTTAGTTGTGTTGTTGGAAATCTAATTTAGGAGCAAAGTTTAATCTAAATTTTGTAGGAAAGGGAGAGGCTACATGGCAAACTGAATTTTCTGTAATACCCTCAAAGTTCACTAACGATCAGCTGAAGACGTGATCAGCTTTCTTGCATTTTTTCAGAATCAAATAAGCAAAGTAACTCACACTGCCTGAATCCTCCCATGAAGTTGCTGTGGTGGGTTCTGTAGGTTAGCTTCGTGTTGCATAGGACAGACGTTATCTCTTCATCACTCACTGCCTTCCAGCTGTATCCTTCAGCTCCCTCACAAATCTGAAATGAATCTTACTGTGTTGAAATTTAGAAAATTCTTTTTTCTAAAAAAGTTTCTTGTTAGCAGATGACTAACCCTTGTCATCTCTGCCTTCTTGTGCTATTAGGAACTTCCCCTTATAGTGCCTGTATTTTCCTATGTCTCAGTGCTGCAACACTTGCATTCACAGGTATAATGGTTTTTGAATATCTACAACAGCTGCACTGATGACAGCAATTTATGTGTGTATAAATACCNTGCTTAATGCTCTGGAACACTTTGATAATGACAACAGCATATTTATTTTCTTTGAGGTGGGTCAGTAGCTATTGGCAAGGTGCAGGGATGGACTGCTTCTGTCAGCCTAATTAAAGCTATATTCTTCTGTAGAGTTTATTCATTAATAAACTCAAAGTAGAGTTTATTCAATAATATAATTAAAATATTTACATAAATATTTTCTTACCAGTTCTGAGACCGACACTCTGTGTTGCCGACAATACATGCTTTGCCTCCAAAGGCTGTTTTAGTAAAAGCCACTCTCCTGCTTTACTGCTTCATTCCCCTGACATTGAAGGTCTCTGACAGAGGAGCACAGGGCCTGGGTTAGCTTGGGATGCCACCACCACCCACCTGAGAAGGCGAGCAGAGCAGAACATGTGCCTGTACCTTGGCTGTTCCAGTTCATGCTCAAGCTGCTGATGGCAGTGGATTCAAATTAAGATGCCAAAGTGCAAAAGCGCATGGCTTTCTGCCTGGCTTCTTCTGTGACAGTGATGGTGACCACCAGCAGAAGAAAAAGCAGCTACAGAAGAGAGGAAGCCCGTGACATCTTCAGTTGCTCCAGCTGCTGCCCAGTGAGTGTGACTGCAGTCAGAGACGTCACTGCAAGCTGCACAGATGTATCTGAACATGTCTTTGACGTAACTGCCTTGGATGTGGCCTAAGAAGAGGCTGAGGCAGCGCAGAATCCAGCGCAGGCTGTGTTTCCAGTTATTTATTCAGCTTCTCAGCTGGTTTGCGTAACCCAAGCCAGGAGCTGGGTTGTGCTGCCATAGCTACACAGTAACAGCACTCCTGCTGGTTTAAAGTTAGGCTGGGCTTGTGTGCACCAGCTCCAGTCAGGGCTCCACACAAACCCACCAGCTCTGCCCTTATTTGTTTGTACGTGGGGTTTCAATTCCCCACTGGGACCTTCGGGCACTGCTGCAATAGAAATAATAATGAATCATTAATAACTTCTGCTGAATCATTTCAAAACTATTCACCGTGCAGTTGATGTTTATTTATTAGTGCAGAATAGGTGATGCAACAAAAGACGGCAAACAAAATGAGCTGTGGACTGTTTTGCTTCAATTCATCGTACATTTTCTTCTGGGGATAATTATGTCTTAAAAATGAAAGGAAATTGTGTGCATTTGTGGTTGGGAAGGTTCCCCTCGCCTCCAAATATCTTCTTAAAATGGCTTTGTTTATTAGTCCTGGTATTGCTTTACTATTAATGCAGTACTGATCAAGTGCCTGGAGAGAGATGTGGGTTTTTGTCAAAATGGAGTTATGAGATGTCAGAACTGGGTATGTTCTGTCCTTCTGTTAATATTTCTATGTTCTTTTGGCATAAATTGGTGCCACCCTCCACCTTTGGACCCAAAACAGCTAGATGGAGCTCTTTCCTCTCTAATTAACAGGGAACTGTTTTAAAGAACTAATTTAAAATCTTTGGACCAATCCTGCCAATGAAAATATTCTCGTTTTTTTAAATCAGATAGCTCTGAGTAAGAACTATGTAGGAAGGTTTTGCAAGATTAGACCCAAAGGCTTAAACTGGAAAGATGTTAACAATGTGCATGTGAACAGAGCCAGCTCTGCAGTGCATGGACTATTGACAAAAAAGATAACATAAAAGAGAAAGAAGGATAACTTGAAGATTTCCTGTCAAGCAGTATCTCTGTAATTTATATACACATATATACAAAAGATTGGATTAGGAGATATAATGGTCTATCTTTGTCTCTGACTCTGCGAATCTAGACAGATGTCAAGTGCATGCGTTAGTGAAGATAGCTAAGATGCTGGTTGTAAGAAGCTGTTTTGAGACAAGCCAGGTAGAGGTCCTATGATCTTAAATAGCATGGCCAAGAGAAGACTAAACATTGTCTTGAAAATGTACAAAGCAGGGCAGCAGTCTCAGATATTTGTGCTAGTTACTCTTGCTAAGTTAGGAAAATCTACCCTAGTATGGATATATTTCCTTCTGTCAGCCCTCAGGAAATGAAGATAAATTAAAATGGAGAGCTATTTGCCTTAAAAATATACACAGCAAAGATATGCATCATTTATATAAATTTAATTAGATGTTATATTTTGGAAAAGTAAAGGTAACTATAATAAACAAAGATCTGAGGATGTTTACTCTTTGTTTTCCTTTGTAATGCATGCACTTACGCTGGGTTTGCACTAAAACCTCTTAGAATCAATGGAAGACTTTCCCACTGATTTGGGGGAACTAAAAATAAACTACATAACATAATTGCTTTCACAAACAACTCATTAAACTCCACTCTTGAAACTGTGCTTCTGTCAACCACTAAGAGATTCTCATTATTGACAGAGACACAGCTGAGCTGTCTGCTTCTGCTTTGTTCTCCCCTTCATAGCCTACCAACACCATAAGCTAGCAGAGGGGACAGATTTGCAGTGGCACATTGTGGCACCCATGTGACACCCCAACATCAGAGTGCACAAGTGTTTTCCAGAGGCTACCACAACCCCCTGCTAGTTCTGCTGTCCAAGATCTGGGGTGTCTCTCCGTTGGCTGATGGAGCGTGGTGGGTATACGTGCTTCCCTTAAGTACCTCCATTGCCATGCCCAGAATGGAGGCCTCCAAAGTGGACCGTGGGATTTTCTCAGCTGCACATAGCACTGTGGGCCTGTAGAAGTCTGCCTGAGCTGCATAGTTCAGTCTCGTGCTGTTACAGTCAAGCACCACTTCTATCCCTGTTTGCCTGTTTAGCTCCAACCAACAATAGCCATTGTTTGTTGCCACAGCTCCTACTGGAAAACCATTCCAAGATCTCACCGCACTGAAGATTAGAAACCTTCTAATCTCCAGATATAGCTTATTAATAGCCAGTTTATACCTACCTGTTCTCATATACCTGAAAGCTCAAATAGACCTTCTCCCTCCATGGTGCTAATGGAATAGTCAAGCTGTGGCTACATTAGCAAATTAATTTTGGTAATAAGACTGAACTGGTAGGCAGAAGCAGTCAGTGCTGAGAGTCTTGTGTCACATCCTTTACAGGGAGTTCGGACTTTACTTGAGATATGATTTATTCTGGTTGAATGCCCCCACTGCACATGTGGTTCAAGCTTTCTAAAGGAAATCTGTGCTTCAGACCTTTTCTTCCTGAATCTCAGGTTCCTCTAGGGAGTGCCACGCCATCCGTCTGCCTCACACAGGTTCATGCCACTGCTCACAGCAGTTCCCTCACTGCTATTATCTGTGTAAGGTCAAACATATGAAAGTATCACTTCTGTTCCTGCTCATGCTGTTCCTGCATGACACCACACGCAGCTCCATCCTCCTCCCTCATCACAGGCTGCACAGCGTCTGCTGCTCTGTGCTGCAGGCAAGGAGTGAATCCTGTGGCTTCAGCAGGCAGCCCAGCGTGACAGCCAGAGTGAACTGACACTTGCACTTCTGGATCTCTGTGTCTGCTCCCACCACTTTTCCCAGGCTTGACTGGTGTTGAGTTGAGACTACGGGCACTGCATCACCACTGGGGTGGCTAGGAGTGGGTATGATATTTCTCACTGCAGTGAAGCACCACCAAGAATCTCTCTTGTGAGCTGGTGCCAGGACTTTACCATCCTGACATGGAATTTTGCAAGCTGATGTCTGTGCTCAGAATAGCAGCTGTAGCCCTATGGAACCTTACAAACTTCAAAGGCTGGTCTGTGGCTAACCAGGGTGGTCAAGTCCACCGTGGACAGGGTGCAGTGAAGCTCTCCAAGACCATTCTCCACACCTGCTTCCTACATATAGTTCAAATAGGGGACATGAGCAAAATCGTTGAGCCCTTTGCAATCCAGGGGTTGCAGAACTGGGTGTGTCATGGGGGAGGGGGGCAGGGTCCTTCTTTCGCATCCACTTCACAGTGCATGACAGCTATGATCAGCTAAACTGCAAGGGCTACCACCAGTTGCTGCTGAGGCCCAAGGCAGGCCAAGATGCCTTGATAGAATTCACCAAAAAAGGACTCGGGAAACTCATGCCTTCCTGCAGCTCTGGCCGTGAAGTCAGTGGGGTGCTGGCACCATCTTTTCAAGCTGAATGAGGATCATTTGGGGTACTCAGGCCCTGTAGAGATGCTGCACAGCCGTGCGTCACTGGATCATGAGTCTGTGCTCCTCCTACACCGCCAAGGATGGGAACACTCCCTTACTGCAGGGAGCTTCTTACTGCCTCTGCAAGCCAACACACTGCAAGGTGGAGGGCCATGCAGAGCACCCTTGATGCCAGTTCCCTACAAAGTATGGGTTCCTGCTGTGTCCTGCAGGGTTGTGGGAGAACACATTTTGTACTGAAACTGTGAGGTACAGTTTCTTCAGAAAAAGGATGTACAGCCTGTTACACTCTGCACACAAAACACCCAGGATGACAGGCATGCTTGGGGTGATATATGTTCCTTCATTGATGGAGAGAACATGAGATAAGATGTTTAGATTCCCCCATATTTCCCAGAAATGAAACTTCATAATGGAAATCAGAAAGTTTAAAAAAGAAAAAAAAATATCCCAAAATGTCTTTTGGATCTGCTTAGTCTTTCTTTTTCTCCAGGAGAGGTTACAGGGGATTTCTATAGCCCTAGGAGGGGCTTCATCTGCTCACTGGTAGCAGTCAATACAGTATCCGTTTTCAGCAAACATGGTTGCTCTAAGTCTTCTCTAGCTTCCTCTACCTCCTATGACTTTTTCTGCATATCAGTATGTGTTTTGATTCAATAAATGACCCCCAACCCATTCAGGAAATGACCTCCAACCTCCATTGAGGTGAGCCTCCTGCCCTCACAGGTCCCTCCTGGAGTAGCTGCTCAAGGGGATGCAGCAGCCGGAATATACATGCAGCTCAGGTGAAAGGGGTGTTGGCTGAGAGTGTGTTTTGCTGAAAGATCTGACCAGAGAAGGGGACCTTGAGGGTAGTTCACTTGCATGTGGCACTGCAGGGAACTGGCAGCAGACACAGTGGTGGGAGGGAAGCGTGTTGAAGGCTCCGTTAGCTGAAGCTGCTTGGGGGATGGGATAATCAATAAGTGTTGGAGTAGTAGAGACAGCTGGCCCTGAGTGGTGGGAAGGGACCCCTCAGAAGTAGGACTCTCCTTCTGTGTCAGGCAAAAGTGTCTCTTACTCCTCCTTCCTTCTTTTCAAATTTTAGGGAAAAAATCTGGCATCTCTTCTGCGTCTAGGTTTTTGCCTCAAATGCTTGATTCACAGAGACACTGAGCCCTTCCAGCCTCACAAGTTGCCCATGTTCCTTGCCCCAGAGGGACTCAGAGCTGGAGTCCCAAAAACTGTGCTTGCCCTCCCACACATGAAGCACTTAGGGGGCCAAGCTTTCTGCACTGACACAGCTATTCAAGGAACCACTACTACACCCTTCTCATGCTATGGTGGGCCATCAGTACCTACCACACTCCCTTCTCCAGCAGCTTGCTCTTATCCCATGTTAAAGAAAAAGAAAAAAAAAAAAAAAGGTACTGCACATGCTAGGGTGTCCCAGGGTTTTAGATCAAGGTGAAATACCTGTAGCTAAGCAGAAATGGGTTAGCATAGGTGACTTCATCTCCTGAGCTGACAGGCCCCATTATTTGTAAGGAGATCAAGATGGTAGAGTGTGGAAAGTCAACATGGCCAAGAACTGCTTAGGAGGACAGACAGATGAAGAGACATAGGGAAGGAATGCAGGGGTTGGGGAAGAAAACGGAGTCAGCAGTGTGAACATCCCCCTGGGGAACAGTGCCCGTTGCTGTCAATGTTGTAACACAACTCAGTGGGGATAACGTTGGTAAAAACTGGCTGACATGGGCGAATGAAAAGGATGACATGATGCCTGTAACTGTGCCTGCTGAAGAGAGAAAAGCAGTCACTGTGCTGTCCAGAGCTTGCTTGCTCTCTACCAGGCTGTTGGCCTGCCATCGCTGGTGTGGAAGGCTCTCTTCAGGTCTCTTTCTTCTTCAGCTCCTTCTCTTCTCAGGAACCTGGGCTCCAAACTTTGAAGAAAGGTGGAGGAGCTTCTGTTGTTGCCACTTTTCCTGCTCCTGAGCTCCTGGCCCTTTTAAGCACCTGGAATAATCCCTGTAACACCAGCGCTGAGTTGTCTATCTCTTCTCCTTCCTTGGTGCTCCTTTGAGCCTGAGGCACTGCACCATCCTCTGGGATGGCCTCTTGAGCCTTCTGCTTACAGCAGTGTTGGGATGGAAGGGCAAAGGAAGGATGAGGCAAATTCTGTGCCCCATCTTCATGAGAGGGCTTTTGGAGGAGAGGAAATTCCAGTCAGTCAGGATTGTCAGTCCCTGTGTGACTCTGAGGGTGCAGTACCCTGTTCTGTTGCCTGTGGTCATCCTCCTCACCATTCCCAAGCTGTCATGGGCACAGCTTTCTGGAGAGCTTGAACAGACCATTTTCTACCCTGACAGACTCCTCTGAGAGGTAGGTGAAGTCAAGGTCTAAATAGCCCACCAGGCACCTCTATGCCACGTCCAGCACTTTGACACAGGAGACAAAGTCTGCAGTGGGCAGTTAATCTCCGCAACGGAGGAAGGCAGAGCAGCGTGAAGCTTCAAGTGTTGAGAGGGGCAGAGCAGAGAGCGGCTGTTAGGCAGTGAGAGCAGCAAGCTTCCTCCGTGCTCACAATGAGCCCTTGCTTTGCTTTCACTGCCTGGAACATGAATATATTGAGCCAAGACATTCCAGCTCCCAGAGGCAGTAGATGAAGTTTTTGATTGCAGTGAGGACATGCCCTCAGGATTTGTCACACATCTGCTGGATGCCTTGCTGCCACCTGTCAGGCTGAGGAATGGTCTGGGGCTGTGTGCTACAGAGGCTGTGCAGAACCCTCCTGGGCACTCCCTCCAGTGCCCAAACTCCTGGAGCTGCTGCTGATGCCAGCCTATGTCCACTTTCCCATCTCTCTCCAGGTCATGAGACACCATGCTGTGACTTCTGTTAGAGCTGATGGTCTGTCTGCAAATATGATGGAGAACCCTTTTGTCTCTCCACTTTTCTTCCAGGAATACAAGGCCCACATATTATCCTCTGTTTGCAGACTGCCTGCTCAAATAGGGAACAAAACTGCTTCTCTGCCCCAGACGCTGTGTTCCTGGATGCACATTTTCTCCAAAATTTCATTGACTATTTGGTGACATAATGGATTTCTATGAAAGGACAGGCATGACCATGGGAAGTCCTGGAAGCAGGCGGGCATGCACAAGCATGCAGAACCATGCAGCTTCTTTTTTTTTGGTGTGAGAATGTTGAAGAAAACTGGAGGGAAGTGGCAGCCAGTTGCTACTCCAGTAGCATCTTTATGTTGTAAATACAGGGAAACATTTCACCATCTAGTTTTTAGTCTCATGACTGAGAGCAAGAATGGGAGCAATAGTGTTATTGTGCATGATGCCATCACTACATCTTCAGATGATAACAGGAAGGGAAAGGGACCATGCAAGAGCGTCAGTCCATAGAAGGCTAAGCGAGATGAATCACCACAATGTGCTGCATTTCCAGCTTGCCTGGATGCCTGGCCTGAGATAGATACTCCTGCTGGACGGGACTGGATGAAAGGTTTTGAATATGGACAGTGGCTATATGAAAAAATTCTCTGGCAGTTTGTAGCCCTTGGAGAATAATTTGCAAAAGTGGTCAGACCAGCACTATGCTAAACTACAGCTCTAAATATACAGCTGGAATGCAGCTGCTGGAGATTTACTCCTCTTCCCAGCCTAGAGACAGGAGTATGAAACTGTACCCTTACCCATGCTCAAATTAACCTGGACAGAGGGTGAGTGGTGCAGGTCGTGGTGGGAGCAGCAAAAGCAGAAGCCCCTCAGAATGCACTCACATGCCTTCTGCATGATGTAGGAGTGGGGTCACTAGGTCAGTACTGACCTGGTGGCACTGTGACCCAGGGCTATGGAGGTTCAAACAAGCAGCCAACACCTCTGTAGAAGATGAAGGGTCATTTGCAAAAACAGCTGAGGCAAAGCAGTTGTTGATAAACAGAAAGGCAGAGATGGCACTTGTTCCTTTGCATGTCAGAAGAGATGCTTTTTGGTGGTGTGGAAGAGTCTGTGGAAGGGTCAAGAGACTTCTCACAGCATAGATGTTTTACATAAAACCTAGTGGCAACGCAGCCCACAGTCTGGCTCAAACCCACTGTCTTCATGGAGTCTCAGAGCACTTCTGAAGCAGTGATTTCATTTTAGTTTCCTCCAAGGGGAATGTAACTTGTGCACACCAAAATCACTGCTGTCCGAACCAATGTGCTGGAACAGAGGCAAACAGGGAAGTCTCTTCAAAACTGCATGACTGTTTCAAGCCACGGTGGCAATGTAGACATTCCCTCATGCTCTCTTCTCAGCCTTTTGAAGGTGAGGGGAAACAAACCAAGATTTTCATGTTGATGTCCTGGCCTTTCAGCTGAGATAGAATAGAATAGAATAGAATCATTAAGGTTGGAAGTGACCTCAAGGATCATCTAGTCCAACCATCCCCCCACCACCTATTACCCACTAAACCACGTCCCTAAGTACTGCTGGTTGGTGCAATGCCTACAGCACCCCTGGTCTAGTTTCCATGCCCACTTTCTCTTCTGAGGAATTTGAATTCCTCAGAATAGGGATGCTTTTTTGCATCTGACCCACCCCAATATAAAAGCTGGCATCTGGACCCGGGAATTTGGAAGCATCTGTGGGTCAGTATTATGGACATGACTTGTAGGCTGCCTCCTCTGAACACACTAGGTTTCACTGCAACTGGATGCTTTCTACTGTGTCCAAAAAGACCAAGGTTGATGGCAAACCTACCTCCTTAGGTACATATAGGGAGCCTTTTTTTTTTTTTTCATTTGACAGTATGCAATCCAAGAAGATGCTTCACAAAAGTCCTATGGTATTGAAAAGATTAAACAGAAATAATCTAAGTAATTTGGGACACTAAACTTATCCCACTGGATATACGCACTTTTTTTCGTTTGTCTCCTTAAATGATACTTTTGGAACTGAATGAAGCGGAAAGAAATGGACTGGGGTGATTTAGGCCACCAAACTGTAACAACAAGCTGTGGTTTAAATCAGTTCTGTTTCGTCTCTTTAGGAGATAATGTGCAAAAACTTTGCACATATAACACATATTTTAAAAGCAAATCTTTGACATAGAATTATAATTATTAAAAAATGAAATTAAAATTTCCCAATTTGGTGTCTGGTATTTCCCCCTCACTGCTTTGTATCTTCCAGTTGGATAAGCATCAATGAATCATCACAAGGTGTTTGCCTGAGGTTCAGCTGTGTGATCAAATTTAACTTTGTTCCTTACAACCTGAGGGATTAGCAGGAGCATAAATTAAGAGTTTTATCTAATTCAACCATTAAGCACAAATATTCAAGTTTTATTTATTGTTTTGCATTTGTTGTATGATGATAATCAATATGAGACTTTTGTTTTGCTCTTTTGATGCATTTCTTTGGAAACAAGATATTCCAATATTTCAAGAGGAATCATTGCTGAGATTTTGCACACTATCAGGCACCAAAAATCTCCTGAAATACCTGACAAAACAGTATTTACAATCAGACCCACTTAATCCTAAATCAATCATCAGGTCCCATTTCTATATAGGCTAGAAGAATCTTTGGCCAACAAAAGGGTGACAAGAAACCAGATAACCAGATATTTGGATAAAGTTAGAGGGGATTAACCAGGCCTGAGTGATGTTCTGCAAAACAATGTGGAGTAAATGCCAGTTCGGAGTTCAGAAAGGCAGATGAGAAGTAATATTGCATACTGCCTCCTCTTTGCCCTGTTAATGGTAAGACCTGGTGGTATGAGTTCCTTGATAGCCATGGGCCTTGCAGGAAGCTGCTGGTGGAGCTCAGCTAGGTGTACGCTGTGGCAAACAGGGCTCAGGCATCCCACCTGGAACACAAGGAAGTAATTTCTGGCATGCAGGCAGTCCTGGTTGATTGGCAGAGCCGTAGGAGAGAGAAATGAAAGCAAATCCAGTTTTCAAAACCCTGTGTTATCAGTGCCCTGCTGTGCTGGTAAGAGTCATCTTTGGCGTCCTCGCTTTTTCTTCGCCCATTTTGAACGGCACAAGTTCATGACTACACGTTCCCAGTGTAGTCATGCTCCTCCCTGACCCCTCTTCTTAGGACCTTCTACAGTGACGCTGGGGGAAGCCACTAGCTTACAATGGCAGTGTGGATTCCTATTATTAATTAGTCAATAAGAAATTCAGCTTCACTTCATTTGGATTCCCATAGTGTCATGCACTTAGAAATATTATGCTTGTCATCCTTCTCTTTCTCCTATTGTTTGTAACACTCACTTGTGTTATTTCCTATGCTAAAATGTAGGATGTTATCAGATGTCTGTGGAATGGAAGTGAGCATGTCTATAAAGGGATATTCTACATAACTAGATGCTTCTCTGAGGTGTGGGAGTATACTGACATAACCATTTGTGCATCTGAGCCTCCACTGATTCCTTTCAGACCCCTTGTCAGACCCAACATGCTTCAAGTGCAGGAGTATTTTTGAATTTGTAGTTGAATATTAAACACTTCGTATTTATTCTCAGATAACCTGGTTGAGGATAAGGTAAGGAAAATCAATGGTGAAAGTACTCTGCCACAGAGAAAACAGAAAGGTTTTAAAAGTTGTCAGACTAAAATGGATCATTCTTTTCCAGGCATCAGCCAATGTCAGATACTTCAGGAAAAGTCTCATCTAATATCCACAGAGTTGGTTTCTAATGTTGCTGATGGTATTCTTTCCTGATCCATTAGTGATTTAAAATATTTCCTGTCCTGAAAAATGAGTCTTAGAATGGATCAGGATGTTCTAAAATAGAAAATCAGGAAGACTTTTCTCCAAATGGAAACATTAGGATTTGCAATGATGGTGATAAAAGACCGACAGCTGTGAAAAGTCGTCATCAACCATACCTGTAAATTAACACATCTGCACTCTCTTAGGAATATGTGGCACTATTCCTTCATTTTCTTCTCTTGTTAAATTGTTTTCTTTTTCCTTCCTTCCTCCTTTCCTTCCACTCTCTCCACCCTCCTGAACAAGGGATCTAATGAGGGTTGAGAGGGCAAATAGGAAGAGAAAGAGGAAACAGCTAGTGGAAAGGTACGGCTGGGCAGGTTGGCAGGCAGATTAGCCAGGTGACGGATGATGTTCAGGAATGTTTGCACACTGTGCCTCCTTAATTGCTCTCCATGAAGCAGTGAAGTAAAGAAGGAAGGGCTATTTTGCTTTAATATGAACTGCTCACATGACCGATGTTTCATTTCATCAGACCCTTTTCCTTGTCAGCTTGAGCTCCCTCTCAGTCTGTCAGTGAATATTCTCAGATTGTCTGGTTTTTATATGTCTTACACATTTAGCTATTCAGCTTTCTTAGTAATGATAGCAAAGCAGGCTGATGGATGCAGAAGGGGAGCAAAATGCATGCTTACTGTCCTTGAATTACATAGTACCTGCTAGAGTGCAGTACAAAACACCATCCGTGTTATAAAATCAGAGTGTGTCAGAGTAAATTATTAGCAGAAATCTTATCCCTCCATAACTCCTGTACACTCAATTCAAATCTTAGGGAAGATCCTATAGAAACATTTGGCGTATGCAGTGTTTCTTTGGTACCAATTTATTCCTAATGAAGAACACAAATCAAAGCTTCAGTTAGGCACAAGTTAAAGTAAGAAACAGAAGGCAGTGATGGGCAGGGTATAGGCAAATGTAGGGTTGCAGAGGTACCTACCTAATCCGTTTCTTTCCATGCCAGGATTAGAATTTTTCCCAGCAGCCACTAATGCCTGTGCCCTCCCTGAGGGGCTCCCTGCCAAAGGGGGTCCCTGTGAAGGCTTTCAGACTGAGCATGGCAAATGGCAGTAAGCTCCCTGATCAAGGCAGCTTTGTTGCCCTTGTTGTGGGCTGGAGGTGAGCATGAGCAAAATACAGTCTCTGAGCAGGCTGGCAGAGGTAGCGTGCTTCTGCTCCTTCCAGCTGGGACCTGAACATTCATTTGCACAAGTGAAGGGGCCTTTTCCTTTTTTAGATCGTGCAACTTAAAGTGCGCATTCAGTAAAATGGCTTGGATAGTTGCAGTGCAGTCCCACTTTGTTAATTAAACCAGAGGTGTGTTTAATTCATTTTGACAGCACACTTCTTCCCCCTGTTATATTTGTAACAGCAGGAATCCTACTCGCTGGCTAATAGTTCCACAGAAACATGCAATTACAGAAATTGCCTATCAGTCTTCAAGTCTCTTGCCGTGACCAACCTAGTGAAAGCACTGAAACTTATCTGACCAGATGTGAACTGGGTGTGTGCCATGGAGGCTTTCCTGTCCCTCCAGGCAATCACTGGCAGCACAGATTCGTGTGTCAGGAAGGGGACAGAAGCATAGCTACAGATGTTCTCAACTGCTGTCAAATTCCCCAGTCCTATTTAGAAATAAGCACTGTTCGCTCTGATCCCTTGGGCTAAATCTTAGAGTAGACTTAACTAGTTACCTAACATAAAAAGTGAAAAAGAGAGTGGGTGTGTGGTGTGAATCCATGGTGATGCGCAGAGGAGATGTTAGACAGGGTAAGAAGAAATTGTGTTTCCTTCCATCTATCAGCGGTGAGAATGGTAACCAGAGAAAATGCAGCCTGGTAGGAGAAACTGGGATCTACAACAATGAATCCACTGTGACCCATTAAAGAAAGATATCAGCAATAACATCTGGACATGTAAAAGAGAAGAAGGAAAGAAACATTGCTTTTGGCAGAAGAAAAGCTGACGGTTTCCTTCCATCCACATCTCTGCCTTCTGTGTCTGTTGGTTTTCCACCATAGCCCTAGGACGCACTGTGAACAATGGTCCGTAAGAACATTCACAGTCCCAGAAAAACATTTGGAAGTGCTATCTTTGTCCATTATACCCAGCACTTTAACCTGCAGCTGAAAAGAAAACACAAGAATTCCTTGGATGCCACTGCAGCACCCCTGTGAGACAGGAAAGGTGTTTCTTCTCTACATTGCAAAGAAGTAATAAACAACAGCAATTATTCACACTCAGATACAAACCTACAACATCAATAACAAAAGCTAAAACACAGTGCAGCTTTCCCTCTGTGCAACTGTCATCTTCCTCCTTTCAACACATTTAGCAGTTAAAAAAGAATGAGGAATTCATGTAATAAAATACAGGGAATTACTCATGTAGGCTAACCACAACCTCACAAGGCCGGTCTCTCTAGACATTAAATGGAGACAGTTGGGATGAGCTGCCTGCTAAAGGAGACTTGGTTTCTCCCTTTCTGCTGTGCTCCCTCAGCTTCTGAACACAGGTGGCCAACCGGACGTGGCTTGTGAGCGGTTTGGAGAAGGCACCCAGGTGAGAACAACACTAAACGCTTCTTGAGGAAACGCAGGAGCTGAGGCCAGAGGGCAATCCAGACTCTGGAGTGGGGAGGAAGCTGCAGACTCCAGCTTTCATGTCCCTTTCACAACCCGTGGTGAAGCAACTAGACCCTCGGGCAAAGCAGCCTCCTTCCTCCTGGGACCTGCCTTTGTGTTCCTCTTCTTCTCGGATCTCCTATGTATGTGGTATGTACCTTATGACTTTTGATCATGCAAATATGCTATGTGGCTCACATTGGCAGGAAGAGTGATTACTCTGGAGTTTTTGAGGAAATTATGCTAAAGTCAGTAGGGAGACACCCTTCAGGGTGAGATATGTTTTTTTTTAAAGTTATTTTTAGACTTTTAATTTCAATTGAAAACAATTTTTTAGAGTATATGAGTCCCTGAGAGCATGAGAGCTAAGCACACAAATACCTTTAAATCTGTGGTTCCTAATCCATCCTGAATATGCATTACCACCTTAGGCGAAACAAGACACTCAAAGGTTTAATGTTTGATCTAAGGCCTCAGCTGACATTTATCAGAGCCGGTCAGGTGCCTGTTCATTTATTTTTTCCCCAAGAAAAGTATTTCCGCATTTTAAAATAATTATTTTAATTATTTTCTCTAATGAAAGAGTTGAATTGACAAAGTTATTTCACAAGTTATTTCACTTTCTTCTCTGACTTACTCACATTTTGTGTGTGTGTGTTTGCCTGGGACATCGCAGCCGACGTAAAAGCGCAACCCTTTGTTTTTTTAGTATACAATGACTTGCTCGGTGCCCTGGAAATTTATTTCCATGACAGCCTTCTTGAATGGCATATTTGCCATTTGCAGTTTACTCTGTGTGTGTTTGCGTATGCGTGTGTGAGCGTGCGTGCGTGCTGTGCTGGTGGGTGGGTGTGCCCGGAGAACAATTCCCATTGATGAGAAAGGCGAGGAGGAGGTATTTAGGAGACGTTGTGAAAGGCTTAGAAGGAAACAGTGCACGTAGCTGCCAGAGTGAATTAATTATTAATGTTTATAGCTTAAAAGTTTTTAGAAGCCCAGCTGTTTGGGGTATGCGTGTGTGTACGTACGTGTGTGCGTACATATATGTGCGTGTAAATATAAAGGTTAATGACTCATGCTGTGTTTAGTCAATGAATGAGTAAAAGTGCCCAGGCTTCAAGCAGTGACTAGCAGACATGCCTGAGAATATCCACCCGAGTAATTATCACCCGGAACCCGTGAACAGTGAAATTTCACTTGCTTGGGACATGCTGGCAGCCAGTGCCGCCTGTAAGGTCCTTTACGATGTGACAAAGAGACGTATTGGGTTTTCTTTTACAAAAGCATCCCGTGTGTTTACAGGTGAATGATCATACTGAAGACAGAAGATTATGTTTTATTCCAGGAGAAGCCATGTAGCTGGTTTGAAATGGTGGAAGTCTGGTGTTCCCAGAAATGACCTGTGTTTAAGGAAAAAGTTGCACAACCAGCCAACATCCAGCTTGGCATGAGAGCTCATTTTGTCTTCATCTCTGAATACCTTATGGAAAAACTTTGTATGGAAAAAACCCTCCTTCTCGTCCCAAACGAGACAAAGATCTAAAAATTAAAAAAAAAAAGCATTAAGACACTGTAGCTGAATACGAAAAGTGAGTTCTGATTTTTTAATGAATTATTTATTTGCAAAAAGGAGAAGAAATTACATCTGTTCAATTTTCACTCCTTCTCTAGGATCAAGAGCTCTTGCTGACAATCCAGAAGGCCCAGGTCCTGCTCTTTCCTCTGCTTAAGTGGATTTGCACCTGGATCACCAGCCCCATAAGCAGTGTGTCTGAACGCTCTGAAAGAAGTTGTGTGTTCTCAGTCTCTCTGGCTGAAGCTTTCCTGATCTGTACGGAATCCTGAAACATGCACTGAACCTGGTATTTGAAACCATGCGTAAACCCCTTATAAAACAGACGGGAGTTTATTTTATCTGTACCAATTAGTATTTAAGCCTCTAGTGAGTGGATGGAGGAGGAAATTGAACCTCAGTTTCCCTCATCTTGGATGTCTGAAAAAATAAAGGGAGATTATTTTTTTCCATGCTATTTTTGTGATCAATGCCTACATCTATCCTTTCTTTTCCATTATCTCATTGCTGTTTTTACTTACCTTGCTTGGAAACAAGCAAAAAAAATTTAATTTGTTCCAAGATTTTTGCTTCCTTTTTTTAATAATTTCTTATTTCAATAGGACAAATGAGATGCTTTTATTTGTTCATGTCATAGCATTCCCCAGCTTTTATACTTAACAAACTTGTCTGCACCTGTTATATTTGCCTTGCTTAAAACTGTAGCAAACCAGTGCTCGCTGCTGGCCAGGGTATGTGGTCCCTGACTATGCACAGGAAATACCTGAGCAAATACAGTAACATCACACCTTCCAGAAGTGGCTGCAGAGGGTGAACAGAAAGGACTCATCCTCAGAGCTCTGAGGTCCTGACTTACAGAAAGAGCAAAAGCAAGACTACAAGAATTTTATAATTCTTTGGTGCTTTATATAAAAAGAAGTTTTAAAATTATAAGATTCTTATATGTATGTGTGTGTGTGTGTATATATATATATATTTATATATATATGAAGATTTCTGGTATTCAGAAAATTCCAGTTAAGTTTAGGTTTCTTTCTTCTCTGTCACTTTGCCAGGTTTAATCAGGGATTAAAGCTGAGACTTGTACACTCCTAGCATGAAAGGTTTATGCATAATGAATTGGGGCAAGGAGAATTGCAGATACTGCTCTGGCAGACTTGGCCACATGCACTCCTGAGCCTGGAAAGCCAAGGACAGCACAGAGAGAAGGTCTGCATCTGAGAAGGCCCACTAGCACTGCAGATGTAGAAGCTGAGTACACCCAGCTGGTGTAGAAGTGATTAGCATCCAGAATTTGGGTGTACTTGCAACATAGGGGTTACTATTCACAGAGGGATTAGGGTTGCACCTGAAAAGATTAGAAGTTAGAAGATGGTATGTTCCTGATAAGAAGTAAGAAGATGGTATGTTCCTATCAAATTACGTTACGGGTTGCAGTTCCAAAACTTGGCTGATGAGGCTTCTGAAGTCCAGGTAGCCATGTTTTGTGCTGCTTATACATATAATATACACAATGTCCAGAGGCTCATCTTCTACTGTCTTCAGTTTAGTACTCCCACCCTCAAGGGCAAGGTCAGCAAGCCAAGCATCAGTGAAGATGAAGTCTTCATCTATTCCCTTCTAGAAAGACAAATTTCAACTTAACTCGTGTGTGTGTTCACAGAGATGCCAGAACAGCCACCGCTACTGTGACAACAAAGACATTCTTTGCTGAAATCTGGGGTGGTTGAGGGGAGAGGTTTATTGAGAGCTAGAGAAGAGTGCTGTAGAGCAAAAGCCCAACCTGATGTGGAGGGACATAGCATTCCACATCCAGACAGTTTTCTTCAAAGCCTCTTTCCACACAGGACTGCCCTGACACATCGGAGCTGAACAGTAGCACTGTACCAGATATCTTTACACAAGTGTTAAAAACCTGAACAACGCAACACCAAACACACATCATATGCAGGTGAAATCTGCTGAGCCGGCGCTCATGGAGGCCTCACAGCAAGTGGCAGTACCCTTGGAAAGAAAGAGGTCCCCTGCACCTTGTAAGGTCATTAAGTACCAACTTCTGTACTCATGCTTTATCAAGTAAAACTTCCAAAACTCTTGGGAAAACTCCTTCAGTATTCCTGAATGTGTAGATTATGGGTGTTTGAGGGCTTGGGGAGCCTACCCAGTCCATACACTAGATGTATTTGTAAAGTACTGGCTGCCTAGGTATGTGAAAAGGCAAGTGGCACCTCAGGTTTTCACAGCAGTACAACTCCCTCTTCAAGCTGCTTTGCGTTACGATTCTGCGTAGTGATTACGTGGCTGTTAGCAAAAGCATGAAGTAATAAACAGACCCACCTCCAAACAACGGGTGGCGTGAGCCACGCGTGCTCGTTGATCTGTAATTCCTTGACACTCAGCAGCTGCTTTCCCTCCTCCCACCCTTTCCTCTCAGGGACTTTCTGCTTGAAAAGCATCATATGTCTAGGGCAGACTTTTACCATTCCTGCTGCTGAGCCCTGTCTTGGCAGGAGAGACTCATGAGATCGCAGCAACCCTGCTGCCAGCTGTACAGCAGCCTGTTGCTCCGTGTAGGCCCCTCTCACCGTATGGCCAAGAACTCACATACCTTGCCAGTTTTCCTTTAGTTCTCATTTAGCCAGTTACAAAGCAAAAAAAGAATCAAAAAATCGTTTGTCACTTTGGTCCTTGAAGCATGTAAAAATTAAAATGTTCATCAAAATGTGTCTCTAACAGAAAAGCGAGACAGTAGCTGGGGGAAGTTTGTGTACATTGCATAAATTATTCTATAAATAACAGTTAACATTCATAAATAAAGTTTAACACAATTCTCTGACTAGGTTTGAGGTAGCAGTTCCAAGTTATATGAGAAAAGAAGGGTAGAAAAATGAAGCAGTGTACTACGATAGGTTTCTGTACTAAAAGATGTGATGGCAGTAAATGCTGCATCTCTCTTTCAAAAATATCATTAGGGGTGTTCATGAGATCAAAACCAGAGAAACCAGTTCTTCAGTAACTAGTAAATTAATTGGAGTGGTAACCAAAACTAGAATTATAAAATGCTGTGATGAATGTAACATAACAGAGGCAAATAAGCTCTGCCTTTGCAAAGAAAATGTCTAGCTGTGCGAGTCTCGGCACAACAACAGTTTCCAAGGGATGGGACTAACGAAAAACCAAGAATTACATTTTGTATGAAAAGTTTATGTTTGGACAATTTGGATCCTTTCAATCTTTTGTTGAAATGTCAGAAGCTCCTGGTAGACACACATCAATGGACTCGGAGTCTTAAACCTTGGCACTCTCTGTGCCAGGGAAGAGCCGTGACTCTACAGCACTGACAACCTCCCTCCCTCCTTCTCGCACACACACACACACACACTGATTTTTGTCCCAGTTTTGTGTGATCTTAATACACACAGAAAGGTTGCCACCGAAGGTTTCTTTAGAGAGGCAGAACATTTAAAATAAAAGTCCAATTCCAAAAATAAAGATGTTTTGTTGAAAAATTCCAAACCATCCTTAATAGAAAAGCACGCAGGCCTGAGATCCAAAGTGCTTTTATTAAAGCCTGTCACAAAATCTTTATAATTGTAGCTATGTATGACAAATAATGTTATCTATTTTGGATTAAACAGAGCTTCTAGGGATTGCTGGAATCAAAAGTGACTGTCAGCACGCAGGAAAAACATTTTTTCACCGTCTGAACTGTAATGAAAATCTCTGCTCATAATGTAATATCAGCAATAGAAATCAAACAAGGCTAAGATAGACAAGAAGATGGAGCAGAATATGGTTATGTAAACTGGGAGCATGCCAAACGATGGTAGTCACATCTAGGAACAACAAAGCAAAACAAACCAAAGCCTGAACTCAAGTTTCATGGCAATGGGCTAAAATCATGAGGATTATGCAGAAGCCTCTGCATCGTGAGAGCGTGAGATAGTTCATGCTAGGCAGGAGACAAGTTAGAGGGACTAAAAGACAGAGATAACATATTAGAAATCCAAATACAAAGAGAATGTAAATTGGGAGACGCCTTTTACGGTCTCATAATACGTGAAATTGGGAAACAACACTTTTAAACATGATTTAAAGGAAATAATCTTTATGCAACATGTAATTATCTATTAAGACTGATTGCTAGAAGATAACTGAGGCAAAAGGCTTAGTAGGATTTGAAAAATGATTAAACTTTTGCACAGATAATAAGAACATTTATAATTAATTAAACAGGACAAGAAATGTACAGAATATACCCATGGTGTGTTATGGTGTAAGAGAACTACCAGTTAGTAGAGGTTAGAGAGATGTTTCCCTCATGGCTTGAGTATTCTTCACCTATTCATTCTGGGTTTTCTTTCATCTTTTTCTGAAACACTTCTTGTCAGACTCAGGGTGACAAACCAGTCTGTGGATCAATGCTGTGCTGTCAAATGGTGATTCCTTTGCCACAGAGACGGTAAAGTTAGAGGATTGTATCTGTTCGATTCTAAGACCTGGAACTGGATCTGGGAAAGATGAAAACCTGTACAAAACCAATATTTTGCTCTGCCCGGGAGTGTCTCTTCAAACTGCACAGAGTTGTTGGGACCCTCGTGATCTCGAAAGCTTTTTGCCCTCTACTGAACTTGGACAAAACCGGCTGATGCCTTCCCAAAAAATTCTAAGAGGATAAACAAAGGCTTCTTTGTCTAAGAAAGGTTTTTCAAAAACAACGATGACCTGAAACTGAGCCAGATGAGCTGTAGGACAGGGCACAGCTGGGACTGATGGATGTATTCTCTGGCAGCAGAGGTGATGACAGCTCAGAGGACACCAAATGTCTCATGGGATCTTGGGGTCTCTGTTCCCGGGCTGCCTTCCAGACCCAAAACCTCAGTGTCTTGTCTGCGAAGGAAGTGAAGAGGAAGAACGATGTTTTCCTGTACCTCACCCCACATCAGAGCTGGGGTCTGGCTGCAGCACGTACCTGGAACTGGGGGTTGGGAAGAAATAACTGATCTGATAACAGACAGAGTCTCAGAGATGTACTGAATCATTTAAAAAGGATGAGAAAGTTATAGCTCTCAGTCCAATCCACAGTGAGCTACAAATTTCTCTACTTCTGTAGCACAAGTTTCTTTAAGCTTTTCAGGGAAACACACCTGTAGAGAAGGCACTTTTTATTCACTGACCTCAGCTGTACAGCATTTACAGCAATTTTGCTATCCAGAAAATGTTGCTGTTATCACAGTGCTGACCAACTGAGCTACTCTCAATGGTGGTGGGAAGCTAATCTGTTAAGGGTGACAGAAGAATTTAACTCTTTTAAAAAAGGCTGGGAAATTATTTTAGAATAGAATAGAATAGAATAGAATAGAATAGAATAGAATAGAATAGAATAGAATAGAAGAGAATAGAATCATTAAGGTTGGAAGTGACCTCAAGGATCATCTAGTCCAACCATGTCCCCCCACCTATTAACCACTAAACCATGTCTTTCAGTACCACGTCTAACCTTTCCTTAAATACCTGCAGGGACGGTGACTCCATCACCTCCCTGGGCAACCCGTTCCAATGCCCGACCACCCTTTCATAGAA
>VWZZ01003342.1:51377-69404 GCA_013399095.1 Psophia crepitans
CCCAGCCTGTAGTGCTGCCTGGGGTTGTTGTGGCCAAAGTGCAGGACCTGGCACTTTGCCACATTAAACCTCATCCCGTTGGCCTCAGCCCAGCGATCCAACCTGTCCAGGTCCCTCTGCAGAGCCATCCTACCCTCCGGCAGATCGACACTTCCCCCCAGCTTGGTGTCGTCTGCAAACTTACTGAGGGTGCACTCAATTCCCTCATCCAAATCATCAACAAAGATGTTGAAGAGGATGGGCCCCAGCACCGACCCCTGGGGAACACCACTCACAAGATGGTATAAGAAAAATTTTTTAAAAATTCATTTTATTATCCTTGCTAAACCTGTTTACATCCAGTATTGTCAAGTAGATAACAATAAATGTATGAGAAGACTGTGCCTTTTGTGGGTCATTCTATAGGTCTTATCGAAGGATGGTATAAGGTTAGATATGGTTCTCTACCAGATGTTTTACCAGCAGTCTAACCTCCCATTACTTTAGGATTGTTCTAAGAAGATTATATAGGATGTGAAAAATTCAGCCTGTAGTTTCTGAGAAGCTCGGTTCGCTCAATATTTCATATTTCTTCTGTGGCCAGGCCTAGAGGCAGTAACAGAGAGCACTGTCTTCTGCAGTCCTCTGAAGAAGAGATTTCCTATTCCAAAGTCCTTATGCTAACTAAGATTTTTAATAAAATTTTTAATCTTAAAAATTACACTGTAATGTTGACAGCGTATGCTTGACCTCAAAATCACTTAAATTCTTACAGTAACTTTTAAAAGTGTATTTTCATGGCTTATATGTATGATAAACAAATACACTGTGTTGATTCCAAATGTCAATGTAATACCATTCTCAGTTGTCATAATACTTGGATACAATATTCTAAATAAACTTCACAGCTAAAAACCTGTGTATACAGAGACAGGATATACGTGGTTTCACCAGACTGACATAAAATTACTTAGTTAAATTGGTTTATCATATAGTGAAATCTGACTGATACATGCAGAGCCTATGAAACTGGTCCTACGGATGTTTCTGTAGGTCCTACAGATGAAACTGGTCCCATAGATGTTTCTGGGTGGTTGAAGGCTTAAAATTTGCAAAGAAACATATTGCATCTTTAAAATGATTGAAAAGTAACTGTGATGTTTCTCTGCACATTCACAATAATATGAAATGGTTTTAATACTCTGTTTTTCTGTATTGGGTAGATCTAATTGATGAACTTGTTTTTATGCTGCTTTCTTAAAGAAGAATTGAAATTTTAGGACATGCGTGTATGAAAATTCTTGGATATTTTTAGGAATTTGTGCTTTTTCAGCTGAAATCCAATATGCCATAATATAAAAACCATGTCAGAGATTAATTTTTCTTGCTTACATATTTTCAACAATTTTCATTGTGTGTCTGTACAATTTATGTGTTTGTGGTAAACAACAACATGTTTTCCAACAGGCAGAGATTTGAATACCAGCCCTGTGCAACAGCAAACAGAGTTTTTTTAATAATAAAATTATGAATTATGTGGGGTCAGACCCCCTCATTTTTAGTTAAAAGTAACTGAAATAGGGGCAAATTTAAAGACATGCCTGCCATCAACGGTGGTGCTTTCTGATAACGCAGCAGCTCAAATACATCTCTGTAGGAACTCATTAAACTATATATATACACAACCACAATACCTTTTGAGGAGCAGCTTTTTACACTCTGGTATTAAATTATGTCCTATGATAAGATTATTTGTGTGTGTGTGTGTGCATTTTAAAAAAATGTTAGCAATGTTACTCGTGAGTTTTAATGCTGGAGAAACCTGTTAATAATTCCAGGTTAGTCCATGATATTGTCAGTGAGACAAAAAAGGAATATGCTCATGTTTATTAAACAGTCAGTTGAGGTACTGTGAAGAAATCATCTGACCCAGTTCTGATCTCAATTATACTGCATGAAACCACACTAATTCTGGAATTAGTCCTCAAATAATTCAAGGAAGTTCCGGATCAACATTGCAGCCTTTGGAGTAAAAACTGCCTAAGAGTTGTCCTATGACTCAGCTGTAATCTTTCAAGTTGTTCTTCTGAGGTTAAATAAATTCTTTTAAATATCCTTAAAAATGCTTTTAAAATCAAAGAAATAAAGTTTATCACCATTTTTAATAAGACTCAAGCTGTTTGCTTGTCCCTATTGTTCGAGTTACAACAAGCTTAAAGAAATCTCATAATTTGTGAGGAGTCTGAGATACTGCTCATCATCAGGAAGGGAATCAGGGTCTTTATAAAAAGATTTTGATTATTTTCTAAAATATTTTTTTCTTTTATTTATTTAAAATGTTATTTTAACCTGTATCCTTTAAACATATTTTTCAACTTCTTTTAACATTTCCTTTATTTATATGCTTCGTTCTCTTGACTTCTCTTTAGTGTTCATTACTCAAATGTAGGCTGATGATATTCCACTGAGCCAGAGGAATCTAAAAGGAGAGGAGAAGGTCTGGAGGGCAAGGAAGAGGTCAGCAGCAACTCTGCAGAGTGCAGTCGCATGTTAACATTGGGGAAATTAGTCTATGTTTGAACATTTTGGTTTCTGAACCAAAGGTGTAGAGATAGGTGATAATTTCCCAAGTTCTTTTCATGTCTCTTCATGAAAGTCTGACCATATCAATATTAATTATACAAGACTGTATTTGTGTGTATGAAGTTCTCTGCTTTCATAAACGTGGTGTTTTCAAGTCACTCCTTCATCCTCTGATTAGTTAAAATACGACATGCTTTTCAAATCTGGGCACCTTACTTTGTCTCCAACAGAAACAAACACCAAGGAGTCTTTTGGTCCCCACGAGTCCACCTGAGTGCCTGTCATGATGAGAGCCAGTCCCTCCTCAGAAACAAAGGTTAATCGCCTGATCACGTAAAGTACAACTTGACATCTTGCTGCGGATTAATCCTTAATCACGGCCTTTTAACAGCACAGCTGGCCCTAGCCCCACCATGCAGTGCCAGATGTGGGGCACTGCCTTGCTCTTGGGCCCTGCAGCATTGCAGACAATGGGCAACCTGGCAGCTGTGGTCTTGGAAAGGAAAGAGGTAAAGAACTTCCAAGGTCTTCCTCCAGCGGTGTCTCCATTTCCATCCATGTCCACATGCCATGTGATTTTTCACGTCTGCGCTCGGGGTGCTATACAGTTTGCAATGCCTGATGTCGTCTTTTTGGTTTTTTCTAACAGCAGTTTAATGTGTCTCAGCTTTGCTGGTAATTCTGATAAAGGTGATGGTGGTAAACACGAGGGTGTTCATGAAAGCACAGTGAGAGGTAACTCAGGATACACTCTTTTCTAGGAGGTTGAAGGGAGGCAGCTGTCTCCTTATATGACTCTTTGTTATTACTGTACATATTGTGTAAACATAAACTCTTTCATGTCTGGCTACTTTGTTCATTATGTGGCTGTTCATATACTTACACAATTTCTTAATTAAAAATTGCAAAATCTTTTCAGTTTCATCTCCGTGGTCCTGTCTCAAAATTAACCTGCTGAAAGAAAATGCTGCCGTGCCAGCTATGTGCTGTACAAAGGACTTGAATAACCGAGGTGGCTCTGTTGCACACTCCCTGCAAACTTGCTAAAGCAAAACAGGTTGAACAAATGCATCCTCATTTATTTGCCTGTGATTTTTTTTTTTTTCTGTTTGCCATGGAAACTATGTTTTGCTCGTTGGTTCAAGCACCCAGTGCTGATACTTGGAACTCACAGGATGGTTTTGTCTTAGAAGAAATAGCTAACTGTGGATCAAGAATTAAATTGTAACAGTCTTTATATACTTAAAAATATATTTATTTATATAAAAAATTCAAAGTCCTGTTCTCCTGAACGCTGTAATACTAAGGAGGACACAGCTTCCATTTTCAGGAATTCAGACATGCCCTTTCAGTTAGTACTTTCCCCCAAAACAACATTATTTACCCAAAAAAGCACTGCCTGAAGGCAACACACACTATTGGATTTCTTTTTTCCTCCTGGCACTGTACTCACTTTCTGACTGCCTCATACCCAGCTGCAAAATAAATCAGTACTACCAGATCCTGTTTCTGCAAGCAGCCCCCTGGGAAACCCATCAGTTCACATAGCTTTGGTTTTGCTCTTGCTTTGTTGGGCCTTATCTTAGTACTACAAGTGCCACCAATCAAAGGAATGTTTAATTGCGGCTTCGGTATACATTGACTGAAGGATGTTTAGTGTATGCATTGCCTTTAAGCACACCTATAACTGATGGCAGCTTTTACCGTCTTTCAGCTGGACTTAAGCTGGTTCTGTCCCAGTGCACAAGGTGCTGCCCACATGACAGGAGCTCTCCTGCGCATTTGACCACCAGATTTGGAAAATCCCTCATATGCATGTGTTGTGGGAAGGGAGAGGCTTTGATGAGAGGTTGCAGCCTGGGAGAATTTGACATTTTCAGCATATATTTGACATCCCTTCTGTGTCTAGTTTGACTGTACATACAGAGTGGGGGATGAGATGCTGGAGAGTAGTCATGCTGAAAGGGATTTGGGGGTCTTGGTTGACAGCAAGGTGAACATGAGCCAGCAGTGTGCCCAGGCTGCCAGGAAGGCCAGCCGTGTCCTGGGGTGCACCAAGCACGGCATTGCCAGCTGGTCTAGGGAGGTGATCGTCCCACTCTACACTGCGCTGGTGCGGCCTCACCTCAAGTGCTGTGTGCAGTTTTGGGCACCACAGTACAAAAAGGACATAGAACTATTGGAGAGTGTCCAAAGGAGGGCAACAAAGGTGGTGAAAGGTCTAGAGGAGAAGATGTGAGAGGAGAGGCTGAAGTCCCTTGGTTTGTTCAGCCTGGAGAAGAAGAGACTGGAGGGGACCTCATCATGGCCTACAGCTGCCTCACAAGCAGAGTGAAGGGGCAGGCGCTGATCTCCTCCCTCTGGTGACCAGTGATAGAACCTGAGGGAATGGCATGAAGCTGCAACAGGGAAGGTTTAGGTTGGAAATCAGGAAAAGGTTCTTCACCAAGAGGGTGGTTGGGCACTGGAACAGGCTCCCCAGGGAAGTGGTCACTGCACTGAGCTTGGCTGAGTTTAGGAGGCGTCTGGACAATGCTCTCAGTCATCTGCTCTGATTGGGCTGGTCCTATGTGGAGCCAGGAGTTGGACTCAGTGACCCTTATGGGTCCCTTCCAACTCGGGAGATTCTATGATTCTAGGAATTGTCCAGCTGAGCATGGAAGAGGCTGAGTGGTTAATTTGGATAGAAGATAAACTGTGCTTAAATTCATGGGATAGGGCTTTTGTGGTGAGGAAGGTGGGAATCAAATGCTGGAATCAAATCAGACTTCATGAGCCTGTACCCCTGTATTTCACTTCAGTAATTCACCAGACATACTAAATAAATTAACACTTGGTTTATGACACAGGGTTAGTAATATTTCCTTTTTAGTCTGAACTGCAATGTCACCCTCAAAGATGCCAGGTATATAGCACAGTTTAAATGCACATACAGAGGGAACCACATTTGTCTTCTTGGGAGAAAAAATTACAGAAGAGTTGAGGCGCACCCCTCGACACCCCACCTCTCCTCCTGCGCTCTGTGGGCATTCTTTCTGTAAACTGATGAGTGGTTGATCAGTCATCTTTCATTCTCACCTATGGCAGAAACAGTGTCCCACGCCTATCCGGTCATGGCGTAACATTTACTGAAGACAATGAAGAAGTTTTGATTTGAGGCTTGAAGAAGACATGCCTATCCAAAAGGCTATCTGGCTTTAACTGGCTGGTTTAATAAAAGATACTACGTTTTCCTACAAGGTTTGGCTAATGTCTCTTTTGGACATTCCTTCTATAGCAATAAAATTAAAGCTGTGCTTGGGTTGTAGACACACAGGATTAAGGACCTATGTCTCCTTACAAGTGGTCCTCTTGGACTTGAGCATCCGAATGGCCCTAAGCACAGTTAGGCTCTGAATGCAATATTAAGTGCAAGACAAAAGGTGTATAAATAAACAAATAAAAATCCTAGAGAAGCTCCTCAGCTGTTTCAACTGTTAAATGAGTTCCTCAAAAGATTGTTCTAGATACCAGTTCTTGCTTTCAATAAGCACTATGAAATGCAGAATTATGTTCTCAGTGCATTTATATTATAGCTGGATCTCTGTCCTTGGTTTACCACACTAAAATTAGCCTGAGAAGTATAATTTCTGTTTCCATCAACTAAGTTAACTATTAGCAGTCATATTTTCATGGCTGAGCTTTCCCAAAAGTATACATTTATGTTCTGTGCAACTACTCTCTTATGAAAATATCACCAAGAGGAATTAATTGTATGCATTCCTTTCTCACACCCACGAGGTGCCAGATTGTTCAGTACCACCAGGCTGAGAACAGGATAGGTTCAGTAACAGAAACTTTCCCTTTAAAGGTGGTCAGGTCCCCACAAATTTCAGCTCCGAGAGGCTGACCGCACGTCCTTTGCTGACAGCAGCAATGCTCAGCGGGATTACATGGCAATGCCCACCGCTGTCCCCTCTGCAGATTTGCTTGTGCTAGCACTTTTTACCCTGTTTCAGCTTTAAAATGGCTCATTTTGATGGGTGTGGGTCAGGGACCAGCTATCCAAGTAGCTCAGTAAACAGGTCTCTAGGACCTGCAGGACTCTAGAGGTCTGGCAGTGACAGCCCTTAGAGGTGGGCTCGTCACCTCTTCCTGCTGCAGCTAACAGAGAGGGAGCGGTGACTTAATCTTTAAAGGGTTTGGTTGTATTTTCCATATTTTTTTTTTCTGTTTTTGCATCTGAACCTTCTTTAGCACAAGAAAAACAACTGGTAGTCTAGCAGCAACATGTGCTCGGGAACAGACGTATGAATTTGTATAGGAAGGAGTATGAAAGGAAGCATTCAATCTTAGAATATGGAGGTTTTATTTTTCCAGACATTAGTGAGATTATCCAACTACGGAGGAGGACTGTTTTCATGCTCCCCTTGAAATTCTTTTCTGTAGCTCATTGAGCTTCTGATTCATTCATTCTGTGCAAAACAGAGTGATTACAGACTTTAAAAGCCTGTATCTTTTTTACTGTGGGTGTACTCTTCCCCTTCTTTTTTGTTGTTAAGCCAAATGGGTAAAAAGAATGATTTCTTTAATCTGTCTTTTAGTCCAGAGCTCATTATGGACAAATATTAACCACTATTTCATCACTTTAACAGATGAAGCTTTATCTTCTGAGGTGTGAAAATGTGTGTCTTAACAACGGCATCTTCCATTTTTTTCTGTAGATGCTATCACTGACATCCTGCTGCCTGGAGATCAGAGGGACCCAGGTTTCTTCCTGCTTGACCAGCACAAGGGCAGCCCTACACAGAGACCTGCAGGCTTTTCCTTGGGAGAAGCTGGCAGCTCAGGCATAGTGGGAAGAACAAAATGCCTGCTTACCACCTCTGTGCTCCAGCAGTAGGGAAAAAGAAAAAAAGGGGAGAATAAGTGGTTCCTTGAAGCACCAGTTCCTGGGCCCCACTGCACTGCTGTAGGGAGAAGGAGGTGAGCAGGCAAGTGGTAGCGTGTGATGGTACCATTGGCTTTCTCTTTTGGGGACTGACTGGTGGGTCAGCACAGGATGTGAGGGAAGGCAGCCTGCTGGCAGCACTGGTTATCAGAAGAAGAATGTGTTCTCTCTGCAGGTTTTCTGCATCTGAACAGAGATCACAGCCAGGTGAAAGGGAGGTGCAGTGCTGACTGCTTTGCAGCAATTTGATGCCAGCCACTTGAGCCAGAGCTGCACTACCCTGCGCTTCAACTTTGGTTCATGCTGGAGGAGAAGGCAACAGAACAGAGCCCGCCTCACCCGTTCTCCTTTCTGATTCCCTTCTCCGGCCATTCCTCCTTGCCTCCTCTCTTATACCAGTTCTGTTTCTCCTTATGCCAGGTGGCTGTTGAGACATCACATAGTTGATCTCGGCAGTGTCTTTGTTACTGAGCTTGCCTTGGAGTCCCTGTGTCTTTCAATATTTAGTGAAAAGTTTCAATGTCTTATATTAATTTTCAATTGTGTAACGATACTGAATACTTCACGCTAGTTTAGTACTTTCATCAGGAGTTCTCCAACCCTTTTCTGTGAGGATGGCAGATTTTCTATCATTTCTACTATTCCTAATACACAGCTGGGTAAACTGAGGCATAAACATGCAATTTGTCCCTTCCATGACCAATTTGTCCAAGATCATGCTGGAGTCCAGGACTCATATCACCTGTCAAATTGAAGTTGAGATGTGATAATATATGGGTTCATCAAGGGCAGATCCTGCTTGACCAACCTGATCTTCTTCTATGATCAGGTGACCCGCCTAGTAGATGAGGGAAAGGCTGTGGATGTCATCTACCTGGACCTTAGCAAAGCCTTTGACACAGTATCGCACAGCATTCTCCTAGAGAAGCTGGCAGCTCACGGCTTGGACTGGTACACTCTTCACTGGATTGAAAACTGGTTGGAAGGACTGGCCCAGAGAGTTGTGGTGAGTGGTGTTAAATCTAGCTGGTGGCCGGTCACTAGCGGCGTTCCCCAGGGCTCGGTCTTGGAGCCGGCGTTGTTCAACATCTTTATCGATGACCTGGATGAGGGGATAGAGTGCACCCTCAGTAAGTTTGCAGATGACACCAAACTGGGAGGCAGTGTCAGTCTGCTTGAGGGTAGGAAGGCTCTCCAGAGAGATCTGGACAGGTTGGATCGATGGGCTGAGGCCAACGGGGTGAGGTTTAATGTGGCCAAGTGCTGTGTCCTGCACTTTGGTTGCGACAACCCCGGGCAGAGCTACAGGCTGGGGGCGGGGTGGCTGGAGAGCTGCCTGGCAGAGAAGGACCTGGGAGTACTGGTTGACAGCCGACTCAACATGAGCCAGCAGTGTGCCCAGGTGGCCAAGAAAGCCAACAGCATCCTGGCTTGTATCAGGAATGGCCTGGCCAGCAGGAGCAGGGAAGTGATTGTCCCCCTGTACTCAGCCCTGGTGAGGCCGCACCTCGAGTACTGTGTCCAGTTTTGGGCCCCTGACCACAAGAAAGACATTGAGGCCCTGGAGCGTGTCCAGAGAAGGGCAACGAAACTGGTGAAGGGACTGGAAAACAAATCTTATGAGGAGCAGCTGAGGGAACTGAGGCTGTTTAGCCTGGAGGAGACTGAGGGGAGACCTGATGGCTCTCTACAACTACCTGAAAGGAGGTTGTAGTGAGGAGGGTGTTGGTCTCTTCTCCCAAGTAACAAGCGACAGGACGAGAGGGAATGGCCTCAAGTTGTGTCAGGGAAGGTTTAGGTTGGATATTAGGAAAAATTTCTTCACAGAAAGAGTAGTGAGGTGTTGGAACAGACTGCCCAGAGAGGTAGTTGAATCACCGTCCCTGGAGACATTAAAAAAACGTGTCGATGCAGCGCTCCAGGACATGATCTAGTAGGCATGGTGGTGTTAGGTTGATGGTTGGACTTGATGATCTTGGAGGTCCTTTCCAACCTTAGGGATTCTATGATGCTATAATAGTGCTGCAAAATGCCATTGCCATCTCTCTTCATTCAAAACAGCCTGATGAAAAGTATGCAAATGTTTGACTTGCACATCTGCATGGTCCTTAGATGGCCAGGCTAGGAGACAAGTCACTCCCCTTTTGAAGCAGGAAGATTCTGCTCGCACTCCCATCCACCAGCGCAAACTTGTCTTACTTCTTCAATATCACTGAAGCATGATGCTACCAAAGCTTTGTGCCAATATATATCCCCAGGATAAGGCGGCTTGCACGTCTCTGCCATTCAGGAAATTCTCTAAATATTCGCTGTCATGTGCAATGTTTCAAAGGCATAACAGCAAGAGAATGTGCACTGGTTTACAAGGATGAGATAAATGCATTTCTTTTGCCCTGTGCTTGAGATGAAAAGAAACCAGGCAATTAAATAAGGAAGTCTGGGGCCCATTTTATGGCATCGTATGTGACCGCAAAAGGGAGATTGGTAATTGCCATCGGTGTGTGATATCCTTTAGCAACCTGACTCAGAGAACATCTCTGCATCCTAGAATGCTGGTGTTTTATAAAGCCTGCAGGCACATCAGTCTTCAATAAGAGAGCTCACCCCATTAAAGCATTTAAAATTAATTTTAATCCAGGGAATTCAACTCCTGTCTTTAAACCTTTACAAACAAGTTTAAAGCTGCCATGTACCATAAATTCGTGGTGGTCTACAGAGGTTTTTTTGTAAGTGGAACAAAGCATAAGAATTACATGGGGGATTCAGCAAGGCCCAGTTGGAGCATACAGATAATACACTTAGAGAAGAGTTCTTTCTACCTTTTATAATAGCTACTGTATGTATAAAGTCTACAGAAAAATGTCACTGTGATAACAACTATCCCTTAATTCAGGCGTGTTATAATGAAAAGACTGTGCCGCTCCTTTAGCTGTACGCCAATAAAAGAGCAGGGCAGGTATCCTGTCCCACAGCCAGCACACTGTAATATAGGTGCAGTTTACCATGTACCAGGATGCTGAAGTCTGTCCTGTTCTGATGCAAAATATGGGGAACTCTGCTGCTGCTTGACGTCACATGTTACTTCTTACTGATGTGTGCAAACAAATATTGCACATTCATAGCTTTGAGATTAAATAATACAGAATTTCAGCTCCTGCCCATTTAACTTCACAATTGCAAGACACTGCACTGGCAATGGCTAATATGCAGCCGGTATCTGACTGACTGGTCTTCATCTTCTGGGCTGTTCCAATTTCCTTCCTATTTGGCTTCTCATGTAGTAAAGCAACATTGATTCCCACCTCTTCTTTGTCAGACTGTGACCTTCACTACCTGTTACACTTCAAGCAAGCACTCTGTGCTTTCACTGATGCACTGTTTCACTCTGGAAACCCCCATCAGTGGTGCTGAGACTCTTCCCTGGAGCAGGCATACTGCTGTTTATTGAGCCTGTGACCCTACTGTGTTGCTGTGCTCTTTGGCAGCAGTGTCCATTGGAACCTGAAAGGCAGCAGCTCCATTGTACCAGTAGGTCTCAGGCTGAAGCACCAGCTGCTGGGACATTGCTGGCCATCCCATCAGCTTTGCTGATCCAGTTCCCCACAAGGTTACGCTCAGACCCCAAAAGCGAAATGATCCAAGGTTACGCTCCCCCTCCCCCAAACCTGCACTAAAAATAGCGGTGGTGTTTTTTAAATGGGATCACTTCTTTGATCCTAGAAAGAAGCAGCTGAGATGAAAAAAGATGGACATCTCTTAAACTGCTTCCCTGGAGAAATCTTAAGTGAACACTTATGCTCATTTATTTTCTGTTGGTATTTACACACTGACTCCAGCTGTAATTAAACTGCAAGCTCCTTAGGGCAGAGACTAGCCTTTTGTTCTGTATTAATTAACGGTTTATGCGACAAGGCCTCTATGACTGGGCTTCTGAGTGATAACGAAAATGAACGTGTTGTATTTTTCAGGTTTGGGGGAGGTTCTGGCAGTCTTCGCACAAAGAAGATCGACAGCTGGTTTAGAATCATAACGCGTGCACATCAGTTGGATGCTGCTGCTAAAAGATGAAGAGTTATAATTCGGTTGATGCTAAAACTTGAATGATCATATTAAGGATTTTGAGTTAGTAGTCTACTGTAGTCACTCCCATATCTCCAGGCCTTATTTCAGGCTGTCTGCACAGTCGGTAAAGGAACAATGCATTGATTTATTCCCAGTTCATATTTTCAGTGTTTTCTAGAGTGGTTAGGGTTGGAAACATATTTATTTTCCTAAGTTAAAGCTTGGATTCCTGGGGGATTCCAATGGGCTGCTAACTTCTTAATGGCTGCCAGCAGCAGCTACTGACCAAGTGCCTTTGCTCTTCTGGCTCCAGTCTCCTTGTCAGTTAGAAAACAGTAAATATTTTCCACTGAATTTTACAAAAACTTCTCTGAGGGGAAAAAAAATCAGGTATATTTCAAATATTCTGTGTAATGCTAAAATTATTTGATTCTGAACACTGGAAATGTTTCAGTTGCTTAGCTGGTTGGTAAGAAAAAGTGAAAGAAGGAAATGTGCTATGTGAAAATTTGCCTTTCAAAGTCAGTTTTTCATTAAAACTTTTAAATCAGCCGTATTTGTGACAAATAGAAACCACATGGGGATTTAAGTTATTGTTTGTATAATGTGTCAGAGAAAGAAATTTAAAGCTTTTTCCAAGCATCAGAGAAGTGTTAGGAGTTCACAAACTGTCACCAGTCTCATTAATCACCCTGGATTTTTAAGTATATAATTCTAACCATGCTAAACAATTAAATCAAAGTTAAGGCCAAAGCTTGTCTCTGAATACACATACGCAGTACCCATTTAAGTCAGTGTGAGGACAAAATTTAGCTCTTAAGCCTTTTAACTGATAAAGTCCTAAAATAGCTATACAGGCAAGAATTTCCTGGCAAGACTAGAGTTTTGTAAATCTAAAAGCATGCAATCATATTTCAATGTAAAATAGCATATAAATATCAAGCTACATCTTGAATTGTAGCCAAATGCAACACTCTATCAAGCACGGCTCAGAAGCGCTATACACAAAATCAATGCTTTGCTAGTTTCTGTGTCGGTACGTAACAAACAGAAATTTGCACATACATATGTAACACTGCACAGAACTGGAAGCTGCCATTGTCCTTTTCGCCTCTGTTACAAGCTGTTTTGCTGAAAGGAATATAGCATTTAACTTTTAAAGTCGGGACAGGATGGAAGTGGAGAGTTTTGCATCTAGGGTCAGGTTCTGATAAACTTACTGCTGCTGTGTAGTGCTGTATCCCTCCACACAGACAGCGGCTTCCTTTGGTAATGTACTTCTGAGTCTACATATCAGAGAAGTTTTGATAAAAATATTTTAAACCATCCTCTCATATCTCAAAAGCCAGTGAGAAATTTTAACATGTCAGAAAGTAATGATATGAGTAATCTGTTTCAGAATGTAAGCTCCTATTCAGCTGCTACACTCAGCCTATGTGGATCCATCCTTATTTAACATTGTATGCAGTATAATTTTCCTTTCCTCTCATAAACCTGATGTTTAGTGTTATGCATTGCTGCAGCCCCATGCTGGAGGAAAGTGCAGTTCAGCAGCGGAGCAAGTGATTTCTCTGTAGATGGGATCTGAAGACCAGTGCTTAGTGACTGATGCGATGGAGAAAGCAGAAGGTGTGTTGGGATGCAGCACTGAGATTGACGTTGTCATAGTGATAAATCAAAGCCATCTCTGCAGCAACATTTTGAACAGATATTAGCGGCTCTAATCGAGGCCAGAGAAGAGGACTTTGAGGCAGTCAGGGTAATAAAAGCACAGGCTACTGCTTTAGCTGTATGAATGGAAAACAACAGAAGGCACAAGACCAAATAGAAATGAGCTCTGAGGCGAAAGAGAGTGATGACAGTAGAGTACCTACAGATAAGTAAGCTTGCTTTCCTTGACACAGGTTACCTGAATGTACTTTGACATGGTGGGTCTGTATGTAGGAACACTGAAAACAGATTTTTCTTTCTCCATCAGTAATACCCATAATGTCCACAGTTCAGCAGTTAAGAGTCCTGAAGGAAAAGGAGACAAAGATGAGACATCAGTGGAACCATTCTGAACTGTATCTGACTAGAAAAGGGAGGCATAACTGGGGAGACCCAAAGAGATTATTTCAACTCTGATGCTCCATCAGCTCCTTGAACTCAAGTCCACCCATCAGTTGGGTGCTGAACTGCCTCAGTTCTCTGCCTAAACTTTTCAGGTAAATCAAAGCTAGTGGCAGCTACTTAGCAGCGCTCAGCAGTGCTTCCAGGGTTGTTTCACAAATGGATCTGCTGTCTGTACAGAATCAGAGACTAGAGGACAGGGCAGACCGCTGGAGGTAGCCTCTCCCAACTCACCTGCTCAAAGCAAGATCAGAATTTTACTTAGTCAAGCTTTGGGTATTTCCATGGGTAGATTGTCCACAACCTCCCTGGCCTCCTGTTCCGGTGTCTGACCACCCTCACAGTGAAAATACTATTCTCGTATCAAGTTGGGAATTGCCACTGTTACAGCCCGTGCTCACCACCTCTCTTCTTTCCACCTGGCCTCTCTGGGAAGAGTCTGGCTCCATCTTCTTTATGCCCTTCCATGAAGCAGCTGCAGACAGCGGTAAGGTCTCCCCTTCACCTTCTGTAATGGATGACAAAACCCAGTTCTTGGAAGCAGCAGGGCAGAGGCCTGAGTCTAATCACATCAGCCACCCCTGACTGTGCCATCCCCACTCCTAAATCAGAGCCCATAATGCTGCCAGTGGGGAAACAGCATCCTGTTGCTTCCACTCCTTTCACTGAAACAGGGCTTCTTGTGAGCCCTCTTTGTAAACTAACTGCTTCCTAAAACAGAAGTTCCTTGTATCTATGATCAAGTTCTTAGTCTAGAGACAACAGTTCTCAAGACACATATTAGAGTAAAACTGCTAGTCTTTACATCAAAAGGTAGAAAAAGAAAATATTCATTCTCATAATTCCTGCTGTTTGATTTCTAAAAACAGTAGAATGGAAGAACTCCCTTTCAGTGAAAAGTAAGTTCAAAAAGAATGTAATTTGTGAATATCTTAACTTTTTCTCCTGGTACCATTTAGGTTTTCAGAGGAGAGGGTTGTGGGGTTTTTTGCATTCCTTCTTTAGTAAAACAAGATGCAGCAACACACCAAGAACCCTAAAACACACAAAACCATATGGGTTTTCTTCCTATTTTTCTCCCAGATAAATTAGCTTTTCTTGAAGAAGCAATATCTTGAAAAAACTTCCAATCAAACACACTGGTCACGGTTGCATTCCATCTTCCCCACACATGCATATATTCTAGCATTCAATATTCAGAACACCATAACTTTCTTAAGCAAATTGAATTCATTTTATGGAACAAATGAGAGTTCTTGTGTATTGATCAGTAAGCCAGTTACACTGGAAATTTGTCTGTCAACTGACCTCATTTTAAATACCAATGCATTTGAGGCTTTGCTTCATCTTTAACTGGGGCTTATTTAAGAATGGCTTAATTTTGTTAGTTCCACTGAGGCTTTCTTGTCTTACCCCAGTGAAAGTGAGAAAAAAGCCCACAAGTTTATTGAGTTTGAATGCTTGTGCAAACAATGCAAACACAGGTGAGGATTCATACCATTTATTAGTGTATATATCTATGTACACACACACAGAATATACACAGAAAGCTTTTAAAAAAGGATAGGGTAAAATTGCATTTCAGTAGAGTCCAGGTTAAAAAAAATTTAATAAAATATGTTTTAATAATATTCAAGTTTGCTACTTTTATTGTTATACGTTTTTTCAAAAGTATTTTCAGAAGGTCTAATAATTAAAGAAGCCACAGAGCCCCTGTGTTCTGGTCCCAGCCCAACTCACGTATCCCTCCCACTCATGACTTAGGTTTGTCACTGTTGCAGACATGTTATTGTACAGCTCCTGATTTTCTTTGCTGTGTACAAACCAGACAAATGTTTCTGAGAAGGAGGCTTTCTGGTGGCATGCTCAGTTATGCCCCTGTTCTCGCTGTTATCTCAGAGTCCAGGTTGATCAGCCCATTGTCTCTGATTGCAGAGCTGGCTTAAGGGCTCTTACCTTCCCCACCTTTGGCTGCTCATTCCTGTCCCTGAGCAGCAGGTCACTGCACCCTCAGCAGTGCTGAAGCAACAGCTACATCACTGAAATAGCCCGTGTTTGGTTTTTTTTAAAACAACTTGCAAAAAGTATCCGTGGTTTTTTTGTTTGGTTGGGTTTTGTTGGTTTTTTTGTGTGTGGGTTTTTTGCTGTTTTTTTTTTTTTGTTTTAAATCGAGTATGGTGGCTGGAACAGTTCCACAGAATTAAACTAGAACAACTGAGGAAGTGATCAATTATAGCTATGGGGCAGGAATAAGCAGCAAATGCAGAAACTTCTTAAATCAGCTGCCACCTGAAAAAAAAGTTCCTGTAACTACATCATTGTGTGATGTGCTGGGGGAGTAGAAGAGTATTTTTATGAATATAACTGCAGTGATTCATGTGTTTGGTGTTCTGGAATGTGTTGAGCATATGGTATTGCAGGCTTTATGTAAGTGACCCCGCAAGTTTGTATTTTTAAATCTATTATGGAACAACTAATGAATAGGTTCTGATTTTTCCTTCCTACTGGTGTAAATCTTGAGTTTGTGATAAGTACACTGTTTGGGGCAGATTCTGCAAACATTCCTGTAGGACAAACATTTCTTCCATCCCAATGGAACGAGGAGTTCTCCACAACAAGATCTCTTGGGAGGTTTTTGCTCCTGGCATATGCTACCTTGGGTTTTTATCGTGGGAAGAAATGATGTGAGCCATGATAGGAATGCAGAGAGATACTGTATACAAAGTCTTATCATTTTCCAGGGGCACAAATAAGCTAGAAATCATCTGACTGTTCTTGTTCCTTGACAGAGATATCAGGTTGTGACTATACTAGTGAGCGACATGCTGCCAGGGAGTGTTACTGGGCCCAGAAACTCCCTTGTCCCTGGTTGTGTGCTGGTGGACATTTCTACCACAGCGTGTTGGCCACCACCATCCTGTGGGTGCTGTGCTGAAGAAAAGAACTTAGTCTGGACTTCTCAGCTTGTTGACCGCATCAGTAAAATCCTACACACCAGGGCCAGCTGAATCTTTCTTCCGAGTTTTAGAGTTTAACAGCAAAACCCCGATGTGTCATGGCATAAAGCATTTTTCATGGAGACCATCAAGGCCCTAACAGCATATTGTAGGCAAATACATTTCTTCTGTCTTGTGCTGAAATTCCTATGCTAGGCATTTAGTCACTGCATACTGTGTTTAGCTGTCTTACAAATGGTGCCCTAAAAGTGTGACAACTGTTTTTTTCACTAGAAATAGTTAATTCTAAATATTAGATCAAACGCCTTTGAAGCCTTTTAAGTGAAAGGCCTCAGTTAGTACTTTGTGGAGTTCTGGACTGCCTTTGGTGACACATATGGTCTGCAGGGCCTCAGATGCAGAAATCGATCAGAATAGCTCTTCCGAAATAATTATTCCTCTGAGCCATTCTGCAGGCACTAATCCAAAATGTAAATGAGCATGTTCCAGAATAATTACTCTACTTACAAAGCACGGTAAATATCCTAAAACAAAATAATTTCTATTCCAAATTAGACTGTCTGTATAGAGGAGTCATTCTAGAATATAGGAACAGCAAGAAATAGGTAGACTGTGTTAAGAATTTGATTACTCGTATAATCCTGATGTCAGCGTTTTTACTAAGAATTCCTATATTTCTATGTTCCTAAAGCCATTTAGAGCGTATGTTGTTGTTTCAAGCACATCTACAAAGCTACATGATTATATCAGATGTATTTGTACCAAGTAAAAAATAAATCGAGTTTGAGTTCCTAGATTTGCGTATTTACTATGGAGATAAGGATTTTTTTATAGTTTGAGTACAGCACATCCAATGTAATGAACTAGTTTACTTGCTTGAATGATAAACTGACTAAGGCCCCATTTAGATGAATGTTTATTTTTGTGGCAGAGCAAGTTCACATGCCATGTCTCCCCATCCGTATGCTCTACCATTGTACAGCTGCACAGTGAACCAGGCTGAGAAACTGATAACCCAGAAAAACACCCAGAAAAAGTCTATCTTTTTAATCTGTATTAATTCCTCACTCCACTTTGGGGCCCTTGTTTAGCACCATGCACAGTTGTACCACACATGGCATAAAAAGGGAAATTAATGGCAGGCTGACAATAACAACCTCTTTTTCTTTCATTTCCTTGAGACCTTCCATTGCTTTATCAAAATGTAGAAAAATTTCTGCTGTTAAAAGTGTTAACAAATAATTTCCAAAGCAAAATGTTTGTGTGTGTGTGTACCTAGTTGCTGTCAATCAGTCTAATGGCATAGTGTTGTGAAAGAGGATCATATTCCTTCATCAGCTTTCAGTATCTGTATTAGAATAGAATAGAATAGAATAGAATAGAATAGAATAGAATAGAATAGAA
>VWZZ01003342.1:69760-92707 GCA_013399095.1 Psophia crepitans
ATTACTTAGCATTGTGTTTTAAACTATGTTAGTTTTTATTTTTTCTTATGAGATACTATGCAAACTTGTCATTATTTTAGCCTTGCCTTGCCTTGCCTTGCCTTTCCCTTGCCTTTCCCTTGCCTTTCTCTTGCCTTTCCCTTGCCTTGCCTTGCCTTGCCTTGCCTTTGCCTTTTCTTTTTCTTTTTCTTTTTCTTTTTCTTTTTCTTTTTCTTTCTCTTTCTTTTTCTTTTTCTTTTTCTTTTTCTTTTCCCAATGGCTTCTAAGAGTTTGCTTCAGGTCTCTACAAGTAGCATGGCCTGCTTGAAATTATAACACCACAGTTCTAATTATTTGCATGCAAAATTAAAATGCAAGAGAATAACCATGCCAAATGTTCTCTTGTCTAGACAAAACCTTTTAAGGATGGCAGGATGGAAGAAGGTTTCTGTACTTCTCTCCAAGTAATTCTGCACACCTACGGTGCAGAACAAGCGCCCCAAGGACTATGCCTCTGGGACACATCAGTCCTGCTGATAATCCATACACATACACCAAGGCTATTAGCTTTTGATGCTGTCAGACTGACTACGCATAAGCTCCTGACTGCATACTACATGGAGTAAGGCCAGTGTGTCCTGTCTGTGCTGGCTTTACTTCATGCCTGACTCTTGCATGAAAAATGATCACTGATCAATAAAGTCTTCTTCAACTGGGACAAAAATTCTGAGTGGTAAAAGACAACTGATCTAGAAATCCATGGATATATCAGGTCAGACCCCACAGTAAATCTAATTTTGGGAGAAGCCTTTCATATAGAACAGTCAACTGTGAAAAGAACCCTGAAAATGTCTTCTTGAAGGCATCCTGCTAATTAAGGATCTGAAATTCAAGCAACTACAACCTTAGGAAATGTTTCGTGAATGTTGGTGCACATCTTTGTGCATGTGCCAGGTTTTTGAATGTATAGCTTTTCCATTGCCAGGGATACAAACGTGGAAATGTCTAATAAGTAAGCCTTGAGCCAAGCAGAAATGAGACAGCCAAAAAAAATCTGGCTAACCCAAGCCACTTTTTGATTTTTCTCCCAAGAAGACATCTATAAAGCACTAAATTTTAGAACCAAAGCTTTTTAGTGTTCCTAAAATGTTAGCAGGAAGAGCACAGTGAAAAGCTGGGGCCAATAAATCGTTATGAAAAATCGTTATGGAGCAGACACAGAAGCCAAATTAAAAATAGGACTATCATCACTTTATTAAGAGTCATATTTTTTAAAATGCCTGCAGGGCAGTGCTTCTCTTACTTTTGCCCTGAGACCAAATCCTTGTTCTGCATGCAGTTATCCCCAGACAAGCACATACAAACACTTACAGACAGCTTTATTTTGATGTGTACACATACCCCAAACAGCAGAAATTGTGCATGCCATATCTTGTGAAATGAATTCTGTCCACAAGCTTAAGCAGTCTTCACAAGAATGCAAGTACAGGCTGTGCGGTTACTTCCATGACTGAATATGAGATACCACGAACTGGGTCAAATGATGGGTGGCAGGGGTCCAGGGCGCGGGAGTCATGTGTCTGACGTGCGTGTGTGTGGCTATGCAATGGGGGCATCTCAGGGCACTGCAGATCACGTGCTGGGGGGGCGAGAGAGGAGGGAAGGCTGTACTGCTGGTCTGCGACATCCCCTCTGGAGACACGGTGATAACTGGGCAACTAAATAACTGGTTCCTTTCCAGCTGATGGATGCTGAACACCAGCTGTAGCCTGAAGTAGTAGAGTAACCATGGCACTGCTCTGTATGTGCATCATGTTGGCTTATCCAGGCAAGAGGGCATCTGTATACAAACACAGGGCTGATAGCTTCTGACCTTTAAATCGTACCAGAAAATTCTGTTCCTGCTCTGTGCTTATGTAGGGAGGCTTTGGAAGGAAAAGACAACCTTCTGGTCATGTGGCACTTTGAGAGCACCGACTGTGTAACAGCTGCCTGAATGTGACCCAAAGTGAGGAAGGCACTGGATTATCTAATAGACAGGACTCAGCTCTGAAGAGAGCAAGAGGTAGAATTTCAAGTTGCTTTCCTCCTATGAGGGTGACACGTCAGTAAGTGGTAGCAGAGAAAAAGGCTGATATTGTATTGGGGAACCAAGGATTTCCTGGACAGATGCTAGGGGTGGATGACCCGGGTACTTTATTGGTCTTATTGATGGCCAGCTGACCTTTTTCTTACAGTGGGTCTTACTGCTGTTTCATATTTGCTATGTCATTCATTGTCACAAAACGCTGGCCAACAGTAGGTGTCGTAAAAACTTCCTATTCTTATGATAGGCATTATTACAAGTCTGAAATGTAAGACTAAGGTGTAAGGTGGGACTTAAGGATCAGAACCTAAAAAAAGTCAAATATATAGGACCAAACTTGCAAATTTAGATTCCCATTTAGGGTACTACCTTGACTTGCAAACTCCCTGATGGGAACTCAATGCATTTCCTGCTCACCCTCTGTAAACACTTCAGTTGTCTAAGTGCGATTGAAATTTAGCTGCTCAGCTTCACTGCACATAATAATCCTAATCTATTAAACATTATCAGAGCACACCTACAACATATCCACAGGACTGGGCTTCTCAAGAAATGTTATTGTTTCCACTTCTCAAAAACTGGACAAACTAGTGTTATTCTTTCAAAATGTATTGGTCAGAGTATCTATTCAGGGAATGGAAAACCTATTCTAGTAGGGTAGGAGAAAAGTTTTCTAGGATGAGTCACAAGCAACTAGTGGAAAAAGCTAGAGAAGGAGTTGCACTGGAGAAATGGTTGCAGTTGACTTGCCTAGACACACACAGAGAAATGAAATGGCAGAGACCTCCTGTGCTGATGGAGAGGCTGTAGGGAAATCCAGAAATACCAGTATGATAGCAGAATTTTCCCAGAGTTAGCTCTCCCTGAGCAGGTTTGCCAGAGGAGAAATCAGATGAAAGTTGCACTCCATCAAAAGCAGAAGAAGGGGAAAAGTCCCATGATGCAATCATCTCAGAAGAAATTCTCCCTACCAGCACTTGGGTTGAAAAAATCAAAGGCTGGAAATGAGCTTGAGACTCTGTGACCCAAAGAGACACCATCACTTGACTAACTTTCAGTTTGCTTTATGCCTTCACTGGTGTCCTTGCTGGAGAAGGTGAGGCACAAACTTCCTTAGATTCCTTGACAAAAGAAGACGTCATAAGTGTTTGCACTGCTTGCATGCTAGAACATATGGTGAGGTGGAAAGACGGAGCTCAGCCATCCGGGGAGTACATTTCCAGGGGCTGTACAAGGAGTATCACATCACTGCCAGAGCGGCACATGCCTTCGGGCAGTCAGGTTCAGACCCTTCGCCCACATTCCCTGCCACCAACCTTCTTTCCTTCTCAGATGGTGCAGGATGAAGAGCCCTGGCTCTGCAGAGATGACCTGAAGGGGCAGCCTGGAGACGATATCAAATTGTGTTGCTTCTGCTTTCTCTCACAGCTGTCGTGGCTTGTTCCTCTGTTTGCTTCCAAGCCAACAGCAGCCTCACCTGTTGTCAGTATTCAGGCTCGCAAGCTCTTTAAGCTCTTTGCTGAAAGATGCTCCCCAAGTGTCAGCTCCAATCATGCCTCAGCCACACCAGTGAAGGTGCAACCCCAATAATAGTATGCAGAAATTATATTGAAGTGATAAATACTTGAATGATTAATCATTATTCATATGATTTGCTCTGATAAGCTAAGCTAGAATAGCACTGCTATCTTGATGCAGGCTCTGAAAGGAAGTCAGCTGGCTGCGGCAGCACCCAAAGGCAAGCAGCTGCCCGTGGCCAGCCCTCCCTGGGTTTTGGAGCCTCTGTCAGTTTGGCCTACCTTCTGACTGTGCTGCTGACACCTAGGCACAACTGTACCCTGGAGGTACCCTAGGATCTGCTATTTCTAGATTGCAAGGTAACCTGTTGCCCAATGAAACCTGGAGCCCACCTTACTCTCGGTAGTAATGTGGTAGCTCTGTTCACTAACAGTCTTCTAAACAACGTTAGTGAAAGTATTTTTTGCTGTTCACTATGCTGTTAGTGGATACCTCCCACAAAGGCAAAAGAGACCAGGTAAATACAGTGACTGTACTAATTAAAGAAAGTGAGAGCCAAGTCATAACGGCATCAGCTTTTGAGAAACTACCAGCAGCAAATACGGTTGCTGCCTTCTTACATTTTTGTGCGTAAGTCTTGCTGACTGCTGAGATGGGTAGAGAATTGAATTGCGTGGTCAGTCTCTCCTCACCAGCTGCAGCAACTCCAGGTCTCAAACTTCTGTAAAAACAAGGGAAGGATCCTCGAAGGCCAAGCAGTGAGCGCTTCCTTGGAGCAGACAGAATGCTGCAGTGTGTGTGTGCATGAAAATGTGTCTGTAGTAGAGACAATTATATCAGCACTGTAACAGGAAGGTGGATGGCCTTTCTTGTTTGAGTACAAGTAGTCCTTTAAGTAATAGCACGGTTGCATAACAGCACGGAAATTTAAAGCCGATCTCTGTTTGCTCTAACAAATGTAAGGCTGGCACCCTGTCAGTTATGACTCAAGTAACACATTATAACACTTCAACCATATTGAACTGTGCGTCACTAGGAGAGTTATTTCGTACTTTATTTTCTTACTTATGGAGGAAGAACAAGTAGCAGAATGGATTTTTAAAATTTTTTTTATTTTTTTTCGGTGAGCTGCGGGTTTCCATTCCCTTTGGGGTGCCCTGTAACGTGGCTTGTCTGCAAGACCGGCTTTCTTGCAAAAACACCTTACTTGAGTAACAGTGTTGTTTCTAGAGAAGAACTACGCTTTACACAGTACTCTCTACTGTAAGCACTGGTGAGGTAATGAGGTCATAAAAGCCAGCAAAAGAAAAAGATTTAAGGGTTTTAATTTCACTGTTGACCAATGTGAGGAAAAGAACTCCCTCTGGTTTTCTCTCTGCTTTTCTGCAGAAGGTCTGCAGCCGCTGTCGCTGAAGGCCATTGACCAAGTCACAGAGCTGGAGGAACTGGGATTTCATCCTCACTTTACCTCTGTGCAGTGATATTGCCCTACCCTTCATAAAGCTTTCTGGTAGTCCAAAACATGTAACACTTTCAGTTTTCCTTACTATGTTGTCATGGGTTTTGTTGTCAGATTCTATTTTCAGCTTTATTTTCAGAATTAGGCAGCTTCTTATGTTAGCCATTTTATCTTGTTCTGAATAGCAAATCTTTTTCATTCATTCATTTATTTATTGTCACCATTTTAAAATCACTTTTCCTTTTTTATGTTGCTGGATACAATACTCATGCATGTCATAACTAGCTGCTTAATCTGGTGTTTGGTTCAATACACAGTTAACCTTTTTTTTCCAAGACTGGTGGAGTGGGTATCCTGCTTTCTTCTCCCTTTGTTCTAAAAAAAACCCAACCACCTCTTTCTCCTACTCTGTATATTTGCTGTAATGTAGCTCCCTGTCCTGCTGCTGAAAGATGGGAGCAAAAGAAAAACTTTGTCCCTTGCTTGAAGCAACATTCTGTGGGCAGTGATTTTCTCTGTCACCCTGTACAACCCACTGGGTTCCCCTTTACCTATGGAAATCTTATAGGTAGCAACAGAAGGAGATAAATCAAATTACAGAGCTTGTCACAGGCATTAAGAAACAAGCAGTCTTACCCAAAGGTGTTTTTAACTAAGTGTTTCTCTCCTTTTTTTTTTTAAACTCATTAGGCATAATTGCCTACATTCATACAGAAATCTCATTCTTTGAAGCGCCTTGAAGGCTTGAAATCTTGAACCTCATTAAATTATAGCTAGACACAAAAGGGGCAGGTGTTAACCTTCAACAGTAGAATTTCTGGATCATTTAGATACTTCGGATATTTTTGTGTAACCTTAAGCTATGAAGGAGGCTACACGCTACTTCAGGCTGTCAAGAATATAAAGAAACACAGGTCTGAGATAACATACTTTGGAAATCAGTGAAAGAATCGGACTGTTGCAGTACACCACACTGTTTTCAAACACGGGTCTGATGTGCTCCTTGAGAGTCCCAAGTAAATGATACTACAGGTAAATGAGGATGTTTTAAAAACTGGCTTCAAATCATTCATAAGTGCTTGTTGCCATTGCTAGTAATGTGCCTCAGCCTCTCAGTCACAAAACATCCTGAAATTTATTAAGATCTGAGTGTTATTGACTTCAGCTGAAGGCTGTTTAAATCTGGGCTTTGACTCACGTTTAGAAGATTTAGCTGGGAAGTGGCCATTGTCCCAGCTACCCATCCTGTCCCAAAGTTTCAACCACAATAAAACAAGAGGTTTAAATGGAACTGACATCCAATCCTCCACTGCTGTAATTCCCGGCATCATATATTAACGTATGATTAGCATTAACATAAAACCACTACCAGTTTCTGTTTATGACTATAGGACAAACTGTAAACAGAGGTGATTCAGCCATCTGTCCTGTTCAGCCACTGTTGGGAGAGAGACGGGAGAGTTGTGGGTGAAAGCTGCCTCAGCTCTCCCAGCTGAACAGGCCAGTCTGAGCCTTTTTAGGAATTGTGTGACAAGTTTATTCTACCGGCGTTGGAGGTGTTCATGTGTCTATCTAGAAGCTTCATTCAAAGAGATCATGAGTTCCCAGGCAAGCAGGTAAATAAGTCCTAATTAGGCTGGAATTAGGGCTGACAGTATATTTCAGAAGCCTAACTGTTACAATCCATGCGTAAAAGATGCAGATGTTTGGGGAAAAAGAAAAAAGAAAGAAAGGAAAAAAGCGGGCAGTGAAAGCTTTGACAACAGCTGATCTTGCAGGTGACTCAGGTGTTTCTCCTGCTTCTTTTTATCTTTTCTGGGGAGTCCTATTAAGGCTGTAAGACAGCAGCTCTGGGCTATGCTGTTCAAATCACACCTACCATTCATTCCTTCCTTACTTATTCATTGTCTCATCACTCATCTGGTCCCATCTATCCGTTTGCTAACGTCATTCACTACCTACTTCAAAATTGTCTCCCCATCCACATATTAAATGAGGGATTCAGATAGCTCAAGGAATTTTATTTTTTGTTTTAAACTTATTTTTCCTACACTCTGAAGAGTTTCCTCTCAGAGACGGAGCTGCAGAAACCTGGGGGTCTTGGGAGTAGCTTGCTGCCGGCACAGTCCTCACACCCCAGAAATGCCTCAGGGTGTAGAGCTTTTGACCCTCTCCCTTTACCTCCCCGTTGTCACTGAATATCAGAAACTTCATAGGAGCAGGATGAACTTCTCTGCTCCCACGAGATTTTTCACTCACTGCACTAACAAAGCATGTTCTGGCCTCTGAAATGCTCCAGACTAAATTACTGACTAAAGTTGGTCGCAAAAATAAATCACAGTGCTTTTTATTAATTATGTTTGTGCTTGAACATTTTCTGCTGTGTGTCCCCCTCAAAATTATTTTTTAGGTAAAACCTTCAAAATGAAACTTTTTGGACTTTAAACCCAACATCAGCATTTCTGGTGATGAAAGTCCAAATTATCTCTTATCGCAAACCATTTTCCAGCACTGAACATACTCCACAATTCCATAACTTTAGATGATGCTTCAGTTTACAGAGCTTCATAACATTAAGCTTTTCTTTAACATCATTTCCCTTAGAGATAGAAGATTCTCCATTTTTAATAGGAGGTTTCTATCTATCATTGTTATAAAGAATACCCAAGGCTTGAAACCAGACATAAATACAAAGAATTCCAAACGTATCACATGTAACATTTAATATTTAAGCCAATCTCATTACTTCTTGCTTGACTCGTGATTCTTGACTGCTGTGATTGGCACCACTAAATAAAATTCATTAAAACTTCATGTTTTTCTACTAACAGCCTTGAAAACTGACTTTCTTTTCTTTTTTTCTTCATTTCTGAATACAAAAATCCTTTCAAGGTTGTGAAAACTTCAGCTGTAGCCCACCTCATTTCTTAGCTGGTTTAAAGGTGATTTTTTGATTTCCCGCTTCTGAAGGACTTACCTGAATAAAATGAACAAGACAGTAAAAATATTGTCTGGCAGTGTATTTGAGCTTGAGAGAAATTTTCCTGGAGACTGAAGAAAATGAGAGAAAAAATAAAATTTGAATGAAACAAAAGACCGAGTGCTAATTATGGACTTGCTGCCACCATTTAATCTTCCACTTGCAAAATGCAAATATAATTCCCAGTGAGTTGTATAAAAGATTGCACTTCTGAATTACAAAATGGTGTGTGCCATAGCCTTCTGCGTAATCACTTTTGGTTAGGGTCAATGTATTGAGTGACTGAAGGAGATAGGTCCGTCACTGTGAATGGTACGATACACTACATCTGCTGACAAAAAGCATTGACGTTTACAGAGCTGGACCCTGGGTGCTTTATATTTCCAGGTATAATGTATATCTATGTTTAAGATTGCTTCAGTTCATAAATACGCTAATGAATCACATTCTCTGACCGTGGGTAACATCTAAAGATGACTTAACAGGTAGATAAAATCCAATTTTTTCTAAAATGCCCAGAGAAAGAAAGAGGTAGATTCATTCACACCTTCCCATTATTGCAGTGACTGGGCTGTGTCACTGGAATTGGGCTCTGGCCGCTGGGCTCTTGCTCACTGTGGAAGTTTCCTCACCGGTACAACCCCATACACATCATATAGCTGCCTTGGGTGGCCTAAGGGCAGAGACTAAGCTCGTCTTTTCCAGCTTCATCTCCCATGCTCAATGGAAGGCCTCTTCTCTGTCTGTTTTCCCCTATTCCCCGCTGACCCCATGGCAATTCTAGTACTTCACTATGTGCTCCCTCTCCACAACCTGCCACCCACACAGCAAAGCTCGTACCCAGCAACTCCCTCTCCCTCACCAGAAGAAAACAAATTGAAGCAAGCTGCCCCATGGAGTCACTGCACCAGGTGGGCTGAGCTTCGCCTCTTTTCATTCTGGTACCACCACCTCTCTACCTCTGCTACAGCTCTGAAGATGGGGGGTTTGACTTTGCCCTAGGACAAGAGCTGTTCTTGTCTATAAATAAATTTTTAAAAAACTAATATAATGGTTTTTGTTGGTAGTTTGTTTGTTTTTTTTCTACTGGAACAGTAACAGGAGGAGACAATCTTCTGATAACTTGGTTTTGCTTTATGTATCAGGACTGCAGTTATACACTGAAAGCTTGTAAATCACAGGCTGAAACTTTGAGGCAGTGAAAAGTTTCGAGTGAAATCTCTTAGATATTGCCAAAGAGCCCCTGGCAGACCACACGCCGACATTCACGGGAGCCACATGGTGGGCTGTGCGGGGAGCAGAGTCCATCAGAACTAACCAGAGTGCAGCACCTTTCTGGGCTTGGCCAGTAGGTAGGGAGGTCATTTCTAGCTCATGGAGGGGAGCTGCTGCTTCTGGCTGCTGGGGAGAGCCCGAGCGGGAGGCTTGGCTCTGCTCCCTGGCTGGACTCGCACACAATGAGCCCATAAGGGCTCTGCCAGCTCCCCGCTGGTGTCTGGCTGCTGGCTGGCAGATGTAAACGGCTCCTTAGCTGGAGGGTGACCATGGTATTCAAAGCCAACACACATACACACAGAGTGAATATTTTTATTCCCTCATATAAATTGTTAGACATTTGCTGCCAATTATTTGCTAGAAGTTAAGGCTTAAAAGCCTTCTGCAGTCTTTTTCTAGCTCTTTCCCCACCCCCTGTTCCCAAAACACAGCATTAATCTTGTTTTGGCTCTGAGCGTTTTGCTTTTTATTATTTTTATTTAGGGTGATATCTGGCCGCTGGTGCTTCATTTATATGACAGGAAGAAAATTTTTGTTTTCCCAGGCAAGTGTTTTACCTCTCACACATATTTTGTCCTGATCCCCCAAAGAGCAGAGGGTCTCAGACCTAGGGTTTCATGGGCCTCAGAATGAGAGTGGTCAACATTTTGGCTCTACAAGGAGTCTTGCCAGATTCAAGGACCACAGGAATAGGCCAGTGTTTTACCAAAAAGTGCAGAGAGCAACATTGTCCTCCTTTGGCATCTTTTTTGAGGCCTAAAGGCCTTGTTGAACATTTTCCTGCTTGTAAAATCAGCCATTGCTGAGGACCAGTGTTTGACTGCCTGTTTCCATGCCTTCCAGAAAACAGGGAAGAAACCCTTAATTTAATGAGACATGTCTCATTATTGCAGACAACATGACTACTGCCTTCTTTCCCTTGTTAAAAGAATCTCTTAGACTCTATACTCAAAGTACCTTTCCCTTTTTCTCTGAAATCTAAGTTATGATGTTTTGACAGAGCTTCTATGTGTTTCAGAAATTCATTGACTTCAAGTTGTTCCTGCTCTTCTTGGCATTCTCATATCATAACAATTACAGAAGCCTTTTAATTGTTTTCCTTCCCTGATTTTGCTGTCAACATACTAGAATGAGGACAGCAGCTTTAGAAAGTATACTTACTTAGTATTTAGACATATTAAAGACACCTGCTCTTTGAAGTTAAGGGCAACGGGTTGCTGAATCCCCAGGTAACCCATAATTTCATACAAATGGTATCTTCAGGGTCCACAGAATTTATTTCAGCTCATATTTTTTGCTTGATTTTTCTCATTTTTTTTCTGAGATGGAGGGTGGTCAATTTATTTATAATGCTACTGCCACTGTGAACTTACTATCAGCCAAGTACTCAAAATTAAAACAATACACAAAACATGTACACAAAGCTCACTGCAGGGAAAATATTTGATTCCAAGTCTGTGCAGACATGGAGAGGAAGAGGGACTAAAAATTGCCAAGTAACTTAGATTTGTGGAAAAAAACTGTACACAGGTGTGCTCCTTAAATGCAGACTTCTTTGAAGATGGGTTCTGTTGTCAGCAGTCCAAGTGTACATTTTCTTCAAGCAATACCGTATTTGGCTTGCATCAATGGCTTTTCACAAATGTATTTAATCTTTACCACGTCGTGGTTGAGTTACAGATAAAACTTACTGCCAAAACCATCTTCCTACTGCTCCAACATAAATCCATACCTGTACCTTGCAACATTCCTGATTTTTACGCTATGATGTCACTCATTTTAAACCTGAAGGTGCACATAATACATAAATTTAGTGTCTGTTCAGTTTTGCTGCTGAAAGCTGTTCATTGCAGAAACAAGGAACTCCATGAATTCACTGTGAAAAGGGGTACGTGTGTGTGTGCTAATATAATGGAATGAATCCATTTATTAATTTAAGCTCCTATATCAGCGTTCTGCACCTTTTATACATCTTGGGCTTTTGCTGCCTGCCAACCATATCTCAATTTTAAGCTTTGAAACATCAGAAGGGATGTCTGTAACCTCAGTAGCATTACTCCGCTGGTATGAGTGGAATGTTGGCCCTACATGGGGAAACCGCGTCTCTCCTTGTTAACTCCTACTGATAAAGCAGCGCATGAAAGCCACGGATCTATCTTGTACATAAGAAATGCATTTGGTTTCTTTGAACTGGAAGCTGTCACAACTCGTTGACCTTTTACTAGTTCATAGAATCATAGAATATCCTGAGTTGGAAGGGACCCATAAGGATCATCGAGTCCAACTCCTGGCCCCACACAGGACCAGCCCAATCAGAGCAGATGACTGAGAGTGTTGTCCAGGCGCTTCTTGAGCTCAGCCAAGCTGAGTGCTGTGACCACTTCCCTGGGGAGCCTATTCCAGTGCCCAACCACCCTCTCCATGAAGCACCTATGATTCTAGTTTACCAACAAAAAGATAAATGGTGGAATTTGTGAGCCAATGCATGGCAGAAATGGTACACCCTGGTGTAAAATGTGTTGTAGAAACTTTTGTTCGCATTCCATTGTGTTGTCTAAAGGAAATAAATAAATAAAACTAACTTTTTCCACCAACGGGCTTTCAAAGCACCTCCATATTTAAATGTGAACTGTAGATCTTTAATTAAAATGTAAAATCCTTGGCTAAAATAGCAAGAAATATAAGAAAATATATTCCAAATTGATGATAAATATTATGTAAACTCATATACACTCTACGTATAGTGGATTACTATTTGGTTGTCACTGATTATTTACAGGTTATATACCTACAATTCAGCTTCATAAATCACTGTGAGCCTACCTTTCATTAATGATCAGGTATCAACATGATTTGTTCAAGTAATATGTTCAATTTCTGCCTATTTCCTGCATACATGTATACATGAAGTTGTGGAAAAAAAGTTTTCCTGGAATAAACTTGGAATGACCACACTATTTACAGATGACAAGGCAGTAGCATGTGAGAGTGCCCAAATAAGCATGCAAGCAATGTGTTACACAAAAAGAAGGCATGTGTTTTAGACAAAAATTTGGTTTTTTAATATTTATAGAGTTCTTTTTAATACTTGTGGGTACATTTTTATCAGCAGCTGGTGCAATGCAAAGGGGAAGCATGGGGTTTTGTCTTGCTGAGATCTATTATCATTCCAGGACCATATGTCTACTTTGCATCTTTACCAACAGTAAGGTTCATGCCAATGGCTGGTCCATGGCACGTGCAGTGTGTGCATGGCAGGTGACTTCTGGAGGACCCTGTGCCCACGCTGCAGGTGAGGTGCTCAGGGTGCTGGCCCTCTGTCTTTCTTGAAGCTTGATTCCCTCTGGAGGGAAACTGCTCTGAAGACCAGTGATGTGCTAGGTTGTATATCGCATCTCTAAGTATAAAAGAAAGGTAAATGCATATCAAAAAACAACTGGTACATTAAATCAGTAATAGAAGGCCAGATTGCATTTTTGTGTTCCTCAGTAAAGAGAGACAAAGGTTTCTCTGATGGACTCATTCCATTACCAGCCTTACAAGATGTCTATGTATGCTATATAGTCCACGAATTCCAAGATGTATCAATGACGATATTATAATATATGCCTTATAAATAAATGGTATCATACAAAACCAACATATGCACACCTAGTTATGTTCCTAGTGCATAGTAATGTGCCTGCCTTTTCCAGATCTTCTAAATTTAGTGCTGAAAAGTCATATTTAGTCCTTCTAAAGTCATATTTTCACTTCAACGCAAGATCATTCTACTATGTCCAGTGGGATTGGGTGCTGCTATGTCGTAAGTACCATTTAAAAGAAGTCCATTGACTTCTTTCTATTCATGACATGAAAATAAGATAGGTTTTTTTTGCAAATTGTGGAATTTATTGCACTTCAGAGATTGTCCCAAAATCATGTAGAATATATTATGATAACTAAGCAGTGGAAAGATCTTTGAGTTCAAAAGATAAATGGGCCTGTTTGTTGGAGCTTAAGAAACAGGCTGTGTGATTTGAATGGCAGTACTCAATAATTTATGACTTTGTAGGGTGATTTTGTTTCAGAGTTCAAACTCTCTTATTGTATGCCAAAAATCTTTCAAGATCATTTTGTGTTAAGAAGTCTTTTAAATATCTGGATATTTCCAGGGGGAGTGGGCACTGTCAATTTACAAAAAAATATAAATAATTTATTTTTTTATTATTATGATGCCACAGTTTAATACAAAATATATAAGACAACTAAGAGAATATATCTGCAGAGTCTAGGTTTAGTAAAAGTAGTATACAAAAATATTTAGCTATTCTAACACGAGTATAAAGAAATCTATAGGCAAGGGACAATCTGTAATGTAACAAGTAATGACTTACTATGGAATGATTCATGTCTCAACTGTATGTGAAGTACAGATAGTAGATATTCCAGAGCACAGCACACACTGTACCCTGGACTGTAAAATAGCAAAAGTCCTCAGGCCAGAAAGAGCTTACCAGATAGGCACAAATGCTTTAAACGCCGTTAGGAACGGGGGAGGACAGCCATTCCGGATTTAAGCTTGCTGTAATAGTAGCCCCTGTGCTCGATGGAAACTGATGCCTCTCATGTGACGAGGAGTAACCTTGAAGATGCTGACACATGCCAGGCGACGAGATGCAGAGTGTAGAGTGTTCTCTACCAGCTCCTCTGCGTTCTGTGATGTTGGTGCTCTTTAACTGAATGCCAGTGATATATTTTGTTTTGTCATTTCTCAAATCCATGCATTTTTCCCTTCTAAAATCTACCTCAGAATGGCTGAGTTAAGGATGTATAATTAGTTTTTCTGCAAAATGTGAAGTGAAATGTTGATATCACAAAATAGAATGCTCATTAAAATTCACTTTATCTCTTAATAACTTTTGTCAGTTTTTAGCAAAGAAGCAAGAAGAGAGATAAAGCTTTCTCTGATGGACTCATCTGGCAGATAGCTAAGACACTTTTTAAAGAATAATTGAATGAACTGCTATTTTAAATTATTAAGAATAGAAGCAATAGTGTTAAAATAGCTACTCAGCTCCAAAGACAGCAAATAAAATTCCTAGCATGTCAGCTACAAGCTTGGTGGTGGTCAGGAGGAGGGGGATTAGAAAGACGTTTCTAGGCTTCCTTGTAGAGATAGTCCTTATCATTTAAAGCATTATTTGAGACTTTGACCTTAAGTCATCACTGCAATTTTCTTCCAGGACAATTTAAAGTAGTCCAATAAGTGCTCTCTAAAGTAAAACATTTTTAGATTGTAATAAGCAGCAGATTAAAATTAAGCTATCCCAGACCGTGTAATGAAAGGCTGTGGTAAGTTGTCCACATCTGGTCCTTGGAACCATCTAAACAGCTTGCCATGAACCTTAATAATAAAAGGGCATGGGGCAGTCTGCAAATAAAATTAAAGGGTTACGAACAGACATATCTGATCCTAAAGGTTTGGGACCACTGTTCTCAGACTCTTCTTGCTGTCTGGTTTTTTTTTTAAAAAAAATTTCAATTTCCCCAGATGCTAGTTTGAGAGCACAAAAAGTAAGCTCTTGCCCTTATACTTCAGGTCAATTTTGCTTTCTATCTCCTCCTCCACTGAAGTTGCTGACACAGTTAACCTACTCCCAAGGCCCTCCTGCAGTGACCTCATGTATGAAACATATGTACTTTGAAATACATTAATTTCTTAAGAGTTCAGCCTACCCTTCTCATGACTCTGCATCACAAGTTTTTCAGCCATGAAGCTGGTCTTGTTTCTACCCACCACCACACTTCTACAGGATTTAGTGATAAGGAATTAGTCTTTGGCAGCATACATGGGCATTATATCCTTTCAGATACAGAGTCATAGAAAGGTTTGGGTTAGAAGGATCTCAAAGATCATCTAGTTCCAGACCACCTGCCAGGGGCAGGGACACCCTCCACTAGACCAGGTTGCTCAAAGCCCCATCCAACCTGACCTTGAACACTGCCAGGGAGGGGGCAGCCACAGCTTCCCTGGGCAACCTGTGCCAGTGCCTCACCACCCTCACAGGGAAGAATTTCTTCCTAATATCTAATCTAAACCTCCCCTCTTTTACATTAAAGCCATCACACCTCCTCCTATCACTACTCTCCCTGATAAATAGCCCCTCTCCAGCTTTCCTGTACCTTCAGGTACTGGTAGCCTGCTATAAGTTCTGCCTGGAGCCTTCTTTTCTCCAGGATGAACAACCCCAACNGGCTGAACAACCCCAACTCTCTCAGACTGTCCTCATAGGAGAGGTGCTCCAGGCCTCTGATCATCTTCATGGCTCTACTCTGGAATTGCTCTAGTAGCTCCATGTCTTTCCTGTACTGGAGGTCCTAGAGCTGAACGCAGTACTCCAGGTGAGGTCTCATGAGAGTGGAGCAGAGGGGCAGAATCACCTCCCTGGACCTGCTGGCCACCCTGCTTTTGATGCAGCTCAGAACTTGGTTGGCTTTCTGGGCTGGTAGTGCACACTGCTGGCTCACGCTGAGCTTCTCATCCACCAACACGCCCAAGTCCTTTTTCTCAGGGCTGCTCTCAATCCATTCTGCACCCAGTCTGTAGTTGTGCTTGGGATTGCGCCGACCCATGTGCAGGACCTTGCACTTGGCCTTGTTGAACTTCATGCACTTCGCATGGGCCCACCTCTCAAGCCAGTCAAGGTCCCTCTGGACAGCTATACATATTTTTATATATATATGTATTTGTAAAAGCATTGAAAAACCATTTGTTTTTCTATAAGCCCACTATTTATCTGGACTTACAGTTTTGTCAGTCCGGTACCTTTCAGAAGACTACTCATTGTGCATGGGAGAGTGAGCATGGTGGTTTGGTTTCTGAGGGCTTCAATGCACTCCAAAGTAATGATGTTCCCACTGTCAGGGGGTCCTAGCCAACGTGCTGCTTTTCAGAAAGAAACTGCCAAGCTCCTTCTTGAAGACTGGAAAAATACTCTCAATAGATAAATCCTCAAGTGCAACAAAACATGGGGGAAAAAATTCGTTTCACAAAGTTCCAGGTCTCTGTTTCTAGATAATTTATGACTTTGTTTTCTCCACTCTTGATCACATTGGATAGGTTCTGAATGTGCAGGTTGTTGTGAGTGAGAAAGGATGGGATGAGCAGCGATCTGTATGTAGACCTTCAGGGGAAAAATAAATTCACTAAAGGGTTGTCTGCATCTGTGTACTTACAGAATGAAGTCTTTAGCAGATACAGATTAATATACATCCTTTGAACTCTAGGAACTATTCTGATTTACACCAGCCAAAACCGCTGTCCTTAGGCATCTTCTTTCCTTTGCTCTCCTGGATTCCCTATTAGTATGGGGCAATTTACTTTTGATACATTTTAGTAATATGCAGTAATTTACCTATAAAATTTATCAGCATAACTTTTAGCAAAACAAGCCCTAGTTTTTGAGATACAGACAACCCCTAAAACTTACTGAAGCTGTTGGGAGCAGATAACATAGCATTTTATAAAATGGGCCCAAGTTTTCATAACTAAAATGACCCATTTTATATCATTCTCTACTTACCAAAAGCTGTCTTACGTAGGTACCTCCTGAGTGTCATGGCTCATGCTGGGGAAACTGAGAATGCTATTCTTAACCAGTAATTAAACTGTGTTGAGCTTTTCACTGATACCTGAACAGGAGTTATGGTGGACCGCACTCAGTATGCTGAAGTTTTTAAATTTAACTTTTCATCTGAATCTAAACAAGTAGTATTACTTTGCAGCTAAATTTTGAAGTGAAATATATGTATTTGGACAGTTTTTCTGATTTTTTTTTTCTAGTTACAAATTTAGAAACACAGGACATCTTATGCTTTCTACAAATCTTATTAGTTATGAAGTTGCTGGAAAACTGGCTTAAATCCACAGCTTCCAGGTATTTTAGAAATAGTTCTCACTCTATTTTTCCATGTATAAAGGAATATAATTTCTGCCAGCTACCTCCACAAAACAATTAATTTATTTCACAGTAACTTCAGCTGCTGTCTGCAATCACTTTAGCTAAGTCTAACTATCTGGTCAGGCTTGCCAGTAATGTTTTGCAGGTTTTAATTCCTTTGTTTTATTTATGGAACCCACCACTTTTCCACAGAGTTTTTCAATGCCTACAAGAAGAAACCAATATCTGTACATCAGAAAAGTTAATTTAAAAAAAGTTTCTTGCCTGGGACAGACCAAAATCCATAAAGAACAATCTTTGTACTCCTTGGTTGGCATACCTTACTTTTAAGAATTAGATAAACAACTTCTAGAGCTAAATATACTCTTCTTTTTATTTTTTGAGTGACTAATGTACTTTGGTGTGTCAGTCTTTGGCAGTTTAGTCTGAACTGTTATTAAAAGGTCCTAATTTTTTAGAAGAGCTTGAGTTTTCTAGTCTTTTGATTTACCTAATGTGAGTATCTGAGAATTAATATGTTCAAGACGTGGTTTCATGCCATAAAGCACTCAGTGAGACAACTGGCTTTAGATACTTTTTCCCCTTCCTCCTGCAACCTGCACTGTGGCATGTGGCTGAGAGCAGACCCTCAGTTCTGCTGAACAATTGTTGGTGGCACCATGCTGTGAGCTTGAAGATGGAACTGAAAATCTTGCAGATAAACTCTTCGTAGTGTGAAACCACAGCCTAGAAATCACTTGTCACTCTAGACACTGCAGGTCTTCCTGTTCCCGAATTTGGAAAATCACCCTGCTCTGCTTCTTCCATTTCTACGAGTCAGTTAAATTATACAATTTGAACTCTGTGTCTCCTCATACAACACTCTTACAGAGCTATTGTTCACTAGATCTTCTTTTCCATTATGATTACATTGTTTGGATGTTAAAAAAATGTGGAGGCATTTGCAAGTAGGCACTGTCATTGCTTTCTGCAACTCTTCTTTGAGGCAGAGGGTGTAAATTCATTTCATAGAATCATAGAATCATAGAATCATTAAGTTTGGAAGAGACCTCAAGGATCATTCAGTCCAACTTCCCGTGTGTCCCCCCCCACCTGTTACCCACTAAACCATGTCCCTAAGTACCACATCCAACCTTTCTTTAAACACACCCAGGGATGGCGACTTCACCACCTCCCTGGGCAATCCATTCCAATTTCTCCAGCACAATACAGGTTGTATCCAATTAAAATCTGGCAATTACTTCTGTGAGAAAGACAAAAAAAAAAGAAAAAAAAAGTTATGTGGGTTTTGTATCGTAAATTCTGGTTTTGTTATTTCCCTGTCTGGTGCCTGTGGGTGAAATTGGAATAATATGGGAAAAGTGATGATTTTTCTTAACCGGATAAAGACATTCATGATCAGAAGGAGGAGTTGCACAGTCACATTGGTCTGCCTCTGGTACAGGTGGCAAAAAAGTCTTACACACCATGGCATCCTCTGCTAGAAGGAAACCTATTGCTCCCGTAGTGCCCCTGGTAAATTGAAGCCTGATTAATTATTTCAGGTGAGGGTCATTCACTGTCAAATATGCCATATGGGAGCCACAGCGTATGAAGAATTACACAGCACTTTTGGCAAAAGGCAAGACACAGGGCACTAATTGGTCTACAACAGTGACAGTCATAACCTTGTCAGAGACTAACCTTTGCTTAAGCACAATTAAGTAAGAGCATTTGAATGTCTCAGCCCACAAAAATTACCCACTACTCTATCAACAGTGTCCACAGGCACGACATTCAAAGAAACCATAAATCTTGACTTCTTTTTCTCCAGCAAACATGGCTTTGATATGTTAACTTTGATATTGTACTTGGCTATATCCTAGCACAAACAGGCTAGCTTGCAAATCACAACTATTTGTGGGTCGACAGCTTGTAAAAGAATAATGACTAGACAATTAGGAAACACTAATTTTTTGGTGCTGATTTTCTTCACAAGAGGATGTAAGATCATATCTTTTTCTATTAAACAGAGTGCCTTTACTTCTAGCCATAATCCCAAGGGTGTTTTGATAACAAAAGTCTAACTATATCCTCACTGTTCCAAGTTAGCAAATTACTTAGGCTTTTTATTTATGTGGATTGATAGGGCGTTTGGGAAATGATTGTCCATTAGGAGAAAGCTGACATAAATACATGAAAAAATATTTTAAGATATGACAAAAGCATTATGCAAGCTGATGACATATTAGCAATGATTTTAGCAGCTATTTGATTAACCTATGGCAAATGAGCTAGTACATCTAATTACAGTTTTATGTGCTGTTGATACTTGTGCTATAAATAAGGGAATTACTTGTGGGTCACTCCAGTGTTTGGTTGGGGAATTGTTTACTTGACATACTGATGTCATTAAATTATTATTCCAGATCACTGGGTAATCACGGTGACTTTTTACAAGAAGGAATCATCTTTTCATTGAGTCAGTTTCTAATTCAGTCCCTGAATTCCTTTAGTTCCAAATCTATTTTAAGCAAAATATACAGAGGGGCTACAAGCGTATTTGTGTTGCTTTACATCTCTTTATGTGAGATCCAAGTACAATTAACTTGTTTTGGCATTCCAGTTTCTGCATCCTGACCTGAAGCCTGCTGAAAGCAAAGGAAGGGCAGTCAGGTCTCGCGATACTGCGTAACAGAAGTGGGATAGGAATGAGTAACTGGCTTGAAGTCCACGTGTCTCCGCCGACCTGCACCCACACTGCTGCAGGTTGGTCCTTTTTATGCAAGAATTGCCTTGAACGAGCAAGATGTGACAGGCCAGTGCAGAGCTGGGGAGTGAGCTAACAAATCATCTCTGGGGATGATTAAGACCAGAGCTGGAGTTTACTCCCTGGCTCCTTCTTATTTAGCAACATGTACCTTCACTGACTTCCATGAGGTCTGGGTTAGATGTTTGCAGCAGCATTGCTTGCTGCTGACTCATCTGGTATGGTATGAACAGTACATGGAATGGATGTAGTCCTGACTGACAGGACATAAGCTCTTCATGGAATTTGTCCCCTTGTTTGCATTAAATGTAGGGAGAATGAGAGTTTGATGTGTCTAATTTGATAAATACTAGGTGAAAAGCGTGGCTGTGCTAGCTGAAAGGTGAGTATGAATTCACAGTTTCACAATCACTCAGCTTCAGTGGTAAGACTAGTTTAATGAGTTCCCATCCTTTCTCCTCCCCCTGCCCCCTATCTTCATCAGCCCTTTTCTGCCCCCAGCTGCTCATTCCCACGCCCTGTCCCCTCCAAAGCAAATGTTGTTTTTAATCCAAATCAGTTCAGTGATCCAGTTTAGATTGCAGTTCCACAAACAGTTGTGTTGACACAACTGTGGAGGTGGTACAACATGGGGAGGCAGGAATGAGTGGTTAGGGACAGCATATTGTGAAATGACGGCTTGAAAGTGATACCTGGAAATGAAAGACTTTTTACATTAGACCTATGGAACCATTATCATAATTATACATCAACAAACCAGAACATAAAGCTCAGTAGAGAAAGTCAACAAAATAAATCACCTTGTCTTCATACAAACCCTAAAGCTGGAGAGTTCCAGTAATCTGCCTTTTTCTGGCTTTAGCTCTGCCAAGCTGAAGCAATAGCTGAAATGTTCAAGACTGTCCTGAATGATAAAATGGGTTGCACATGCTGCTGTTTTCCTCCCCTCCACTCCCGGGTGAGTTTATTTTTCATTTTGAATGTTTATGTTGACTTCTCTGTCATTCTACTGCCCATCTAATTCCTCATTCAGTTTTATAGTTAAGCAGTAATTAGAAACTATCACTGGGGAAAAAGCATGTTTTAGATGTTTGATATGATCCAACCTCATATAAAAGATAAACTCTCCGAAAGCAGCAGTAAGAGAATTGCAGAGGACCCATTCTTACCTCAAATTCAAACCAGAACATTAAACCCTGTAGCTTAGAACAAGTGCCTCTTCTCAGAACCATCTCCAAACGAAGTACAGCAGGGTTTATAATGGAGAAAAGAAAGTTTGTCTTTTCTTTTCTTAAAGACTTTGAATTAAGGGAACTTGGAAGAAAGCACAATAACATGGGCAGCAGTATAACGGGTACGATAGATCCTTCTCACACCTTAGTGGACCAAGCCCTCCTGTTTGGGGGTTCGTAGATGGCCATGCTTGTTAGGGACAAGCTGATGTGACAGTGCAAGTAAGTGTCTCCGGTTCCTCAGTCTCCTTCCCCACACAGCCACTGAGACGGGGGTGGGACCGGGGGGGAGCGGGCAGCGGGGGGTGGGTGCAGGCATGCCTGCCTGAACATCCAGCCGCTGCCCTGCTGAAATCCACTGCCCGTCCCTCTGCTGTGAAAGCTGCAGAGAGCACTTCAGCCCTTCAGAAAATCTTCCAGTAAAAATGAGAAACTATTTTTTCAAGCTAGGAAGAAAAAACCTGATTGGCTCTCTGCTTACTCTTACTCTTTTCTCTTTTTTTTTTTTTTTTTTTCAAACAGCATTACCTATTCATAAAATAAGGCAGAAGGAGGGAAAGGATTTATCTTCCCCTTGGGTGCTAATAGCCTACAGAGACACATGAGATAAGAGGGAAAGGGAAGCAGTGAGAGAGCCACATATCAAACCCTGTTCTTTTTTTAATCAGGAATGTAGTGGGAGCAGGAAGGAGGCAGGATCAGGCAGGCTTGAATGAAAACATATTTGCAAGGACTTTTGTCTCTAAAATCTTTCCTGTGATGATTTTAACAATAGACTCCCCTCCTCTCAGGGGGCAAGATGAGGCCTTAAAATTTTACTTTGCATTTCTGTTTCCATTGTGGTATGTTTATTGGCTGCAGTAATTTTTTTGATCGCTTTTCAGTGGCTTAGAGGTGTAGAGCATGTTTTATTTCTGTATCGATATCATAACAAACTGCATTCTGCAAACTGTTAGGATTTTTTTTTTTTAATTGTAATTTCTCACCTTACCCATGGTAAATAAGTTCTGGCAGATTTATCTTATGACACTACCCCATCACTCTTTGACATGACTCTCTGCCTGTCACGACGCTGAGGGCATGTATTCATGATGCTGAGGGCACGGAGGACCTAGAGTAGGGTTACAACATTTGTGGATAAGGGAAGAACAACTAATATCTTCTACCTGCACTCATGTAAAGCAAGACATTTGACACTGTCCTACACAGCATTCTTGTCTTTGAATTGGAGAGACATAGATCTGATGGATGAACCACTCGATGAATAAGGAACTGGCTGGTTGCTTGCACTCAAAAGGTCGTGGTCGACAGCTCGATGTCCAAGTGGAGACCAGTGACAAGTGGTGTTCACCCAGGGTCAGTACTGGGACCAGCACTGTTTAACATCTTTTTTGGTGACACGGACAGTGGAACTCAGTGCACTCTCAGAAAGTTTCCTGACAACATCAAGCTGTGTGGTGCAGTCAACACGCTGGAGGGAAGGGATGCCATCCAGAGGGGACCTTGAGAGGCAGGCGCGTGCAACCCTCGTGAAGTTCAACAAGGCCAAGTGCAAGGTGCTGCACATGGGTTGGGGCAATACCAAGCACAACTACAGGCTGGGCAGAGAATGAATTATAAGTACCCTGAGGGGAAGGACTTAGGGGTGTTGGTGAATGATAAGCTCAACATGATCTGGCAATGTGTGCTTGCAGAAAGCCAGCTATATCCTGGGCTGCATCAAAAG
>VWZZ01003342.1:92849-119256 GCA_013399095.1 Psophia crepitans
CAATTCCGGAGTAGGGCCATGAAGATGATCAGAGGGCTGGAGCACCTCTCCTATGAGGACAGTCTGAGAGAGTTGGGGTTGTTCAGCCTGGAGAAGAGAAGGCTCCAGGCAGACCTTATAGCAGACGACCAGTACCTGAAGGGGCCTACAGGAAAGCTGGAGAGGGGCTGTTTGTCAGGGAGAGTAGTGATAGGATGAGGTGTGATGGCTTTAAAGTAAAAGAGGAGAGATTTAGATTAGGTATTAGGAAGAAAATTCTTCCCTGTGAGGGTGGTGAGGCACTGGCACAGGTTGCCCAGAGAAGCTGTGGCTGCCCCCTCCCTGGCAGTGTTCAAGGCCGGGTTGGATGGGGCTTTGGGCAACCTGATGTAGTGGAGGGTGTCCCTGCCCATGGCAGGGGGGTTGGAACTAGATGGTCTTTGAAGTCCATTTCAACCCAAACCTTTCTATAATTCTATGACTGTGCGATCTCCCTGTCCTTGGCCAACCCAGGGCTCCTCTCACCCTGCCTACAGCCCAGCATCCCATGTCAATCCCCTAGGGCCATCAGCCCCTGCTCTAGCAATGCTGCAGCAGCAGGGCCTGTCTCCAGCTGCCCACATCCTGCCCTGTCCAGCCAGAGGCCCCACAGAGCCAAAACCACACGCTTGCCCAAGTCCCCATCCCCACAGCCCTGCCTGTCCATTCATGTCTGGCTCTGGTTCCCTTCACTGGGCCTGATCCTGACCCCCCAAACTCCCCCATGGGCTGATGTCCCAGCCTGTCATCTCCTTGGCCTTTCCTTCCTCTTTACTTCTGCTCATGTGATGCATTGGCTAAAATAGTCTGTATTCTTCACCATTTCCTTCAATAATTTTGCCGAACTGCTCTTCCTCACCTAGTGCATCAGTTTATCTTGACCTACTCAGATATTTCTTTGCAAAGTAACCACTGCCAAAGGTTTCCATACCTGAGTCTATACACATTGCCACTCCAACTAGGTCGGTATGTCCCATATACCTATTGCCCATGCCTAAAGGTGAGGTGTCTCCAGGATTTTCATTGCTTGTTAGGATCTCAGCCACAGACCGAACAATTTCTTTTTGGCTATTCCTATGCCCTGTGTACAGAAATACTATGCGTTTAACAAATGTTACAGGTTATGTATTCAAGCTTTTGTCTGTCCTGTGTCAATTATCTCATACTCTTAGGCTGAAAAGAAACCAGACAACAAAAAGTTGTGCATGACAGTGGAGCTAAACCTTCTTCTGAATCAGAAAAACAATTTTTCAAATGGAAAGTGCAAAATCAGCTCATGCAGAACTGCAAATTCAGGAGCCAGGCAGAAAGCTGAATAGACAATAAAAATTAGGAACCAAAAAAACAATGTTCTTGTCTGAATAAAAATGTGTATTCTGTGGATTTTGAGAGCTGTGGATTCCATGGTTATTGCTAAATTTGTTCTCAAGATTTCTTTGCACTGCAGGGTTTCCATATCATATAAAACAGGAGTTCTGATTCTCCAGAGCAGCAACAAAAACATACGTCATCTAAGGATGGAAGTCCATGAACAAGTTTCCCTCTAACAACGTTTTCCTCTCCAGCTGCTTGCTTCCATTCCTGTACCAATATTTATCTCCTCAGTTCCACCAGCAGACTCATTGATAAGATTTTACTCGATAGAATCAGCAAAAAGTTCTAAGCTAAGAAAAATCCTCCAGAAAAAAAAAAAAATTCTTTTCAACCCAGATTATTTCACTCATCAAATTTAGAGTACAACACTGAGCACGCATTGAACTGCAACACAGGCACAGCTAAGGAAATGATAAATTGTTGTACAAGGGAGGGAATGAGTAACCGGGGTGAGACAGGATGGAAATCTATTAAATTGGCTTTGCCAGCAGAGAAAATGAAGTCTGGAACTACAGTACAGCCCTTGCCTGAGTAGGACTGGATGATATGAAGATTAAAAAGCGCTGATAGCTGCCAGGGGGTCATCTATTTGAGCATCCCACAGGATCTGCTGCAGATGCTGTGCAACAGCGGGGAATTTAAATAAATAAACACAGCCCTGTTAAAACAAGGCTACTAGGGTTAAGCATAGTTTGGTTACACAATTAAAATAAGTCCACCGTTCAACAGCAAATCACCCTTTTATTTTTCTACTGAAAAACTAGTTTTTAAAGAAGTGCATATTTGCACATCTAGGTTGGTTTTGCAAGAAATTTGTGAGAAAAGCATAAAGGAATGAAAATTGAGATCAAATGTGAGATTTTGGAACTTGATGGGGTAAGTATCACCCGGACTAGGAGAAGAAGAGTTTTGTTTGGTATGTGTAGGTGCGTGAGCTGACTCCTCTGAGTCTACGCTGTTTTCAGCGTAGGTGCTGATTAAGGGCTTAGACTTGTGATTGCTTTATAAACAGTCATGGCAGTTTAAGATGTTTACACCTGGCATGTGGTTTGATGGTGGAACCCTCCTCCAGTACAGGTGTTGTGAGAGATCTTGTGATGTTTTCTAGGCACAGGTCTGGTCGGGTTAGCGTCCGTGTGGGTTCCTGTGGCAAGGCAGGGGAAAACACGCTCCTGAGCTACCCTTGATGTCAGCTGAGCTCCGGGGCCGAAGACCTTCTGCTGAGGATTAGTAACAAACTCAGAGTGGCTAACTGTAAGCCACTAGCACCTTACAAACCAAAGGTAGCCAACAGAGCCTCCGTGCTGCTCCCATTCTCCTCCGCCCTGGATTACACTGAAGTGAACCGTGGCAGGCTCTGGCTCTCATCAGAGTTTACGACGTTAGCCTACTGAACACTAGGCTTGAGCTTAAAAACTTCCAAATGTATCTGTGATGGTTATACATAAACCAGAAAGAAATTTCTGTGAAATATTACTACTACTTCTACTACTATTATTAGCTTTGCCATTGGTAAAGCACATTTATTCCTCAGCACTTACACTGAGCCGCCACGGCCTCTAATAGACCACAAAATTGTCAGCTGCTAGCTGAAAAGGAGCTTAAAATGCATACTGATTTGCAGTAATTTATTATTGGTCGTTCTAGGAAAAAGCGTGGAATGAGCTGAATACTTCTGTCGCTGATAAAGTTATAGCAAAATGGGATTCCATGGGATTCTGCTATCGTTCAAATAATATTAAACACGCTCTTAATAACCTTGCACTGTTAATAACCTTCCACTGTTAATCTCTGCATAATGTGAAACTATGAATTAAGAAGTCTTTTCATGTACAGGGGCAGAACTTCATTTAAGGACCTTGGTAGTGCAAGAAGCAGACTGAAACAAATCCATATTGCAAACAGTCAGCTAATGGATGCGGAGATAAAGAAGGACTTGTGAAGATAGAAGCAGTGCAATGTCAAATCTGTTTTTTGCACACTTCCCTGCAGAAAATATTCCCATTAAAAGTAGGAATGTAGCAATAAATGAGTGGTCTGAGCAAGCTAAAAAAAATGTAAATGGTAAAAATGATCAATGCGGCTGATAAAATAAAATTTCTTTATATTTGGTCAGATGGCAAATGAAGATTAATGGACTCTGATTAATCCCATATTTAACTTTGGAAATCCACTGGCTTGGCAATACTGAATATCCTATTCACTTTTTATTTTTCTATCAATTTACAAGCCAAGACTTATGCTGATTTTTATAAACACTGTTTGTGCTTATCTTAATTTACCATTTGTGCTTATCTTGATTTAACTTTGATTCAGTTAAAATCAGACCATGGTACTGATGACTTTTATTCTAAATTTTTCCTATAACTTTTTTTCCTTTTATTCTTAAGTGCAACAGCCTGTTTTCTTTTAATACAGCAGTTGAAATTCACTGAAATAATGAAGCTTATTCAGCTAACATACCCAGTTGGTGTACCCCTGCCACACAGCCTGTACAGATCGCAGCACTGGCAAAAACATTTTTCTGGCAACAATCCTTTCAGAAAAAAAAAGGGGTTATTTTGCTGTTTTTTTAGGAGTTAAGGCTATTTAACACAGAATAAAAGCCTGGTTTTGAAATGCAAGCATGATTCACAGAGCGAGGTGACCTAAACATTATTTTTAATTATTTCAAAATTAATTAAAAAATAGAATTTCTTCCTGCAAACCCTGCCGCTCCTGTGCCTTTAGCCCATCCCGGCGACAACACTACCACCCCTGTTTTCTTAACAAAGTAGTAGCAGAGCATGTACTGTTCAATGCATTTATTCCAAACCTGGCACTACGCGGGCAGAGCTGCGGAGAGAGGAGAGTCACACCCTTCGGCCAAATATTGGCAGGTCACTCTGTCTCACGGTGGGGCTCTCTCTCACTGCGCAGCCTTGGAAGAGTATTTCTGCTAAATGAGAGGATCAAGGACGAACTCTTGCTGCTGAAATAATTAAGTGGCACTGAGAAGTTTATGCCCGCGCTGCTCAGGCGCAGCTCCTCAAGCAGGGTGGGTGTCCACGCGGTGAAGCACATCGTCCTGTGATCTCTGTGATGCCCTGGAGGTCCAGGATATAATCATCCCTGTTCACGTAGGAATTTCTTTTAGGGAAAGAAAAGTCTGAAATGTTGATGATCCAGTTGGGGTCCAATGTTCAAGTTCGGTTTATGGGCCTCTTCATTTAACTTGTTGGTGGACCCGCTCTGTCCCCAGCACAGTATAGACTCACCACTCCGTCTAGGCATGGTTTACAGACCTTGTTCGTATCGGCAGGGGGCCTGGAACGTGGCTTGGATTGTAGCTGCTTGGGTCTAATGATATATGAAGTATCTAGCAATGAGCAGCCCAAAAAGTCATGGATCTCCCAGCCAGAAGGTTCATTCCCACAGGGAATGAGTCAAAGTGAAAAAAAGTCCCAAACTGCTTGGTTGCAACTGTTGGAAAGTGTGCCATGAATGTGGCAGAGAACTTCAAATAGAGGTACTTGGGTCCCTGATTTTTCTTCATTTTCCTGTGTATCCATCTTAAAACACCTGGAGACTACTCAGCTGAATGCTAAGCACCAATAATTGCAGCAGAAGTGAACAGAAACTGTACTTTGACTTTATGAAGGCCTAAAATTGCTGAGTACTCTAACAAATCCAGCTGGAAAGCACGTTACATGGGGGAAACAATATTAGAGGGTCGTTTCTACTTTTATTCAGTGTCTCCACTCACAACATGTAAGAGGGAGATAATAATACCACCAGGGTGTCAAGAAGATAAATTCATTAATATTTGCAGAGAAGTAGAGTACTACAATGAGAGCAGCATGGAAAAGCCCATGAGAAAATGAGTGATTCTCTATTCAGGGCAGCATTCGGATGGTGTGCAGTAAATAATGGATGGGGTACACGTTGAGAGATGAGTCTGAAACAGAAATATTGAACAACTACCACTCACTGACCTCTGTTCACCTTCACAGAATCACAGAATCACAGAATCACAGAATCACAAGGGTTGGAAGGGACCTCGAAAGATCATCTAGTCCAACCCCCCCTGCCAAGGCAGGGCCACCTAGAGCACATCACTCAGGAACAAGTCCAGTCGGGTTTTGAATGTCTCCAGAGAAGGAGACTCCACAACCTCTCTGGGCAGCCTGTGCCAGTACTCTGTCACCCTCACAGTAAAAAGTTTTTCCTTACGTTAACCCGGAACCTCCTATGCTCCAGCTTGGACCCGTTGCCCCTTGTCCTATCGCTTAGTGAGGCCGAGAAGAGCCTGGCTCCATCTTCCCGACATTCACCCTTAACATATTTATAAACATTGATGAGGTCACCCCTCAGCCTCCTCTTCTCCAAGCTAAAGAGACCCAGCTCCCTCAGCCTTTCCTCATAAGGGAGATGTTCCACTCCCTTGATCATCTTAGTGGCTCTGCGCTGGACTCTCTCTAGCAGTTCCCTGTCCTTCTTAAGCTGAGGGGCCCAGAACTGGACGCAATACTCCAGATGCGGCCTCACCAATGCAGAATAGAGGGGGAGGAGGACCTCCCTCGACCTACTGACCACAGCCCTTCTAATGCACCCCAGGATGCCATTGGCCTTCCTGGCCACCAGGGCACATTGCTGGCTCATGGTCATCCCCCCGTCCACCAGGACCCCCAGGTCCCTTTCCCCTACACTGCTCTCCAGCAGGTCAGTCCCCAACCTGTACTGGCACATGGGATTCTTCTTTCCCAGGTGCAAGACCCTACACTTGTCCTTGTTGAATCTCATCAGGTTCCTCCCCGCCCAGCTCTCCAGCCTATCTAGGTCCCGCTGAATGGCAGCACATCCCTCTGGTGTGTCAGCCACTCCTCCCAGTTTAGTGTCATCAGCAAACTTGCTGAGGGTACACTCCGTTCCCTCATCAAGGTCGCTGATGAAGATATTGAATAGCACCGGACCCAGCACCGACCCCTGAGGGACTCCACTAGTCACAGGCCTCCAACTAGATTCGGCCCCATTGACCACAACCCTCTGACTTCTGCCCTCCAGCCAGCGCACAATCCACCTCACTACCTGATCATCCAGGCCACACCTCCTCAGCTTGCCCACAAGGATGCCGTGGGAGACGGTGTCAAATGCCTTGCTGAGGTCAAGATAGACCACATCTACTGCCCTTCCATCATCCATCCACCTGGTTACATCCTCATAGAAGGCTATCAGGTTGGTCAAGCATGACTTTCCCTTGGTAAAACCATGCTGACTGTTCCCAATAACCTTCTTGTCCTTGATGTGCCTGGAGACAGTGCCAAGGACAAGTTGTTCCATCACCTTTCCCGGGATAGAGGTGAGGCTGACCGGTCTGTAGTTACCCGGGTCCTCCTTCTTGCCCTTTTTGTAGACTGGAGTGACGTTTGCCTTCCTCCAGTCCTCAGGCACCTCTCCCGTCGCCCATGATTTGCTAAAGATGATGGAGAGCGGCCTGGCAATGACCTCCACCAGCTCCCTCAGCACTCGCGGGTGCATCCCATCAGGCCCCATGGACTTGCGGATGTCTAGCTTGGCTAACTGCTCCCTAACCCAGTCCTCGTCAACCCAGGGTAGCTCATCCTTAGCCCTGACTTCCTCAGGGGCTTCAGGGGTCTGGGGCTCCTGGGGAGAGTCTGCAGCAGTGAAGACAGAGGCAAAGAATGCATTCAGTAGCTCCGCCTTCTCTGCATCCTCAGTCACCAGGGCACCCGCCCCATCCAACAGCGGGCCTACATTGCCTCTAGCATTGCCTCTACCTTCTCCTGATCCTGCTATCTGCACCTCCCATGAAGTATGTAAAAGGAAAATAAATGCTGTCTGACTTTGGAGCAGCTGGGTAGCCTTAATCTCACCTAATTTTAGCCTATAAAATAAGATGTCTAGTCAGAGCTTCCCCTGTAGTCAATGAAAAGAGATAGGTATCTTAGGAAGCAATTAATCACACTCCCTCTGACACCCGTGTTAGGACGGGGTGATCACCGTCTGGTGGTGTCTCTCTCTTTTCCTGGACACACACCGAGGGAGTGCAGAGAAACAATTTGGCTTAGTCCTCCAGCATGGAGATGACTTCAGTGTTTAGATTAATCCCGCCCTAAATCTCCATCTGAACGGTACAGTGTGCCGTCCCAAAACAAGTAAATCATTTTAACTGCCTTGTTTTCCTTCTAGTTTCAGTGAATCATGATATGTTTTTGCACTGTAAGGTAAAGGTGCTGAAATTTGCATTAGGCTGTCACTGACAAGATGCTTCAAAGATGCCATCTGTGGGACAGCTGGAGAGTGATGGAGTGACTGCTATCAACTGGAGAAGGATCCCTCCCTTTCTCTGTGTCACTGTATGTAGAAGGTTCCTTCAGTAGTACATGCGACTAAGAAAAGTATGCGATTTAGAAAGAGGTGGTCTTGCACGAGGACACAAGCATCCCTTCTTGCCCTGGGCTAACGATTTCCATCAGCCATATCACAAATCTGACCTTCATATTGTGCCAGGATGGGAAATCAGATATATTGCACCAACCTGTTAGCAAATAATGCAGAACCAGTGAAGAAATTTTATTTTGTGGTTGAAAATGTATTTGATTTTAAATCCAAGTTGAAAGGGAGAAATAAAAGCTCAAAGGACACAAAGTTGGTTGTGTTTAGATAGGAGGAAAAAAAATATTCTTCCAGGCATGATTTTTTTTTAATGAATTTGTTGTCTTTTGATTATTAAAATGGAGCTGTGAGAGCTTACCTCTGTACTACGAGGACCGGTCCCTTACAAGCTTCTGAGGACTGGGCTTCTAGCTTTGAAATGATAAGTAACTGGCCAGAATTAAATATTTTTTTGTTTTCAGGAAACCATTTCTGAACTCAAATCTAGTTGTATTGTATTTGCCATGTGTTGTTTCCTTTTTCGTGGATTGCTGAAGCTCATGTCCATACTTTTTGATGGTTAAGCTGGAAAACTTACTTTGAAAGGACATTTCAGATTCTGTAAGAAAATACAGAATAAAGAGGTTAATTAACAGAATGCTCAACAATCAATCATCTTCAATTAAAATTTAGCAATAGTTAATGCAGTCACAAGTCTGTGTCAGTCTCTGCGCTCCAGGGACAAGTCAAATACATAATGCAAATCCACCCTACTTCTCTTCATAACATCAATATTCATTCCATAAAATTTTTATGGTAGGTGAAGTTCTGCATTTTATTTTCTAACAGCAGCTCAAGATAGCAGTTTTATGCTGGTCCTTTCATTTGTTTTCATCATTCACTACACATTTAGGTTTCTTGTATCCCCAGTCAGGCAAATTCTTTGCCACTTGCTTACACTAAGCAGGTCTACTGCATCCTATAATCAGTGCTGAAAACAAAGTAATAAATAAAAGAGCTGACCAGAGGAGACATTATCAAAGATACCTCCTTGGTGCTCAGCGTTCACTGTTCCTTTCAGAAGCCACCTCAATAAAAGGCAACTTCCAGTTGTCACCTTTGGAATCTCTAAAAGTAGAGGGGGAACTGTCCAGGACCTAAGTTCCTACTTTTAGATATTGTTAAGACATTGCTGGTTTTTACACTTCTGCAGTGACCTGTTGGAAGTGATCATCTGTAGACTGGATAACCAGTACTGAATTTCAATGGACTGATTTTAAAAAGTCGTCACTTTCGTTTGTCAAAAAGCTTTACCGGAGGTTAGTGTTCGGCGATGTTAGCACTGGCTGCGTGAATACACCTCTTTTGGTTCAGTGAAAAACTAGCTTAAATTAGTTTAAGTGCTCTGCACTGCAGTGGATGAAAAATACTCACATAGCTTGTTCTGCTGTGGAAGTGCTATCTCATAGACAGATGATGTTAAGCAGCTAGAAAGCGAAAAAATCCGTGTGTTCTGGAGTGATCGTCTCTCCATGTCCCAGTGGGCCCAACCACCTCAGGCAGTGTGCTGAAGAAACCCTTACTAAATGCTGGAATTTGTTTCATATCTCTCTGAAGGTCTGTGAGGTGTGTCCCACCTGTTCAATGTCCAAAACGTGTAATGGCACTCTCCATATTCCCATCACAGGTTTGCAAAAACAAAAACAAAGGCTTTTGTAAAATCCTTCCCCCAGCCATTATCTACCTGTATTTACATTAGTTTGCAAACGATTAAATTATTAAATTGATCCCACAGGCACACTGCAAACTTCAGTCTACAAGCAGACAACTTTTTCTGGTTTTTACTACGCTAAAGCCAGCAGGGCCGTGACTGATCACCGCTCTAACACTGTCTGCAGAAGGACTTGTGTGAGTTCTCTTTAGCTCCTGCCAAAGTCAGTCTGGGCAGTGCAACCCCCCCTCACCCCCCCCCATCCTGAGCTATGGGGTCTGATAAGCTGTGGGTAAAGGGCAGAAATAAGGAGCTGAGGAAGGAACACCTCTGGCCAGAAACAGCTGCTTGAACAGCCACATCTGTGGCTGCAGAGCAGCTTAACGTGGAATGGTTGCGAGAAACTAAGGAGCTCTCAAACGCTGGTACCCAGTGACACTAGTTAGGACGCAAGGCACCGTCAGCATCTGCTAGCACCCAGGAAGGTTAGTGACCAGTCACCTCACTTGCCACCAGTGAGCGAGTAACTGATTGCTGCTTGCAAACACCAGGCAAAGCTTGGAGCTGCATCGTGTTTTGGGTTTTTTAAACTTGCTTTTCTTAAATGCATTTTTTTGTCAGCTCGTTTTTCATTTCAGCTTTTGAGAGTGGAACAACAACAACCTAACTGACTAACTGTTTGACCTAGAGAGTATGTTAGATTAGATTAATTTTAATAACACTACAGTTACTCATCGGTCCTATGTTACCTAATAACCTCTTCTGAAAGGTTGTTTTGAAAATCAGATATTTTCATTTACTGGCAAGGTCTGGATTGAAGAGAAAAGTTGTCTTATGTAGCTAACTGTAACCGAAACTCACGATGCAGCAGCTATAAATCAAAACTAAGTAAACAATTTTGTTTAGCGCATACACTTTTTTCCTCCATGCTTCAGCGCCTTAAAACTGATTTCTTTTATGCTGACCTCTGCTCTTGTCAATTGACTCTCCTGTTACTATCTGCCAGCTTTCCGTAATTGTTCGTGCCACGTACACTGTCCTTTCTGCTGTATTTTCCACAGTGTGTTTCTTTCTCCTTCCCAACTCTCACTCTCTGAAAGCCTTGAGGAAACATGTGAATAAAACTCTAAGCTAAGAATAAGTTAACTGCACCTTTTTTTTTTGTCTCCTGAAAAAACTTAGAGTTTATATAGTGTGTTTATTTAACTCGCTTCATCTGCTTTTTCTTCCCCCCTCCCTCGCCGCATTTTGTTTTACGCTGTTTCAAACTAGTCCATGATAAGCTGCATCACTTTTTACTTGATGAGCTTAATTTGTTGGGACAGGCATGTTGAGGAGTTTAAGAAATCTGCACTGAATTTTGTGCACAGGTGTATTAAAACCAGGTGAAAGACAACAGCCATATTTAATTTGATAGGGATTTCTCCTGAAACCCCTATATATAACATCGATAGATAATGCTCCAGTTTTTGCCAGTTTCCCAAGCAGAACTATGTAAAGTACCTTTTATTTTCCTGTTTTGAACCAAAGTGTGTTCTGAGTTGCCAAACAGGAGAATCAGGCATACAACTAATATTATTCCAACGTAGATTGCTGAGTGACATTTTGAATTATGTATTCCCACTGTTGCGCCTAACCCCCTTCCAGAGTCTAATTGTGGGTCCCTTTTTGTGCATGATAAGTAGTTTTTCATCTTGACTGAATTCTAATTTCATCTGAACCTTTGCAAGTATGTATGCTAATTACATAAAAAAAAATCATTTTGCATTCATTCTGAAGCTAGAACACGTTTTCAACAAAATGTTGCCATTTCGTAAATGTGAAAATACAACTACTCCTAGCTTTGTCACTAAAACCAATTTTTATAACGTTATATTTCTGAACATATTTGTGAGGTACACATTAAATTTATCACTTTTTTTCTGTAATTTGTAGTAACATTCTTGCTAATAAGACAAAAATAACCTAAAAAATACACGTATATATTTCTAATACAAGTTACAGGATAAAATACAAGACAAAACTAATATAAAGATCGGTTTGAGGGGGGGTTTGGTTTGTTTTTTTGTTGGTGTGGGGTGGTTTGGTTTTTTTTATTTTAGAGTAATTTTAAGGAATCTTTGTCCAAAATATAGTCCTAGTGTTCATTTTATTAATTTATTGGAGCTATCAGATGTAATTCCATTTAAATTTTACATATGTAAAATGATCCCACTCTACTTCTGATTACACACATAATAATAGTTATTATTTTAAAAAGAAAGGAACTGCAAAGAAGATAGCTTTCTAATTATTTCTTGCCTACTACTGAAAAGGAGGGACAACAAAATACAAATGACTACTTGAAGATTTAAGTGCTTAGTTATTAAATGATTCAAAGTGTAAAGGAAATAACTAATTTTAAAGTCAGTTTGAATTGTAATTCCCCATTATGCCACCAGCGATCCAGGCATACTACGATTTACCAATGAAAAATTCAGCCTCGTATTAGGAAAGACCTATGTCATTAGCTGCACACACCTCATTTGCACCGCTTTTCAACAGAGCTAACTTGATGTAAGCTGGATGGAGCGTGTTGTTTTGAACAATTCACAAGTTGTTTTACTTTATTACAGAGATAGAACAATTTAAAAAAAAAGCTGTTGATGAATGCATTCTTTCAGCCTGAGTTATGAAATTTAGGTCTTGCTATTGCTACAGTCCTTTTGTAACTCAGCTTCACCTAAGATTCTCTTGTAACTAGAATTCATTATAGAAAACAGAAGTACTGTGATGTCTTCCCAGTGAAACGGGACAACGTGCTGCAGTCAGCCATTTCATGACATCAAACAATTATCAGGACCATTAGAAAAATAAGGCTCTGTAACAACATTCTAATAAGCATAAGTTGGATTAATAACCTAAACTGTTTTGAAGAAGAATGCCAACATAAAACGAGCGATAGTGTTACCTGAGAGCCGTGATGAGGTTTCTGTGGTGGCAGGGGGTCCTGACGAGAAGACACAGGCAGGTTCTCCATTCCCGTGTCTACACTGCTAGTTTTCACAGTGAGGGAAATTAACTCAAACACATGTACTCAAGTAGACTATATGTTATAAAAATTTCTAAGCCACAGAACAAACAGTATTAAGCAAAACAATGACTAATAGATGAGAATCTGAACAGTGTTCAGACAGTAAAATAGTAATTAAAACCTATTTAAACATTTTCCTTGTGCAGCAACTGTACCTTTGAGCAATATATTATCGATTTAATGTGGTTTTGGCCAGCCTTATTGGGGGCCAAAAGGACAAGCCTGACTCCTAACTTGGCTACTCCTGTCATGAAATTCTGATCTATCAATGCCAAAGAAGTACTATCCCGGCACCAGATAGGTTAAATAGAATTCTTACCAATATTACTAGGAACTCAATATTGATCTGAGAGTAGTTTAACAACTGTTAATTATATAAGCCAGTTGCTGAGAATTAGCATAACGCCAGCACACGTGCACAAAAGTAAGCCTGAATCCCAATTCTTTTTTTCCAAGCAGTTCAACAGTTAACGATCATGGACCCACAACTGATTTAAATCACATCTCCTTCACTGAGTGAGATAATAAAGAGAAGGTATAGTATTTATTGTTGTGGAACAATGTCATAAATATTCCAAGCCTTAGAACATTTAGAATTCTAGTACTTTTTAGAAAATTTTATGAGTTCTCTAATTGTTATATTAAAAAGCATAGGGCTTATAAAAAGCAACTTAAATGCACAGAGTCTTTTTTTTTTTTAAAGTGTTCTAAAGAACCTTTAACCACAGGCAGACCAGATTTCCTTGAATACAAAGTCACTAACCAGCCATTCTGTTGGGGTGGTGAGCTAAGACTGCAGTGTTCACAAAAGCGGTGATTTTGTCCTAACAATGTATTCACATCGCCTCCTCTGACCCAGCTGAAACACAACCTTTTATTTTTGGTAAGATCAGTATTTAGTGAGATCCTCAAAAGGATCCAAGTCACCTTATGTGCCAGCACAGCAGGGGCAGCAGGCACATGTGGCCAAGGGCAAGGGGGAAGGACTTGTCCCATCAGTGGCCATGACTTTTCAAACTGGCTTAAACTGATGATAATGTGCCTTTGATGTGGTAACAGCACATTTCTCTAACCATGTGAGGAGTTTCAAACGGAGTTGTGATGCATCAGTGAGCCCTTCTCCTAAAGGTAATAGGACCTCTGTCAGAAAGGTCTTTCATTCATCTTCATAGGCTGCCAATCCTTTGGACTGAAATGAAAACAAAATTAATTGATTGAAACCTACCTGATAGTTTTAAGAAGGTTTGGGGTTTCTTTTGTCTGCCTGTGTTTTAAGGAATGCTACCACTGATTTCTCAGAAGCAATTCCTGGTAAGGACCCTTAGCTAAAGATTTGCCCCTCTCCTAAATGTGAAAACAAGAAATATGTGATGTTCTTACCCAGGGAACTAGGAGGGAGCACTCTGTCATCATAATAAAGAAGAGAAAAACCACCTGAGACACACTAAATACGTCAGCTCAGAGGTGGCCACTACCTAGCCAACAGAGCAACCATGGGAGGTCTGCAGAAATGTGTTGGGGATTCTTCACAGCAGTGGTCATTTCCCTAGTGTTTCCCAGACAAAGCATATTGTGTAATGGACACAAGGCTTCTTCTAATTCACATTACATCAACTGACTCCTTAGGAAGAAGACATTAACATCTCTTCCGCTATGTCTCAGGTGCACAGCTCCACATTGCTGTGGTTACGCTGAGAGCAGAGTACTAGACCCACGCTCTGGCTTGGGTACGGCCACACCGACTGCAATAGCGGTAGCAGGTTTGTACAGTACCACTTGGAAAGGGTAAGTGATATCAACTGAAAATGCGAAACAGCAGCAAATTAAAGAAGGCTTTAAAAAGAGCACAGCTGGGGCAACCTAGGGTAGTATATTGCTCCTGCTGGCCGCTCCGCTTTTCTGGAAGCAATTGTTGCCCCCTTGTAAACCTGAGAGAACAGGCAGTGTCTGCTCTTTGGCTGCCACAGCCTCAAGCCTGGCGTACTACCCTAAATGGCCATCAATCCCAGTTAACCCTAATGTGCTGGACTGTGGGCTGATGTGGGCTGAAGCAAACATGCTGGTTTTGCTGTAGGTGTGGTAACCTCCACGGAGAGGTGCAGCAAAAGGAGGAGGCACTACCTGCTTAAATCGCTCCAGCACCAATCACCAAAGGTTTCCTGGTGGCACCCTACTTTAAGGCACCTTTGTGCAGTTCGCTTGCTGTTGTTTATGAGTAAAAAAGCCTTTTGTTTAACTCTCTTCTGAGGATTAAGTTATCATTAAAGAGCCTGCGGCTTGGCCTTCAGCATTTCATGTGGGAAAGAAATGGCATGTGTGGTGACCTGGACAATCAAATCACCTTCACATAGTGATCACATGTACTTTTTTACCTCCTCTGTCTTTCACTTTCAGGGCCTTACCAGCATAATATCTCTAATGAATCTTCTTCCTGAGAAGGCTAGTATGTTCTCATAAGAAGACTAGCAGTGAAAAAAGGTCTGTTTCTTAGGAAATTGCTGAAAAACAAGGCAGAGACCAAAATTAAGTTGGACATTTTCTAGAGGCTCTCATCTAGTTCATCTTCCCTGGTGATTTAATCCATCCTGTTCCTGTATTACCTTTCCTGGTAAGAAGTTTTACCTCAGTTGCCAATTTACTCTTAATTCTAAATGACACAAATCCATTCCAACTTGTCTAAAGTTATACTTAGAACCAACCTGTATACCTATGAAACCTGGCAAAAAAAAAATCTCTCATTCTTATGGTGGGTTTCAGCCCTTAGGCCAAGACAATTCAAACTGCTTTATCTGCACCAGTGTAGGTATGCCCTGCAACCCTAAAGCAAAAGCAGAGGGTGGAACTTGCACACTACCTGTGCGATGTGATTTAGGACCTCTGCACAGTCACGAGATGTCCATTTGATCCTGTTCTCACCCCCGAAAATTTAGCGGGATGAAAAGTGAAGCGTAGCGTTCAAGGAGGTTGTCACCTGTAGCTATTTGGTCCTCCACCCCTCCTTTTTTTTCCCCGACCAAAGTTACAACCACCTCAGGAGAATGGTAGTACACAACATGTGAATGATCCTCAGCCAGTTTACAGCTGAGGTCAGCGTAAGTTTTCGATACAGGTGAACTGAAACTGTCAGGTTTTGGACAAATGTGGTAACATGTGAACTTGGGTTTGATCCACGTAACTCCTGGCTGGAAGGTGGTTTTCTGATTGAGCAGTTGTTGCACAGATCATGACATTTCTTATAACTGGCTTTGTTTTTCAAACAGCAGCACACTCTGATAATGTTTTAATCTCCTAGATGCTCAGTAACCTCTCAGGAGAGGCACCTCTCTGGTTTCCCCCATTACCTCGTTTAATCTTCCTTAGGTAAACTCGCTTGGATACCACAACCTGCCGATACATGGTGATGGGGGACAGTAATTTCAGGCACCACAGACAGACCTAGAAGAGGATGCATGCCCACGAGCTAAGCTCTTAAACTGGGGAGCAAGAGTGACCAACCTTGGGCACCATAAAGCTTCTCCGAGACACAGTTCTCTGTTCTCGCCTTTACTGCAGGGATGACTGAGTTATGAATGAAGCTGCTAATGGCCATGGATTAAAGAACCGTGTATCAGTGCTGGTTTATTTTGACTGGCCTAAAAACTTCGGGGTTAGGGCTGTTTCCCAAAAATCCTAGCCCATCTTGCAGTGGAGTGAATAAACTCAAAAGAGGGGAGAAAGCTAGACCAAAATAGATGGCTCTGTGCAGGAAACATTACAGCCATGCCAGCATAAGCCATTCGTGCTCCTGAGTCAGAGTCCTGTGTGAGCATGAGTCAAATCCCTTAATTGTGGCAGCGCAACCATGGAAGATTTCAAGCTGTAGCACCTTATTGATTCTCCTAAGCAAAGCCTAAAGTAGGAAAAAACCCTGTATTTTAAAATTAAACAGCAGACAGAACTGAAGCTTTTCAAACAAGGTAAAACCATCTAGAAAAAATGTTACCTTATGGCTACGCTTTAGTGAGGAAAACTATCTGAAGACGTCTGTTTAAAAACAGTCACCTTCTTGTATGTAACCTTTTCTGCTTTCCCATACTTCATGCTGCTGGAAAATTCCTAAAGTTGTTTAAAAAAAAAAAAAAAAAGAGCATCAAAATGTGCCTGGATACTGGCTTGTCACTCAGTGATCGCAGCCATTTCAGACACACGCACACACAGAGAGTTGCATATGTAACATCTACTCGAGCTAGTATGATGAGCTGAAAACAAGAAAAGAACAGTGTGGGGAAAAAGGGACAGAAGAAATGTAGTGATTTTCAGAGGCATGCACTGACTGTGTATTTTCTGTGAAATACGAGGGGATAACCAGCCACTTCTGTTTTGGTGACTGTGGGTCACCTATACTTGAATGAGTTTTTCATATTCTCCTGATTCTGTTTTCCATAGGCAAAACTATCCATTCTTAAAATATACGTAAATAAGTGTTATTTACAAAGCCAGCCTGGTCATAGATGCAATGAATCCAAACAGATTTAGCCTTAGCTCAGTTCAGTGTTATTTTCCAAGCTCCTCTCTTCACATGCAAGAGTCATGCATTTAGAACAGGCTGCCTGAGGTCATAGACAGGATTTAACGAGTGCAAGCCTGCTTAAGGAGGCCGATTTGAACTGAGTGGATACAGAGCCTTATTTATGACACAAACATAATCTGAACGAAATTGGTTTATGTCTTGTTCGTGTTTAAGAGTACTGTGCTACCCTTATGCAATATTTGCATTGGAAAATAAGAGATTTGCATGGGAGTGAATCACTAAAATTATTCACAAGGCATTACGGGATTTTACAGTGGGTCTTTCATAAGGGAATCAGGATGGATACTGTGGCACTGATTTCAAAATAAAATTTGGATGCTATGCGTTAAATTTTGTTAATTTCTTTTAGTAAAAAGACTGTCTCACCATCATTTTGACTTTAAAATATAAAATCTCTTCTCTTTCAAATACTGCCTTTTGCTCTGGAAGACTTACAACCTATCTGTCTGCATCATGGTGTTAGTGCAGGCACTGAACATGGAGAAACGATTTAGGCAGAATGAGAAAGCAGCGTTTGGAGCACATAAGGTCATCTCTTGAATAGGAGGATTTTCTGCTAGCAGCTGGCACCGCTGAATCTGACCAGTGACTGGAAGGCATCATGCCAGAAGCTAGGACTTAAAAAGATCTTCAGGCTGGGGAGCACAAAATTGAAATGGAGAGGAGCTGATCAGCTTTTTTTCCTAGTTTTAAAGATAGGTCAGGAAGGTGAGGGAGGCAATGATTGATGGGGTTGGCACTTCTGAATTTGTCTACGGGGTAAAGCTGCACTGAGGTAAATTTAATTAGCTTTGAAGTCAGTATAGTTACTGTGGTGCCTGTCCATGTTACGTACCTTTTTTGGTATAGGAGGACATTTTTAATTTTCAGCCTGTCAGTAATATATTCAGGATAAATGGGGAAAATCATTCTTACTCTGTCATAGAAGTGTACACATGAAAGCTTGTGCCGGTACCAAGTTAGGGCCAAATCCATGCCAGGAAAGATTTACCAGAGTAGCGTTCCCAGCAAGCCCTCTTAAGAGGGAGAGCCTGTATGAGCAAAAGTTCTTTACCCATGTAACGTACACCAGCGCCAAAGTGCAAAATAAGCTGTACTATTCTCCATGCCACGGTAAGCGGGTTTCCCCTCGGGCTTTTACCAGTATAAAGAGGACGCAAGACAAAGCACCTCACTGGACATTTATACAGCTACCAAGGGTACTTGTTACGCCAACCGCTATGTCTGTTTGAATTCACATCTACCTTATTTTATACTATGCCATTCTCAAGACCAGTCCTGCATAAAGCCACCACCAGCCACACTAATGTGATGTTGTGTCTATACCATGGTTACTAATCACGTTCTAATGTAATAGTGGACACACAGAAGACCACAGGTAACACGTGGTTTTGCAGACACACCCTAATGGAGAGGACTCTATTGATTTGGACTTTTCTTTACTGCTAAAAAGATTAACTAATTTATTTTTTTAACCTCAGAGAAACCAACATGCGTCAGCTCTCCTGTACTAAAAGCATAGTCAAGATAAGGTGCTTTAATTTTGTACTGAGGTGAATTTTCCAAGGTCAGTCCCAGGCAAGAGGACAGGACTGACCTAGCTCAACTAACCTTGTGGTAAAATTAAAGAATCCAGCACTTGGCTGTGTTTCCACTTTGCCATATCTGACATATATTAGTGATTTCTATGCAAAAATATATTTTTCTTTTTTTTTTAACAGCAAATACCTAGTCTTTATAATCTGTTTTTGTGCTACCTCAGAAACAATTCTGTAGTCCACCCTCCACACAGCACAAAGCTTACCAAAGAGACCTAGATTCTACACAGGACTGGAATTTGCTGTGAACATCTGTATCTTGACAAGTCCTCTGAAACCAGGAGTGGTATGTCCAGAGTGTTTCATTATCCTCGGTGATGAAATTTGCATTTGGAACAGTCATGTCTACACAGTGCTCTGGAATCCCTATGTCTACACAGCTATTACAACACTGCTACTTTGCATTCTTGGAAGATTCCATAGTTTATTGCTTTGCCCCTCTGTTTTTTTCCATGCTGCTCATTGTGAAAGATCCCACCAGAAGGTAGTGGAGTATTTCCCACGATTTCTCTCATTTCATCACAATGTTCGAAGTGAGCTCCATTTTCAAAGGAAAGTTGGCCAAGAAGCACTGAAGACCACTGGGAGGTTCCTGGTGCTGTTTGTCTACCTTTAGGGACAGGGACATGTGCATAGCTGAGCAGAGACAACTGTCTAAACTAATGCATGAAATTGTGAGGTTCAGTAGTGAAGGACACCCAGCAATTTCAACATGATTTGGGGATATTAACTTTCAAGAGCCTTAAACAGAGAAAATGTCCCACAAATTGGAAGAAGGGAACATGTCATAAGAACTTCTCTCAGCACGGTGCAATACACTCACCCATTTTCAGCTGAAGGCTTGATGTTCTCATTTGGTGACCATTTCTACAGAAAAATGGTCAGGATTATTGTGAAGAAGTTACATGCAACAACTAAAGAACTCTCTGGCTTATATGAATTGGCAATGCATGGGCATTTATGGATGAGTTTAAGTATTTGAAGGTAGCTAGTTGTGTTTAGGTCATTAATGTGACCGACAAGGCTATTCTCACTTCAGATTGTACCTAACAGAAGGCAGCGTTTTTCTGTGATGTAGCAAGGACATGATCACCATGGGAGACTTACTAATATTAGAATGATGTGATGGGTAGGCCCAAGAAACCTACATTTTTAGAAACACTGGGCTATTTAATGCTTCTTCTTTTTTCTCCTACAAGGGCAAATATAGAAAACAATAGTGCTATAATTATTCTTGCCTGTCCGAGAGACTTGGCATACCCGTACACTCATGTCTCCCCTGTTTATGAAGCCTTTCACTGAATGAAACACGGAATCACCAAGTGAGGTGATTTTATGTTGCACATTAACAATACTCAAAAACTGTATGCTTGATTAGCAATATCTGCCTCATGTGAGAATTATTTTCTCTGGGTTATGTAGATTCTTTCACAGCGAAGTAAACAGAGACATTTTGAGCAGTAAAAAAAGTAGTGATGGTGCAGTCCTCTATCTGATCAGGAAGACAACAGTCAGGGATGCCCTACAATTCAGATGTGAAATGAGTGCAGATTTGTGAACAAAATCAATGCTGTCTTAGGGCAGGAGAAGGGAAATTTTGTATACATGAAAGGTTTTAATACATCATACACAGGGATTTTATTGAATTCTGCAAAGCTTTTTATATAATCAAGCCATGTTATGAAAATCGTTTCAGAAGATATAAGTTAGTTAGGGAAAGAGAGCAGGGGAAAACATTCTGTGGAACTGTAGAAATACAGTATCCCTTTGGGCAGATGAGTGAGTTTACAAGGTCTCACACAATGCACATTTTATTTGTTGCCTTGCAATGCGGAAGGACAAATGTGTACCTTGAAAGTGCTTTTCAAAGGTGTTACTTCAGTAGATCCGCTATTAGAGAAAGCCTGACAGACACAGAGAGTGGAGTTTTGTCTTTGAAAAAAGCCTGTTTAGGCTTACCTGCTCTTGGGCCCCTGCAAAAGCTGTTTCTGAAAGGCCGCAACCACTTTCCTCTACTCTCTCTCCCCTTAATCATGCTAAATTCATTTTTATTTCCCTTTCTCCATCTTTTTATCGCTCTGTTGTGTTGTGTACACAAAATCGGTAAACACGCCATCCCTTGATTTCCTTTCCTTCTTGCGTAGATTGGACAGGTGTTCATCCAGTGTAGGCACCTGTGGCCATGGTTGCTGCAATGTGGCATGGGTGGGAAAGATAAAAAGGAACAGGTAGTCATGCCTGAGAAATAGTCTCTGTGCCAAGAATAATAAAATATTGCCCTTTCCTTAACTGCGCAATATCCATTCCAAAATAAAGTACCATACTTGCCTGAAGATTTCTAATACCCGGAGGTCAGTATAAAGTCATCTGTTAAATAAACAGGATTCTGCAGTCACCGAAGATAAAAAATGCTTAGAGTCTCCATAGTTATTAAAATATTTGTGTAGTCAGAGTTGGGTGATTTATTTTGTAACAACTCAGTCCAAAGTTGAAAGCATAATGAAAATAAGCCAGAGAATTTATTCTAGCATTTTTTCTATCCTGTACCTGCTGTTACAATAAACTGGCCGCCTACTTGTTAGGCCACACAGAGTTGCCACCTTGGATGTGTATGACTCTGAGGTAAAGGGTAGAATGGGAGAGAAAGACAACAATGACAAAGGGCAGACTTCATCTAAGTGTTGTTTTACCTTTATAAGAAGTGGGAGAGAGGTCTTGTACCTTGAGGTACTTTAGTGTTCAACTCCAAAATTAAGCGCTTTGCTTCTACTGTGGGTTCTTCAGAAAAGAAAATTCAGTGTCAACTTTCATGAAACAATAGTGATGTAACACACCTGCTATTCAAGGAAGATGACATTAGTATGGAGTGTTACAGAGCCAGACGTGGATGGGAGTCTTGCTATCCATCAGGAGAAATAAATTCAGGAACTGCAGGAACAGTCATTTGGGTCAAGGAACCAAAAGTGATCAGACACTATGATGCACATGATACCTCTTGAATGCTCCTACCTATGAAAGGTAGGAGCACTCCAGTTAATCCTGGAGGCCACATAGATGTGCAAAAGTCTTCCTGAAGACTGTGTGTAAAATGGTGATGCATAAGTATTTTGTAATCTCTAACAAAGCACCTATTATGGTAGAAATGCTATGTAGTAGATATAAAGGGATGTGTCTTTATGAGACATGGGCATACATTAATTCTTAAATGCATTAGTTCCTACCACATTCATTGGAAGAGGCAGTATGATCATAACCAGATTAGCACATGAAAGCTTCAGCATAAGTGCAGCCAATTCCAAGAGAATCAGGCGTCAGTAGCTAGCTGTATAAACAAAAGAATTCTGTATTTTGTAAATGCATCAACAAATTCAATTACTTTTGACATCTACACCACTCGGATAGGTGGGTAGCCCTTGGCATAATGCTATATGCTTCAAAAAATATCAGAGGTATTCAAGCAATTGGCATAGCTGCATAATTTGTAACAAATTATACATGTTGTAAGACTCGTTTCTTGCTTCAAGTCCTTAGTTGTTAGAGATACATTCACAAGAAGAACCTCTGATGGAGCACGTGGTTAACCCTTTGGGGCATTCACTTAAAGGTCCGCATACCGTGATTTTCTGTCTATGGCGATAGGTAGTGAGAAGGTTTTGGCTTGTCCACAGGTTTTGTTGGCATAGCCTGCACAGAAAGAGGGAAATTGGTCAATATTGCAAATGCCTTAAGTAAATTATTTGAAATGTTTTATAATCCATTGAGAAGACAAGCAAATATCATCAATAGGAAAAGTCTTTTCTAACACTGGAATTTCACTTAAACATTTTTCGTAATGTATTGTTATTTCTGGAGGTCTCATACTTGATGATCCAAGAAGAGTAGTCCTTGTTCAAATTACAGGCTTAATAGCTGCATTGATGATGATCAAAAGTAATTTGGTGAACCCAAGAGTGAATTTAAAAACCTGCTTCTTTTGAGGATTTTCTGTCTCTTTGTCACTAGAGCAGAATCCTCAAATGCAAAAGAAATTCTTCACCTACTAGTCAGAGTCTTTTTGAAACCCAGCTAGCTATTTGCACCAAGTCAGCGTGTTGAAATCTTCTACCAAATTGATTGGTAGGTTAAGACAAATTATTTGAAATCAGCTTCAACATATTCCTTCAGATAGCTCTCTTAGGATCATCTATGCCATTTATTGTAGAAGGAAACAAACACATTTTAAATTGTAAGTTTTGGACACATTTTAAATCCTTAAAAACTTTAAAATTAACATTTTCAAGTGTAGTGAAAATAAAAAATAACATTTAGGTAAAGCAAATAAAAAGAGATTAAATGAATTTAATTAATAGCTACCCAAATTAGAGAATGCTGCCTTGACTTATTTAGTCTGATTCATTTGACATACGGTAACCTTAAATATCTACTTATAATCATTACTTTGACGTAAAGCTGTTTAGTTAAGAACTTTAAGTTCTTTCATCAAATTTAACTAAAAATAATAAAAATGCCTGATAGAATCATAGTCTAACTTGCAATTTTGGTAAAGAAAATGAAGGGGTTTAAATAATTTTTGTATCTTGACGATTCAGAGGCTCAGCTGCTTCTTTTCCTCAGGATTATATAACCACCTTCTTTTTTTTTTTTTCCCCCAGTTAGGAAAGAAAAATGCGATATGGGTGGCCAGATGTAGAAGTCTGCAGTGCAAAGAACTGGATCAGGACTAATCACCCTAGGCTCCTTTTATTGTCTGTGGAAAAAAGGAAAAAAAAAAAAAAGAAAAGAAAGGGGATGGGGGGAAGAGAGAAAAAGCACTTCAAGGCATGATTCATACCATCCTAATGTAGGCATCTAAAATAGGTCAGGTTCATTGAGCTCTAAAATGTCTGTTTTTCTCTATGGACGGGGGCATGGTCACTAGCTTAGATGTGGATATCTATGTTATCAAGGAAGGTGAGATGATTTCCACCCCATGTAACTTTTGTGGCCAAGAACAAATATCGATAAAGAAAGAAACGCTGCCTGTATAAAAAGGCTTCTAATACAATGACATGTGCTAAAGCTCTTGTTCCACGTTCCCTGCAATGCCCTAGATCCTCTAAAACTTTCAGATTGAAATTTCTGTCACAAAGAAAAATATGTTATAATCCTGCATTAGCCTTCAACCTGACTCACAAAAGTGATTGCTCACTGAACTTAACACTTAACACTTGCCAAGAAGTACATGGCAGTGATCTAATTGCAGATGTGCACACAGAATTTGGTGCGAATAGCATGTGTATTAGTGCAGACAGCAGTACATCAGTATATTAGTATGTATACATACACACACGTGTATATACACACACTAATAGAATGCTTAAAGGACAATTATAGGTAATAACTAGTGAAGAAAAACTCAAAGCCAACCAGCAGTCATATAAATTAATAAATTTCATACATTAACAAATGCAGTATATTGGTATGCAAAATAAATACATCTATGAAATAAGCAACACGAACATGTCTTTGGTTTTTTCTGAATTTCTGTAGGACTATTCAGGACAATAGAAATCGGAGTGATGGCATAGTTCCATGGCTAGCTGTGGAAAAGAAAAAGCATTAATTGGATATTTCTGTTTTGCATTTAGAAAGGAGAATAAATTCTGCAATGCCAAAATGTCATCTACTCTGACATTCTCCTAAGTGGGTGGTAAAGAGCATCTATTTTTTATTATTTTTTTTTTTAATTGGCAGGACTTGATAACTTGATTTAAAGCTTTTGAAAGGGATCTTGTACTGCTGCTCACTGACCAAAAGCTTTGGCGTACTGGAGAAGTCCAAGAGGCCTGGAAAAATCTAATGCCGTGTTGGTATTTCAACAGCGTAAACAGGATGACCGGCGTAACTGTAGATGAGTTAACTTGACCTTGGTTTCGTGTGAAAGAATGGAACAGCTGATAGGGGACCCTGTCCATGAGGAAATAAAAAATGGTAACACAATTACTGCCAGTCAACATGACTGTATGCAAAACAGGTTAAGTTAAACAAACTGCATAGTACTTTTAAGAGATAAGAATGTTGATTGTTTTATTTGCTTAATAAAGGTAACCATGTTGACAAAACAATGTCTTTCAGAATTCTGTTAAGCATTGATACCACATGACACCCTGATCAAAATATTAGCACCAGAACAAAACCAAGAGAATATTGTATGAGACTGAACTAAACTAAACCCAGAAACTCAACGTGTAATTGTTAACTAAATCTCACTGAGTATTGCCAGTGAGGTGCTACAGGCCACCTTTCATGTCTGAGACAGTGCAAGTCAATGCTTTTCCCTGTGGCACGAGAGAAAAGAAGAAAAAAAACCCCAAACTAATTTCTAGTAGCGTGTCTAGTGATGCAAATGGCCAAAGGAGATTCCAAGTAAGAAGTGATTTCGACAACTTTCTAGCTAAGCAGAAACAATATCTGGCCAGGGACATCAAGGACAACAAGAAAAGCTTCTATAGGTACATCAGTGATAAAAGGAAGACTAGGGAAAATGTGGACCCTCTCCAGAAGAACATGGGAGACCTGGTTACCCAGGATACAGAGAAGGCTGAGGTGAATTTTTTGCCCCAGACTTCACCAGAAAGTGCTCTAGCCACACTGCCCATGTTGCAGAAGGCAAAGGCAAGGGCTGGGAAAATGAAGACCCATCCACTGTAGGAGATGATCAGTTTGAGAATACCTAAGGAACCTGAAGGTGCACAACTCTATGGGACCTGATGAGACGCATCTGCAGATCCTGAGGGAACTGGCGGATGAAGTTACTAAGCCATCACATTTGAGAAGTTGTGGCACTCCAATGAGGTTCCCACTGGCTGGAAAAGGGGAAACATAACCTCCATTTTCAAAAAGGGAAAAAAGGAAGACCTGGGGAACTACAGGCAAGTCAGCCTCACCTCTGTGGCAAGCAAGATCATGAAGCAGATCCTCCTGGAAACTGTGGTCAGGCACATGGAAAACAAGGAGGTGATTGGTGACAGCCAACATGGCTTCTCTAAGGGCAAATCGTCCCTGGCAAATCTGATGGCCTTCTACAACGGGGTCCCAGCATTGGTGGATAAGGGAAGAGCAAATTATGTCATCTACCTGGACTCATGCAAAGCATTTGACACTGTCCTGCATGACATCCTTGTCTCTAAACTGGAGAGACATGGATTTTATGGATGGACCACTTGATGGATAAGGAACTGGCTGGATGGTCACACTCAAAGAGTTGTTGTTTATGGTTTGATGTCCAAGTGGAGACCAGTGATGAGTGGTGCTCCTCAGGGGATGGTACTGGGACCAGCACCGCTTAAGATCTTTGTCGGTGACATGGACAGTGGGACTGAGTGCACCCTCAGCAAGTTTGCTGATGACACCAAGCTGTGTGGTGAGGACAACACAAAGGATGCCATCCTGAGGGACCCTGACAGACTTGAGAGATGGGCTCATGTGAACCACATGAAGTTCGACAAGGCCAAGTGCAAGGTCCTACACATGGGTTGGCGCAATCCAAAGCACAAGTACAGGTGGAGAATGGACTGAGAGCAGCCTTGGGGAGAAGGACTGGGGGTTGCTGGTTGATGAAAAGCTCAACATGACCTGGCAATGCACAATTGCATCCCAGAAAGTCAACCGTGTCCTCCGCTGCATCAAAAGCAGCGTGACCAGCAGGT
>VWZZ01003343.1:2032-19586 GCA_013399095.1 Psophia crepitans
AGAAATAGAGAACAGAATTACACAGTGAGAAGCAGTTGTTTGGGCACATTTTTCGTGTACACAGAGCTGGGAAGAATCACAGAATCATAGAACAGCCCAGGCTGGAAGGGACCGTGAAAGATCATCTGCTCCAATCTTATGTGGGAAAGGAAACCTAGATGAGATTGTCTAGCTCCTTGTCCAATTGCATCCTGAAAATTTCCAGTGACAGGGACTCACACACATTCCTGCATATACCTGAGCATCATTTTGAATCTATATGAACATGCTGTGTTGAGTATTATGGTGTACTGGTTTGAGTGTTGTAGTACTGTAAAGTACTATGTGGCTGTCATCTCATGTCTAGGTGGAACAGAAAAGATGGGTGACCATGCATGCATCTTGTGAGGTTCTCTGCAGTGTTAACAAGCCTACTACTCATTTGCTCTAGTGGTAAGGAGAGTGATGAATCTTTGTGCTGAATTGCTATGGCATGCCTCTACCTTTAATTTGCACGTACTTTCAGAGTCAGTTCTTCTAAAGAATAGTGTTAGTCAGTGATCATTCAGGGCTTGCTACATTTGGCATAAAAATTGTACCAAGAGTTAAGGACTTTTGCTAAGTCTGGGTCTCAAGAGATATGAGATTGGCAGGAGAAGCAACTACTGCTATATGAAATTCCATTGCTTGTGCAGCCAGCAAAAATCAAAAACCTGTCTTATGACTGACAGAAAAGAAATACCAAGTCTTGTACGGGATGAGAAAGGGTAGGCACCATCTGCTACTCTGTGCAGCAGGATTATAAAATATGTCAGTCATGCCATTTCTGAGAAAAGCAGAAAAAATGCTGCATGTTGCTGCATCTGTTATCACAAGTACAACTTCCAGGCTAGAAAAAAATGCCTCATAGAGTGCAGAGAAGCTGCTGCTGGTGGTTATGTGAGCCTCAGCATTCCTGCAGGTTCAAGTTTTAGATTCCAGAAATAGTCTTCATCCTGATGGAGAAGGAAGCATACAGAGAAACACAAGGGAAATATAATATTACTTTAGTCCTTGTCAGTAGAGAAAAGATAAAATATTTCTAGTCTGACTTCTTTTTCCCATGTGGTGTCATCCTATTGCTAAACTGATGGCTTCACATACAAAGAATTTGAAAACTCCCTGGCTTGAAGTTTTTATAGATGTTGAAAAACAGTTGTTCATCCTGCATTTGCTCAGAGGGACAAAGCACAGAATCATAGAAACACAGAATGGTTTGGGCTGGAAGGGATCTCAAAGATCATCTAGTTCCAACCTGCCTGCCATAGGCAGGGACACCCTCCACTAGACCAGACAATCCATTATCCTGTACCCAAGTATGCCTAAGACAAACAGATCCAACATCTAGGATGTTCAAAATCCATGACATTCAGGTTCTCAAGAGACCTGCATTCAATACAGGCATCAGCATTTTTAAAGGCATGCTCTTGGCCAAAGACAGTCTGGCCAAGGTCAGAGGCCAGAAGGTCAGATTTTCCAATGGGCAACTGTTGCATGTGCGAAGAGTAAGCAGATTAAAGGGGCTAGGGTGTTCAGTATAAAGGTGCATGGGATGCCCAGTTGAGTCCTCATGGTGCTGTAGAAAAGGGGCTCTGTTTTATTCTTCAGATTAGGCCTGTACCAGTGATGCTGTACTCTTGAGATAACATTGGAATAACTGAAAGGTGGAGATAATAACAAATGAGGCTGAAACTGGTTTCCTACTGCAGTTTAGAGTCTTTTGAGGGACACAATTTGGAGCATGTTTTGTGAGTCTTTTCTTATATTTTCTTCCAGCATCCTATCACACAGATTTCTTTAAACAGGAGTTGATGATTAAATTTTTGAATTTCCAGAAATATCATTTAACTGATTGCTCTGAAGAATGTGGGTTCTATTCTTCCCTCAGTTCTCAGTGAATGACAAAAATCCATGAGAGGTCAAAGGAATGATATTATCCTCAGATTTGACTGTGGTAGATAAGCTAGTTTATGCTGTAGATTTTAAATGTTTTGGAAAGCTGAAAGAAGAAAGCCGCAAAAAAACCCTGTTTTTTTTTCTTTTTTCCTTCCTGTTCAAAATTTGTTTTATCTTCTTCTACAAGTATAGCATATCCAAACCAGAGAGCGTTTTCTTGAGAAATCCTAGTTCCTGATGAATTTACAGAACATCTATCATTTTTTAAAGATTTAATTACACTCAAACCAATGACAAGAGCATTGCTGGTTGGATTCTGGCTCTGCATTGCCATTTACACTGATGCAATATATCTGAGATCAGAAACAGTCTTTTTCACTAATGGAAGTCAAAACCAGATCACCAATCATCTGTATTGTTTAGAAGTGATCTAAGGGATTTGATTGCCCTTCTCCTGGCCATGCCTTTGCCCTTTAGGTACTTGACCTTATTTTGTTGCAAAACCAGTTACACTGCTCTGTACATTTCTGATTCTGTATGCTCCTTCTAGAAAAGTAGTTTGTATAGAAAACCATGTGTAGAATCTTAACAGATACATTCACATCAACTGACTTGAGACCAAATTATCATTTCCGTATCTATATAGATTTCTGTATTGCTTTTAGAACAACGATATAGAAGATCTAAAATATATTTTGAGTTATGAATAAGAAAACTCTGGTTTGCACTCCTAAGGAGGCAAAAGGTGAAGACTGCTTGTGGGGAAAAAAAAACACCAAAAAAAAGGACAACGAAACCAAAACCCAAACAAACACAAAAACCCCACAAAATCAAAGCCCTTTTGGAATTTTTTTGTATTATACATATGCATATGTATTATGCATATATCTATTATATGTATTCTATATTACATATGCTCACTCTCAAAAAATAAAAGCTGTAAAAACTGCTAGGAGAATTCAGCAAATTTATAGTTATTCATTCACAAATTGCCAAGAAATTTCTGATTCTGGCATCTGTGTTTTTGAAAAAGAGTCTGCCTTTCAGAAACCCAAAAGCACAGCTGGTCAGAAAAAGCGTTCCTTTCACTAGAAAATTAACCGTAATTTGTATGGCATTCACTGGAAGGACATAAATATGGAAAGCTAAGTTATCACTTCTTTGACAATCTGTATTTTGAAAAGCATAGTCTTCTTTGTTGACTTATATCTTCGTATGAAAGAATATCATGTTGAAAAAAAGAATCTGAAAATACTCTAACATTTAATTAAACTTTATTAGGTTTGAAAGAGTATTTTGTTAATTATATTGATCCAGAGGGATGATCTTTAGATCATATTGCTCAGATATTTGGAGAAAGAATACACAATTTTTTTTATATTAAAAGTGAACTTTTAAGAAGTAAGTTTAGAGAGCAGCTGCAAAAAGAAAAGCTAGGGGAACGGGAATTCTGCAATAAAAACTGATGTTCATTTTAAAGAACATCCATTTTGGAGAATTTGGAAACTTTGTCCAAAGAATTGCAAATAATAAATATTAATTTTCTCTCTGGGAGGGAGAACATACAATTGGTAGTAGAAAATTAATTTTAAAAAAGATGAAAAAACCCACCGAACAAATAATTTATTGCCTATATTTTTCATTTTATGAAAGATTTGCCAACTAATAATGCTCATGTTGATGATCATGTGGATAAACATCATGATCCCTCAAATGCATTCTCCAATTCTGTGGACAAGTATTAGGACCTGGTTGACAGAACACAATTATTCGAAGTAATTGCCTACTAGCACAAAGGGCAAATTTTGTCTTGACATTTGGAGTTTGAACAACATTTATTTTAACTTGACCATGGTTGCTAAAAGGACCTCCACACTTCTGGTATGTATGCAGAGAATATATGGGACTGATGAATCTGTATATTAAATCTTCATAAATGGTCATTTTAAAACCTGAAGAGAAAAAGAAAATAAAAACATTCATATTTGTATGGAGGTTGAGAGCAGTTGTACTCAGAGTTCTGACACAACTATTGAAACTACTTAATAAAGGTGTCATGGTTTTACCCCAGCCGGCAACTGGGCACCACGCAGACGCTCGCTCCGTCCCCCTCATTGGAAAGGGGGAGAGAATCGGAAGAGTGAAAGTGAGAAAACTCGTGGGTTCAGATACAAGAGTTTAATCAGTGAAGCAAAAGCCGCGTGCACAAGCAAAGCAAAACAAGGAATTCATTCCCCACTCCCCACGGCAGGCAGGAGTTCAGCCATCCCCAGGGCAGCAGGGCTCCGTCACGCGTAATGGTCACTTGGGAAGACAAATGGCATCACTCTGAACGCCGCTGCCCCCCCTTCTTCTTCCTCCCAAGCCCCTTATAAACCGAGCATGTTGCCATATGGTATGGAATGTCCCTTTGGTCAGTTGGGATCAGCTGCCCTGTCTGTCCCCTCCCAACTCCCCGCACACCCCCAGCCATCCCGCCGGCGGGGCGGTGCGAGAAGCAGCAAAGGCCTTGGCTCTGTGTGAGCATCACTCAGCAACAGCAAAACCATCTCTGCACTATCAGCGCTGCTTCCAGCACAAACCCAAACACAGCCCCATACTGGCTGCTGTGAAGAAAATTAACTCTCTCTCAGCTGAAACCAGGACAAAAGGCTAAACCTATAATTTTGTAATCTTATAATCCTTATATTTTTTGTAGTAGTAGTAGTCATTTGGTGTAAAACAGATGCTAGTGTATACAAATAATGAAATGTTTGCCCATGAGACTAAAGTCCTCCCTACAAATTTGTTCAGACTGCTTGGAAGGTCAAACCCTTCAATATCCATCTCTTGTTCAGAAAAAAATAGAAAGAAAAAGCAAGTATCATACTTCTACGATTAATTTATATAGACCATAAATATGAGTCTACTGGTCTGACCCTTAAATTAATACTTGCTTTTGATCATGAGGCTTTTTTTTTTCTACAGCATTTTAAGGAGTCTTTTATCTTAACTTTCTTGTTAAGTCTGGCTATTTCTACCCTTATGATAAGATTCTAACTGCATTTGATCTTGCTTTGCTTTGAAAATTTAAGGGAAAGTTTATTATTAATTTCTTTTTCAATTACTGTATCAATTCAATGTTTTAAATGTTTCTCATAATGATTAAAAATGTTATTGTTCCCTGTTTTAATTGGTCTGAAAAATCTCGGTTTCAAAGATGAAACAAAAATTTTCCACTCCTTTACCCAACTGAGTGAAAAGAAGAATGATTTACAGAGGAGGTACAGAAAACAGCAGAATACAGTTTCAGAGAATATTTACTTGCTAGTTGCTTGGCTTCAAAAGCCTGTCTAATAAAAATCAAGGATAAAAGGCTTTTGTAAGATAATACTGATACCAAGATGCAGGTATAGTATTTGTTTTAGCAGTATTATGAAATTAGGAAGCCATCAGCTCACACATTGCTGTATTATAATGTTGTATATTTACTATATTAATATTGTATTATGAAATTAATTAAAAAGCACTTATTGCATTAAATTTCTATACATAGAAATGCAATGCATCACAAGTTTGATATTATTAAAGACTGAATTACGCAGAACGGTTCACTATTGTGTAATTTGCAATTTATATTATGTAGACTTGCAGACTATCTACATTGCTGTACTTGATGGGAAGCTCTAGAACTGTTCCTATGTGGGCAAATTCACTACTGGAGTTTTCACACATTGTTCTTGTGATGTGTGGTAATTCTCAAAAGCATCCTTCATGAGCACTTGCAGAGTTCATAATTTTCTGCATATTGCAAATTGGTTTTTATACCTTCTCTACTGCTGTGGCAGTACAAAATAGAACGGAAAGCACAGATATAATCTATCCTCTGCTATCTGTGATCAGCTGTGGCAAGGCTTAATACTCAGTTACTTGTACTAGATTAACAATTTATACTATAATACTATGCCACTATAAGAATATACTTATATAAATAACCTTATATATATAAAATACAGGGAGAAAGATTATAGAGTATTTGGAGGGTATATATATATTATCATGGTTCAGCCCCAGCCGGCAGCCGAGCCCCACGCAGCCGCTCGCTCACCGCCCCGGCAGCAAAACAAGGGGCAGAATGAGGCAACAAAAGGGCAAATAGCTTCGAGTTGAGATAACGGCCGTTTAATGGGCCGACAAAGGGAGAGGGGAAATGACAATAGGGCTGCAATAATTATCCCGGGATGTAAACAACCGCGGTAACAAACGCAGTACTTTACCGACCGACGACCCGACAGACCAGACGGACCAGAGGCGCAGCCCGCAGCGAAACCGCCCCGGAGCAGCCCCGAGCCCCTCCCGGCCAGTCCCTTTATAGGGGCGTGACGTCACGTGGTGTGGAATAGCGGCCGGCCCGGCCCGGCTCACCTGGCCCGGGCCTGAGCATTAACCCCGGCCTGGCCACAGCCAGGACATTATATATATATATAAGTCCGTTACACAGCAAGGCTACTGCCCCAAGGATGCTAAGAAGGAAAATATCCAAGGGCCGTGTTTAAAGACTGAATTCTTTCTTTAAGATTTTTGTTAATTAATACCATCTATTTCCACTATTATTATTTATGAAGGAGAAGTTGGAAGTTGAGTAAAGAAGTGCTAAACCATAAGCTGAAAAACTAAATAAAGAGATCAGTCCACTGAAAACGGGGATTTAAGGTTCCGGTAAGCAGTAAAGGAGCATAATAGCAGTTGGTATCACAGTGATCCTTTAAACAGCTCTCATTTGATAACTTCATTGTTCTATAAAGAACATTTTACCTTCCCAGATAATATAAAGAATCATTTATATTTTCTATGCTTTTGCTATCAGTATACTTTCTCCTTTGAATATCCTTGCTAGGTATGACTAAATTGCCTTTCTTATGTTTAGATATTATTTATAGCAGACAAAAACCCTTTAATGCTGTTGTAATTTAGTCTAGAAAATCATTACAAAGTACTAAAAAATTGAATATTTTCTGCTCTTTTTCTGGAAATGATATTTCATGAGTTACCAGGAATATTTATAATGGTGGTATGATACGGTTTTCCCTATTAAATTACTAAGTTTTATGTTGCACTGTGACATTCTATGGTGCTCCACTCACCGGGTAAATTGCAGCCTTTTTGATGAATGGCTGCAGTTTCAAATATGAGAAAGTATCTGCTGTTACTCCAGTGTGGTTCATCTGAGCCCTGTAGGTGTATTAAAGTACTTCTGTAATGCAGAACTGTTAGTGTAATCGATTTACTTTATTATTATGTTGCCCAAAATTTTGGTGTCCTTTCTGCTTTAAAGTTTTCTTTTCAGGAATGTTAATAATATACATTAAAAATAATACTTTAGACAAATTTAGATACAGCATGCCAAACAATGTTAAAATGACACCTCACCACCAAAATTAATTCAATACAGTTTGATATTTTACTGTATATTGGAGAGTCAAAAATGCTTTAGTGGTTTCAAAGGGACCTTTACTTTTGTAAGATAGAAATGGCTTAAATTTTTGGTGAAAATATTATGGATTTAGTTTTACATAAACTGAACTAATTGCACAGAGTATTTAGTAAAACAAGACAACCCCTCAGAATATTTATCACTCCACTGTTCCTCCACAAAAGTTGTGGAAAGATTTGAAGGAAGCAGTTAAGCTCTGTCAGGCACCATCATTGGAGCTGTCAGATGTTATTTTTTTCTCCCTGTTCTTCACATCTTATTTTTCCAGGAATGGGCTGAAACTCTCAAACTGCCATTTTCAACTCTCTACCTTTGTAGAGCATTTCATTTACAGATACAAAATGGTATTAATAGCAATTTTTATTTTATTCTTTTAGAAACAATAAAGTCATTAAGCAAATTAAAGGATTATATACATTTCACTGGGTTGATTCTTATGCCAGAAATAGCCTAAATGCATTACTGGGTCTTCTAAACAAATAACTAACTACTTAGCGTCAGCAAAGGCATCACAAAATAGTCCTCCATTTTTAAGTCAGAAACTTTGCTAGATCATGAATGGTCATGTTCAGGTGTATTTATCCACAGATACAAGTCTTCACAAGTGGCTCCAAAGGCAGAAAATGAGGAATTCTTGGGACATGGCTTTATACGCTGTGCACAAGTTGTCATCTGATGCGCACAAAACCACCTGATGTTGATAAACTGACAGATTCTAAGCCACAGATATTGCTTCCTATGACAGTCCAAATCTGTGCTAGGCTGCTTGTAAGTTGTCCCATTTCTCATGATGCAGAGTGTCGTTGTACCCTAAGTACTTCAGAGGTTAGTATGCTCTGAGGAGAATGAAGAACTACTGTCAACAAGACTTGGAGTTATAACTTTGCACTGACAATTGACTCTTTTCAAATACCTGTCATTCCTGCGTGGCTATAGATGTTTCTTCTGTTTGGACCAGGTTAAACATTTTTTCAATCATTTTTCAGTTATTTGAGATAAGAAAGAAAATTGAGAAGATTTTCTGTAAGAAGGTAAAAGTTCATGGGGAATTGTGCACTTCAAATGAGGTATTCAAAATGCACAGCTTTGGAAATGAAGACTAAAGCACCATGTGAATAGCAAGTTCACAGCAGTACTGAAGTACTTGTATGTATGCAATCTGTCTTAAAATTATACCAAAATTCCATTTTTGTAGAAGTCTCAAGCAAGACACATGCCTCATGTAGATGACCAAAATCAACAACATTATCCCAAAACTATAGTTTGATTTTATCCCATTGACTTATGCAACCTCCAGTCGAAGATGTAGCAAACTTCTTGCAGATAGGGCCTATTGATAGTAGATAACAAGGCTTCAGAGGAAATGTACATGTTTTTTTCATCCTTTTTGCAAATGGAAATAGCTTATGCCCTGAAATAAATTAATTGCTTACTATGGGCAGTATCAGCAAGCTGACTCTGATTTTTATATTGATTCACTTAAAGCTTTTTGTGGTTAATAAGTTGAATACTATTCATATAACTAATAATGATTTAGAGAGTCTTCATCCATAATTACATTCATGAGAAACACTCCCAAGCACTATTGAATAAAGTTCCGAAGGCTGTGTTTGAGCAAAATTGTATTTATTTAAACCCTAATTGTACATCTTCATCTGAGGTCAGTTTTAATTCTTTAGTGTTTTACATTTGTGTTACTGATATCTTTTCTGTTGCTTTCTGCATAACATTGCACTGTTACTATGCTTATACAGAACAACAGAACAAAACCAGCTGGAACCAGAAAGCTGTATAAATCAGGATAGGTTCTGAAACAAAAAGTCCATAAAAAAGACTTATGTCTCCTGTGTGTCTGAGAATATAGTGTGAAGTGATCTCTCCACTCTCTAAAGGAGTACATCTAAAGCACAAGCAAATTTAAATAGAATAAAATAGTGTCCAGGCTGACTAAACATTCACCCAAAAGAGAGGAGTGCTTAAAACAGAGAATTTTCTTGGTATTTGAGAAGCAATTACTTGGTCTCCAAAGGGCTTCCAGTATTACATTGAGTAAGGTCTCTCTCTTTTCAATATTCTTTTGGTAACAAGGAGGAGGATATAGCTCTCCTACCTAACAGCGCTGATAAACAGTATTACAAATTATGTAATTCTCAAATACTAAGGTAATGACAACTGTGAGTTTTTAGGACTAGAGCCTTGTACAGTCTCTAAAATACACTAGGAAAATTATCAATAAATTTTGTGATCTTCACAAGAATAAGAGTGTCCTGAAGGTCTTTGCTACTGACATCCAATGATGTCTTTACATTTTCTAGTGCACATTTAAAAGGGCTTGGCATATGAATATTTCCAATATAGTTTTGAATGCTGTCATTGTAGTGAAAGGGGAAAAGTAACTTAATTTTATTTATTTATTTATTTACTTGAATGTTACCTTATCCTATTGTAAATATAACAATTAAGATTGTATTTTTTTTTCTAAAGACTTTTCTATAATCAGTTACTTTCATATGTAATATTTGTGTTACTAGGAAAGGATTCTCTTTCAACTATTTTAGCCAAGGACTTTACATTTATGACCCAAATTCAAACATATCTTTTTGTTTTGCTCAGAGTCACTGAGATAATAATCAGCTTGTATCTAAGTCTATCTATCTTCCATCATTGAATTCCAGTTTCCATACTGGATTTTATCACAGTATGTTCCGCTTTTATACCTCCAAGAATATGTTGAGTTTCAGTGACTAGCACATTCTTTTTTTACAGGAAATGATACTTTTCTTTGAAAGAACATAGATTTAATATTTCTTTATCACTTTAATGACATGAATATTCAGCATAATGAGAGATTTTCCCTTAGTTACTGTTGTCATGTAATGCCATTCAATATCTGTCATTAGCTTGATGAATAATCCTAGAATTTTTTCTGTATGTATACTGAATTCTTCTCATAGGAAATTCTATGACAAAAACTTTGCACATTTCATTTAGAATGTTCTTACAGTATGAAATTTTATTTTTTTTTAACATTTTGGAATAAATCAAATCATCGGTTCATTCAAGTTACTTATTGCTTGCTATTGAACATACAATGGGACTAGAATATAACCATAAATGAATCAAAGTGCTTCTACTTTGGACAAATTGCTTTTTTAATATTACCTTCTCTAATATAAACATGCAAGATGAGGTTTACAGAAGAGAAACTGAAACCAACAGTAAATAAAGAAAAAAAAAATCACATATGTACATGCACATATCATTGGTGGGAAAGTATATTAATCACATAGACAAGCAGGCACACATTTGGAGGGTGGTTTGGTACCGGTGTGCTAAGAGTGGTAGCAGATTTCCCAGAAAATAGGAAAAGAAAAATAAATCAGTATTCTTCAAAGGGACAAAATATGCAAACATAGCCATTAGTGCAGTACCATCCTGTCTCTAACCGTGTTTCCTACTTTGGGAACCCCAAGTGACATCATGTCTGGCAAAAATCAGCAATGAATAATGTACTTTTTACGCAGTTCTTTCCCTTGAAGAATCCAGTGCTGAAATATTAATTAGCTTTCTGTGCAAGTCCTAGATACCTTTTTCTCAGCAAAGCCTTTACATAACAAGGTAAAAGGTGGTTTATCCCCCATTACACTAAAATTCTAATTAGAATAGGCAGTAAATGGCATCAACATACTTTGAACTTAAAAAAATAATTTAAAAAAGTATATGATTAAGTACAGGTATAATTTCAATCTGCAAATGCTTTCCAGTCTGTGCGACTTCTGTGCAGGAAGAAGGTTCATTTCTTGACTAATTTCAGTGATATTGCTTTGAATCAGAAAAAGCTTGCATTCAGGCTCAGTTTCTATTAATTGGAATTTGCATGCAATTTGAATGGTAAATATTCATAAGACTTCTCATCTTTTCCCTTGATACACATGATGCAAGCTACTAGAAAAAAAATAATGAATCTGTTATATTAACTCATATTAAAATAGTATTAGTCAATACTTTAAAATTGTATCTACATCAGATTTGCAAATCCACATATGTGCACTCCCTTCACAAAAGACTTGGACAGAAATTAAAAATGCTGCAAGCGGTATGTGGTGATCACGGATTTTTGTCATAAATAAGACTTAGACACTAAGTTGATCATTTGTTTCTGCACATTTTCATTCAGAAATTAAAACCAGTGAACCTGTATGGATTGGCTCCTGAGATGTCAAATTCTCAATGAAGGGAAGGAAAAAATAAAGAGAACTGTAATCTCATGTTAATTTCTTAATCTCTGTTCTGCAGTCAACAGGAAAACCTAAGATGTGATAGTGTTCACTTTCCATGTCAGATTTTTTTTTATTTATTAAGTATTATTAACTAGGGATCAAGTTTGACAAGTTGCTATGTAGCTTTTGTCTCATATATTGAATTGCTTAATGACTATTAAGTCTTTTTTAATGAATTTACTGACATGATTCTAAACTGTCAGGTGCTTTTAAGTAAGTATTATATAAATATACTGGAAATATTTAAATATATGAAAATGCAGTAATGCAAGAAGTATTCTTTTAAGACGTGCTGTTTTGAAATCCTATAGGACCAGATTTTCAGCTTCAGAAGAGCTATAACTTTTTGAAGTGTGCTGACAGGACAGGGGGGAATGGGTTTAAACTAATAAAGGGAAGATTTGGATTGGACATTAGAAAGAAATTCTTTACTGTGAGGGTGGTGAGGCACAGGAACAGATTGCCCAGAGAAGATGTGGCATCCCCCTCCCTGGCAGTGTTCAAGGCCAGGTTGGATGGGGCTTTGGGCAACCTGTCGTAGTGTAGGGTGTCCCTGCCCATGGCAGGGGAGTTGGAACTAGGTGATCCTTGTGGTCCCTTCCAACCCAAACCATTCTATAATTCTATGAAGCTGCTAGATCCTCTGGTCTACTAAGTTTTCTTTTTTAAACATGCATTTAAATCTCCATGAAGATTTCGTTTAATGCAGATTTTATTTCCACTATTTTAATTTTCTTAGGCAAAAAAACCCCATTGCCATTCTTTTCTGACCTGTTTTGGTCTAACTGTACACTTATGCAGGTGATTTGCAAAGGCTGGTAACCAGTAACGTCATAACTGAACACAAGGAATGGGGCGCACTTTCAAAACCAATACATGATTATATATGTTTGGCAGGTAGCTGCAACGCAGAAATGTTAGCTCTGTAATATGCAGGTAGTGCCATTCAGTATCTCACTGCTTAAGCACAAATCTGTACTTTCGTATCCTCATTCAGTCAGGTCTCTAACAAAAAATGAAAAGAAATAAAGAGAAAGATTCGAATTTTTTTACTGCTTAATCCTTACTATTCTTGATGGTAATAAGAAAAATCCATTTACACACAGTTGTGTTAAGGGTGTCACTTAAACCAACAATTGGTAACAAATGCAATGATCAGGCTGACAATTTATCACCTTATTTGGCTCATTTAATACAATCAATGAAAAATGGAGGAAAAAAACCCTCATATGTTCTATTCAACTTTTCAGTGTTTAGTCTAGCAAAAGATTTAGTCAGGCATGTGTCCCAGTAGGACTACTCCAAGACAGGCAGTTGTGTGTATTGGTATATTGGTATATGTTGATGTGTTCAGTTGGGTTAGGGTATCAAAATACCAGAACATATTTCCTTGACTTTGCATGTAAAAGGATAGATTCTGTCCAAAGATTTGGTTTAAATTTGTTCTCTGTCTTTCAGTGGATAAGTTTTGTAGACCAGTTTAAGAACAGAATACAATTTTTACTGCTTACCTTGGGGTTTTGAGCTGTTTGGTATGCAGCTTTCACCTAATCTAAAAATTACAAGTTTAATTTCTCAGAGTTTGGGTGGGTTTGTGGGGTTTTTTTGTTTGTTTGTTTGGGGTTTTTTGTTTGTTTGTTTGTTCTTTTTTTTCTTGTTGGTTTTGGGGTTTTTTGTGATTTTTTTTTTTTTAATTCTGATGGAAGAAACTGGAGGATGGCAGTGAATGTTTTTTCTTTTTTTTTTTTCCACTCACAGATTCACAGAATCACAGAACAGTAGGTGTTGGAAGGGACCTCTGGAGATTATCTAGTCTAACCCCCCTCCTAGAGCAGGATCACCTAGACCATGTAGCACAGGATTGCATCTAGGTGGGTTTTGAATATCTCCAGAGAAGGAGATTCCACAACCTCTCCGGACAACCTGTAAGTGTATAAAAAATTTCAGTCAGCATTTTAGCATATTGATTTTTATTAATGGTGAATCACACACAATAATTATCTACTACAGATCTGAAGAAAGCCTTAGCTGATACGTGATACATGACCTCAGTGATTCCAGAAGGGGCTTGATTAGCATCCACAGAGCTACTTAAAGGGAGAGAGTCATAGACTTCATTGTCTAAATAAATAAGTATACTTGTAAATGAAATGAATATATAATATTATTGAATTGTACAAATCACTTACGAGCATGCTATCAGTTAATGCACAGTTACATTTTTTCCCCCAAAGCACTCAGTGGAATCATGTAATTAGAATATTTCTCCATAAGGTGTCTGAAATTACTTTAAAGGTAAAAAGATTTGTGAGAACAAGAAAAGGAAAAAAAAAAAAAAACCCGCAAAACCAAAAGACCGAGAAATCATCAGGGAAAAACTAGCCACAAAACAACATACTGAAAGTATTGTTCAGTTCAATCCTGCAAGGAAAGTGATAAGGGAAGGAGTAAATCACCTTTATTACACATCACAGTTGGTGATCTGACCAACAATGCACTGGGAGAGGATAGAGCTGATTCTGAACTGCTCTATTCCACCAGCACCTTTCAGAACTGTGTGTATTAGTTACTGAGTCCCTCTTTCTCTTGTTATCTAGGCAGATATGTTCTATTTTTCTTTTTTCTTTTTTGATTTTTCATTTTGCTACATCCAGGCTTTATGGTAACTTTATTTTTAACTTATTACTGAAAGTTATTTTCTTTTTGTCTTGAGGTATTTGTACTGCTCTGCAGAGCTTTGAACTACTGTTATACAAACATATTAGAGTTTGTATAAGTCATAGCTCACACTGGTCAACCAGGAGAAAACTACAAAGCATCAACTTCCAGAATGAGATACTCTCATGATTAGAGTAGTTGAGTGCATTTTATCTGAAATTTTTATAAGATAACAGATAGATATGTTGTCATTCCACAGATCTTTATTTTTTTTTAGAAGCAATACTTTCAATGAGGAAAAGTATTAAAAAAAAAAAGAGAAAAAAGACAAACAAGCAAGAAAGTCTCAGACCTCTGAAAAGAGTACAGATAAATTAATAAGACATTCCTTTTCTTCTGGGGTTTGCAGACTTTTTCTGCACAAGAAAGTTGCTGTTTAGAGCCTATTTGAACTTATGCATTTCATATGAAGGTCTATATTAATCCATAGCTCCTTCCTCCTATATAGGAGACCCTAAAGATGATAGCTGAGGGGCGGGGCAGGGCAGGACAGGGCAGGGAAGCGAAGCTTTCTTCTTCAAAGAGAAAAAAATACTGTATTTGTATTGCAACAGTGTCCTAGTATCCCAAATAGAATTAAGAGCACATGCTAAAGATATAGACACTGCAGATGTCAAGAAGTTTGGCCTCTGTAAAAATGGATAGAGAGGTACAGAACTGTAACGAAGCTCTTCAATATATTCTTGTATATTCTGCTCGATGCTTGATTTGGCCTGATCTGCAGAGGGGTGGAAATTAGTTACTTACTAGTAAGGGAAGGCTCCAGGGTTTTTATTGTTCTAGAGGGAGGTAGTAAGGTAGAGCTTGGTGCAAAAAAAATAAGCTGCTTAAAGAGGTTCAGTCGTTAAGCCAACAGATTCTGTTACTTGAAATATAGTAAGTGAGAAATGAGCCCCAGCAGAAACCACTTCATTCTTGCCAATATCCCATTAGACCTTTGGAATAACTTGTTCTCAGTTTGGCTTCTGGTCAATTACAGAGGATTCACTTCGGGTACTTTTTGTTTCTTTACAATTGCCTTTTGTAGATAAAAATGTTTGGGTTTTTTTCTCTCAGAATTCCATGTGGTGAGGGAAGAAGTTATTAGCTCCCCTATCTAAAATGATTGCCTATTTAAAGCCATTTAGAAGCTGTAGGCATTTTGTTTAAATTCTGTGCAGTGTATTCAGCCCTTAGCAAGAAACAGTGAGGTTTATCATTATTACCTATGTACTGTACATTGGTTTGCCTGACTTAATTATAACACTTGTTCCTTTAAGACTTTCACTATAATTGAGAATAAAATTTCTCTTGTTCATGTGTTTGAGGTAGCAATGATAAGGCTCGTATGCCAAGCTAAGTGAACTCTGGCAAACCTAAAGAAAGAATTGAGAACCAGGAAAAGGTTGGGGGCTAGTACAATAATAATAATAAAGAAAAATCTTTCAATGGTTTCTCTGCACTAATTTAATCATTGTTTAAAATGTCCTCTGGCATAATTTATAATATTAATTGTATAATGTTTTTCTCATATTTAAATTGTGGTAATTAAAATGCAGAGACTAATTCTTTTTGTGCTGCAATACAATGTTTTCACTTGATTGAGGCTGAACTGCAATTTGGCCTTTATGTTGTAAAGAAAAAAACACAGGACTGCTGGGACCAAATTGATCAATTAAACAATGTTCTTTTGTAATGAGGGTTACATCATTCTGCCAATGACAAAAATCTGTAGCTGAATCTGTCACTAATGATATATGCCATCTTCTTAGTCCCATGATGCTAACTTATCAGGAGGCAACTATCAGGCTTAGCTTTCTATTGATCCTTTCATGTTCTGTTCCAGTAGTCAGTAAATGCGCAGATCATCCCACTGTGAAATACTAACTTTGCAATCAGGGGCTACTGGGGGCTGAAAACAGAAATATGAATATTGGACTGAAAATACCTTTTGTGAATACTTCTCCTTCTCTAACCTGTTCAGACTGTGTACTTGTGGGTGCCAGTGACTTTCGAGCTGGACTAGCCCACAAGCATGATAAGAGGTTTGAGTGCCAGCAAATGGATGGGGACAACAAACCTCAGGGGCCTGTAAGTCCAAGAGCAGCAATGGATGGGAGACCAGGGGTCAGCTACTGCACAGGCTGAATGTCTAAGACCAGCCACAGGAGAGACCCATGTGTTGTGAATGTGCATGTTCTGCTAGCAGACTTTGACCTTGATTAGCTGGAGAGGAGGAACAAGATGGGACTGTTGGTACTGCTCATGCGAGTGCTGTGTGTCTGTGTGAGCACAGGGAAGGGTACTGCTGTCTGGTCACTGGAATTTTAAGTTACATGTCAGTGATAAGAGTACACACACATATATATACATATGTATGTCTGAAAAGCCTTTATACACACCCCCACACATACACATACACGTATATATTTATATACATATATATTGCATTACATATAAAATTATCATATAAAATTATATATTAGTTATACTATCTATAAAAATGCCTTTTTAACAATATATACTTAACAGCCCTGGTGGGTAGCTAAGCACCCAACAGCTTACTCCCTGTAGTGGGATGGGGCAGAGAATTAGTAGGGCAAAAAGTAAGAAAACTCATGGGTTAAGATGAAGACAGTTTAAAAGGTGAAGCAAAGCTGCATAAACAAATAAAAGCGAAATAAGAAATTAATTCACTACTGCCCATATAGCGGCAGGCAAATATACAGCCACATCCTGGAAAGCAGGTCCTCAGCTTTAATGATTACTTGGGAAGACAGAAGAATGTATCTCTCCCCCTCCTCTTTCCCTGAGTTTTATTGCTGAGAATCATACAGTAAGGTATTGTCCTGGCTCTGGCCAGGCCGGGGTTAATGCTCAGGCCCGGGCCAGGTGAGCCGGGCCGGGCCGGCCGCTATTCCACACCACGTGACATCAGGCCCCTATAAAGGGACTGGCCCGGGAGGGGCCGGGGGCTGCTCTGGGACGGTCTCTCTGCGGGCTGTGCGTCTGGGCGTCGGTCGGTAAAGTACTGCGTTTGTTATCGCGGCTGTTTACATCCCGGGATAATTACTGCAGCCCTGTTGTCATTTTCCCTCTCCCTTTGTCGGCCCATTAAACGGTCGTTATCTCAACTCGAAGCCATTTGCCCTTTTGTTGCCTTATTCTGCCCCTTGTTTTGCTGCCGGGG
>VWZZ01003343.1:20161-33599 GCA_013399095.1 Psophia crepitans
AGGCTCTGGCTACTGTGTACCAAACACTGCTAGACAGTAAGGGGTGCCATCAGGGGAAAGGCAGGGAGAACAAACACACAAGTACTGCAGCTACTCAAACCCCTGCAGGTATGGGATATCCACTTTGGGTCAGCTTGTCCTAGCTGTGTCCTCCCCCAGCCTTTTGCCCACTCCAGTCTGCTTGCTGGTGGGATAATGTGAGAAATAGAGAGGGCCCTGATGCTCTGCAAAGACTGCTCAGCAATAGCTAAAACATTAGTGTGCTGTTAGCACAGTTTTGGTCACAAATTCAAAACACACCACCATCTGGGCTGCTATGATGGAAATAACTCCATCCTAGCCAGACCCAGGACACATTTTAACATATGCCAAACTGTGCCAGTACCCATGGCAATTATGAAATTTGCCTACTTAAATACAATTGCTTGTCTTCAGACCACTGAAGAATGAAAAAAAGTTGAGAACAGCAGTGACAAACCATCTTTTAATTATATGAATCCGCAGCATTTAAAATGGTCTGTATGGTATTTGTAACAGGGGCTTTACAATTTCATATATAGATAGTAAGAGTGAAGTCCTAACACTCCCCTGGTTTGTTCATGATTTGTCACTAGATTCTCTTGTATCAGAACAAACATGTGATCTATGCCTGAATTTTTCCACATGTAGAAAGAATGTAGAAATGTCATCTGGGTGTTTTGTTTTGCTTGACTAAAGCTAGAAAGTATTTTGAAGTGTTTGGATTAAAAAATCCTATATATATTTTTTCACTGTAACCGAAGCTGTGCCTATCCCTTAAAATATACATCTCAAAAAGAAATTGGAAAATTAAAACTTGGGGATTTTTTCCATGCAAGCCTTTTATCTGTACAATCTCCACAAATGCATTTAAGTCCTCACTTATCCTGAAGGCCAAGCCAAACGGTGATTTTGTTGAGTGCAAAAGGCTGCACTCAGGATTCCCAATATATTTGTTGAAGTGCAGTTATTGTGGATTTGGGAAAGTGAAAGCACACCAATCAATGTGTTTACTCATGCAAACCAAAAAGTCAAAATTTGCTATTCCATGCCTTCCCCTGAATACCCTGGGGTTACCTGAAGGCAAAATTTGATCCTTTAAAAATATTGGGAGGCTGACTCCTATGCTTTCTATACAAGTCCTCACAAGACAGGGGACCCCTGTTCATAGACTTGCATTCTTGGAGATTAATGAATGTTAGACCTGACAGAGCTGTGAAGCAAGATGTGGAAATAAAGCAACCATATCTCTGTGTAGGCAGGACCAAGGTATATACCTCCCTCTTGCTGGGTAAATGTGAATATAATATAGTGAATATTGACAATGCATAAGCACTGCTTTCTGAGTATTTTTCTGTTCAGGTCCAAATTATCCAAACATACTGCAAACCAAAATGAAATTGGAGATACTGTAGGCTTGTAACAAGAATTCAATCTAGTCATTTTTTCACTTTAGTTCAGCTAGGAAACATGAGTTTAACATATTCAAAAGCAGAGATGCTTCTTTAAATTAGATTCCTTGTTGCTCTTTTTTTCATCTGTTTTCCTACAAGCTGTCATTCAAAAATAAAGATCATTAGCCCTATATGTTAAGTTGAATGCAAGCAATTTTGCATGCTATGTTCAAAAATCCTGGGGTTTGGGATAGAAAGCATACCTTATATGTAAGTAAACACAATAATTCATTGCTACTATGAATGGTACATTAAGAGTCTAATCATTACACATCTTGGTTGGCAGATGTGAAAGTTCTTCTCACATATTCTCTCTCTCTAACTGCAATTGCTGTTGTGCAGCAAATTTCCTCCCTTCTTAACTATGTTATCCCAGAGGCACTGCTGCTGCTGCTGATTGTCTTAGCCTTGGCCAGCAGCGGATCTGTCTTGGAGCTGACTGGCATTGCCTCTATTGGACATCAGGCAAGCTTCTACCACGCCTGTAGCCTCCCAACCCTGTCCCGTCCTACTCGGTGGGTGTAAGAGAGAGGTAATTTTTGAATTCTCTGTGCAGTAATCAGGAGTAATGACAATTACTCTAGAGGTTTAAACAAATTACAAATTTACTTGAAACTCATCAGAACTACAAAAGATAGAGGCTTGACAAAGGTTATAACAGCACTTAAAACTCAGTGGAATCATGAGAGACAACGGCCTAACAAAATCTGTGATGAGTTTACCTTAATGTAATGAAGTTAGAGACAAAGAGAGAGAAAAGGAAAGAGAAAGAAAGATAAGAGATGTCACCATCCTGGGTCCAACAGTCTTCTCTGCTTGTAGTTGTGGTCCTCGGGTGGCAGGCACACACGGAAAGCTCGTGTTTTCCACTTTTTATAACCCAAAGTGCCCGGCTCATAGGTGGGGGTTTGTCATCACTGAGCAGTTGCAGTATGAGCTCAGAAATATTCGAGAGATGAGTTGGTGGGTTATGGGGGTCTCAGGGGGTCTCACTGTCTCCGCCCACTTCAGGGTAGAGTGAGTTATGGCCCCTCACAAGCACGTACGCACAGGAGGCAGATGGGCTTTGTCAGCATGTTTCAGGGAGAGGAGAAGGGGCTCACAAGCTGATATCCTGCCTCCTGCAGGCTCTGTCCTTGCTCTAGACAGATGTGTACCACATTCCCTCATTATCAGTTCATCCCTGCTTGTGTCAAGACGTATGTTTGGGACATTCGTTTGTTATCATCAGAGCTTTACACACCCCTGCTAAAAAAACCTTGCCATGCAAACCCAGTGCGTATGCAGACTTAATTCATACCCCATTTCTTGCAGTTATGTTCACCCTTCTGCTCCTCTGGGTCCAGAGGTCTGTGGCTTCACTCTGGTGCTGGCGGTAAGCGTCAGTCTTAGCAGCAAATTGTCAGCATCCTCCTTTGCCAGGAGGAATATCATGTTTATGTTGATGATTTCTTATTCCTCACTCTTGGATTCACTTAGGATCATTTTTTATGTTTGTTAACATGCATTTACACTCCTCCCTTTCTTCACTGGCATTACATCCAAATTTGCTGTATATGGTCACCTTTTCGTATGTTAGATACTATTTCTTCATTCTCTTTGTTAACCCTAAAATCAATTTCATCAAACTCCAGATTTGCATGTCTTTGAAGATTTGTCAGTTGTTTGCAGCTGTGGGGTCTCCAGTGCCAGAAATGAAAAGCTGCATAGTTATTATAATTTACAATGGAACATAATAAATGGAGCACAATGGAATTGGTATTAAAAATGGAGGAAAGCAATACCAAGTTTAGTTCTTTGCTTGTTAAAGGCACTTAATTAAAGAAAAGTGGAAGGAGGGAAGGAAGGAAGACAAGAAGGAAACTTGAAATTCAAGCCAAATCCTAAGGATTATTCTCGTGTTGGCATTGCTTTACATTTCTGTTCAGTAAGATCTACAGAATCCATTGATGAGCAGATTTCTTTGAAAATTTCTGAAGAGCTGTCAGTAGCATTGGCGTTTTTTAATTGCCTAGATAAGTCTTACAAAGCATCAGTGAAATGTGAGTCAGGCTTTTAAAATGTTATGTTTTGTGATTTGTGTTCACAATCTGAAATATTAATCTTTATGTTAGTAGAACTTCTTGCCCACAACAGAAGAGATGGCCAAAAAACTTTTACTTCCTTTCATGGTTTTAAGTAGAAAATATATTCAGGAAAATGCAGTGCTATGTAGATGTAATAGATTTATGTTAAAGTTGCCCTTGGGGCATAAAATCTTTAACATTTCCATATTATCATTTCAAGGTGTTCAATCATAAGAATGTATTAATGTAGGATTGTTTGTTTCCAAATATTTGCTCATCCTCCTCTGAGATAAGCAACTAACGCTAACTGTTGAGAACTTATGAATTAAACAAGGCTGGACTGGATCAGATTTTGAACAGAAAACACTGAAGATTTCTGTGATGGGAAAAAAAGCCTGAGGTGCTTTACAAAGTAGCATCATGATACAACAGTGATAGAAATTTACATTACACATTTAAGAATATTAAATAGCATTTATTTCCCTATGCAGTATAGAATATAGTAATTACATTTATTATTATGTTCAAAATATATCTAATTATTATAAAGTATCAAAATACTTTGTATTTTCATTTTTATTTTTGTAAGTATGATTAAATTTCTTGCATGGCAGACACATGAGTTAAAATTTCTTCTTTGCTTATTGGCATGAAAAATGCATCCTTACAGCTTGCTTTTTTTTTGATTTGTCTTTGCTTGAGGCTCTGCCTGCAACTTACAAAGACTATCAAAGGAAAATGGTGACTGAGATTCAGACTGAACTGAGCTGGAGGGATACAGCATTATTCTTAAAGTTTATTTTAGATCTTTAAGTCAAGAAAGTTTAAAAAAATTCAACCAGTCTCAGTCATCTCTAATACATGAAACAGCATTTGAGTTTTACTGGTGAATTTATTTTTAGCTTTCTACTACAGGTGCAGAGTCTGTGAAAGAGGAGAGCAAGAAAGAGCTTTTAAAGTCCAATAGCAACCTGAAATAATTTTAAGGTTAAAGTGGAATATAACATTTTTTCTTCTTTTTTGTGAAGAAGTAATCTCTTGGGATACAAAATATTTTCACTGTTGTATAGCTTCTCAGAGAGAGAACCCGTAAAGTTTGACAAAATATTAGTTGAGTCATTCTAAGGATTATTTGAAAGGTAAAAATATTAATTTATTCCATGATAGAAGAAAGAAAACATGGTAAACCCACAATTTTCTAGCATTGGATTATGGAATCAGACACTGAGATTTTGGTATATTTACGTTCTGGTTATGGAAAAAGATGTTATTGCTTCTATCACACTTCAAGATTTTGCATTTCTTCTGTTATATCACTGCCTGGTTTACAGTGCAGGAGCAAGTACTTATGTCCATTTCTATCTATCTGTCCATCTTTGTTACCTACAATCAAAGATGGTGAAATTGCCCAGCTATAGTTGGTCTTATATTCTGGGCTGGCATCATACACTGTCGTAAGAAGAGCTTGACTCATATCTATGCATATTTGCATAGGTTGTACACCTATTCTGTCTCCTCCAGAATTTCATTCAGAGGTCAGACTGGATCACATCTCCTTTCTTTTGCACACCCATGTGAACCCACAAAATTTGGGACACCTCCTTGTCGACATCTTACTGGCATATTCCCTCTAACCATCCTTTTGACCAATAAAAAAGAAGTCAGGGAAGGACTTCCAGCCATATGTAGTTGTGGTGACATCGTTCCTGCAGGCAAAGGCAATATTCCTTTGCTCTTAGCTCACCTTCTAAGAGTTATTTATGTTTAGCAGTTCTCTACTCTGTCCCAATTTTTTGCTCACTAGTTTGGATGCTTATGACTTACTTTCCCATCCAGGGCTATTTTTTGTATTTGCTTTTCATATCAATTTATTCAGTTATGTATGCTCTTTTCCCAAATCAGAAAGTGCTTTTAATGTAAGGACAGACATGAAATGGAGACAAGAATGGAGATTAATAGAGGCACTGGTGTTTATTTCAAGTGCCAGTGAAGACAATATTTGTATGAGACAATTGTAACACAATATTCTCCCAAAAACATTTAGATAAATTTCTGTTGCATTGTCCTACTTGCTTAACTAGTTAACACTTGAATTAAGGTGTAATTAGAGTACTTTGATTCATTTGGTCTCTGGAAAAAGTAAAAAAAGTACAGTATACTGTTTCGTGACAGCATAAAAAGGGACCAGATCCGGGCCTTGTGTCTCAACCTTTATTTATTCTCTGTGTGAGGAAACCTGTTATTGTGGAAGTTGAGAAGCACTTGATTTTGCTGCATTTCATCTCATTATCAATATTTGTGTTACTCAAGCTAGGCTGTTCTGAATTAGTTTCTATAGCTTTGCTTCACTGCTGGTATAATATTAGGGCTAAATGGGCTTTGTTTCTAAATTTCTTGGACAACCTTTAGGACTAGCTTGACTCTTCTATGTTCAGTGCTGTTATATCCAAGTCTTTGTCAACACCACCATCACAGTACCTGAACCATTTAGATTATTGGTGCTTACTTTACGTGTTGTAAAGTCTCCCTTCCACTCACACTGCAGAGGTAAGATCTACTATTGTCTTATGGACTGGACAGCAGCATTGTTTTCATTCTGGTTATGTACTGTAGTCAGTTTACTGGAATAGGGAGCTAGATCAGTGGGAAAGAAAGAAACATAGTTCTAAAACTGCTGTGTATATATGTATTTTTCCAAATAAACAATATATGTGTAAACCATACATTCAAGGGTCACAGGAAGAAAAGAAAGAAAAGAAATATATCTTTAAGTGATAGAAATAAAGTAATTGGAAAAAATTAGAGAAGACAGGAACAAAATACTAGGTGGTTGGAACTAGATGATCCTTGTGGTCCCTTCCAACCCAAACCATTCTATGACTCTATGATTCTATATTATATCACACTATCCTACATATATATACTGCCCTCTGCAACATCTACAAACACGTTAGAATATGTCAAAATATAGTTGTATAGTGGTATTGTATAATTCTATTATACATGGTACATATCACTTTATGTGTAATAAAGATTGCCATCTGTATGAAAAAGGTTGCATTTTGAGCCTTTCAAACTTCATGATGTTGTTAAAATTTGAAGAGTGTGTGTGTGGTGGGTTTTTTCTATTTTTAGCTTGAAAAAAATTTTGTGAAGCTGGATTTTGGGTTCTGCTGGTGCAAAAAGCCCTCTGATAATTGATCTGTTGTGCTTTCCCTCAAAGGAATTTTTCATGACACTAAGAAAGCTGACATACTTTCAATTTTTGTGTTATTTTTTAGAAACATCTGTTCCAAAAAACATCAGTAGAATTCACATTTAATACGTTGCTTCGTGGATCCAGCCAACACAAGAAAGTCATCCCTGCCAATCTACCGAGTTTTTGCCTGTAAGAATATGCATTTTCTAGAGACAGCATCTGTGCCACTATCTTATAAGGATACTGAAGTGATGGAAAAGAACCAGAGCCTTTTCTTTCAAGAATTCCACAAGGGAAACTTTTTCCCCAAAGCAAAACCCATGTATCCTGTTGTGCATTTTTCTTCTTTCATTTACCTGGTGTAAAGAAAAGAAGGAAATTTGCCAGTTGTTTCAGTAGAGGACACAGTTCTTGAAGGTGCTGAGTACCAGCTGAAAGCTGAAGCAAATGCACACAGTCCACTTGGGAAGTCAGCAAATGTTTGGCCACATTTAGCATTTAGGAATGTAAATTAGTTATTTTTTTTCTCCAGTGGCAGGCTGAGAAGAGATCCCTTATTTCCACTCTAACCTGTCACTCTGAAAACAAATCTAATTAAAAATCCAAGTTGAAACCTTTTCCCCATGTGTATTGAGAGGGTGAGTCAGAAAAGGTGGTATAATGGCCTGTTGCTGTTATTTTGAGTATGGGTATAGGTTTGCATTGGTGATGGTGTCTTGCTGACTAAAGCTTTTAACGTCCTTTCAGACCTAGCACTGAATAACCCCTGGACAGTTCTTATTGCAGTGTCCTTGCCAGGGGCTGCACTTGACTGCTATATACCTTAGAGATATAAAATGTTCTGCTCTCACAGTTCAGTTGATGGATTCCTACCCTAATACTAAATCCAGGCTGATACTTGAACATTCTGCTGAGTTACAGCCTATATCCCCCTTAGGCCCCTTATTTTTTTATAAGCTTGAATGGAGCTATCACAGCAAAGAATTCAGCCTGTGCAATTCAAATGTGGGAGTCTACTAAGTATAACGTTTGAAGTTCAGTGTGAGCAACATGTGGCATTAAAAAATGTGCTAAATAAGGCATAGCCTGCTAACTTACTATTCAGGCCCATGGGCACCCCCTGTTTAGAGATATCCTACCTCCTGCAGGCTCAGTAATGCAACGCATTGCTCTCTAATTTAAATAATGTCAAAAAGATTAAGTGCTACCAGAACCTGTGAAGATAATTAATGCATAGTTGTTAGCGTGTCTGACTAGGCCTACTCCTGTGTCATTTTTAGCAAGTTTGCTCAGTAATTGATTTAACTTTCATTTGCACTTCTCTTCATTTATACTGTTAATACTTCTAAGCTGGCAGAGGAATGAATAAACAATTGTAGAGCTATAAGCAATTACAGAAATTGCTTAACTGGTGTAATTACAGTATGATTTTTTTTGCCCATTTGTCACACTGTATTTGAGTTCAGTATGGTGTAAATCCAGTGGAAGATCCTTCAGACAGTAACACAGGAACTGCAGAGCAGCCTCTGGCTTCTGCAGGAGTCTCAGCTCTATTGTGGGCTCTAGGAGGCAATTTCTTGGGCAACTTTGTTAATGATGGGGAAAAACCTTTTCAGAAAGAACTGAGTCACCTAATTCTCACCTGGGAAATGGGCTGTACTGGCATTCTGGGGTTGCTGCACCTTTCTTCCAGATTTCAGCTATTACAGGCAAAGCTTCTGTAGGCACTGTGATCTCAGGAACCTGTGAAGAGGACACAACACAAAGATTTAAGTTTCAATGTAATCTGTGTAATCAGAAAGGACTACAAGTCCATGAAGTCCTTCAGCTTTCTTTGATACCTGGGAAATACAATCCCTTACCTTGGCTAGAAGGAAGCTGGTAAGAATTCTGAGAATTTGTATTTCCTGTTTCTGGGGTTGGTTGGTGGTTTCATTTGTTTTTCCTGCTAAACTTTATGACTGTTAAATTAAAGCTTTCTGTTTGATTGGATTTTATGCTGTAAAAGGTAAAGACTCAGGCTGCTGAAAGATACCCAGCTGGAAACAAATAGTTTTCTGTCTCTGAAAGTATCAGAATTTGGTTAAAATAAGACTAACTGTACAACAAAACCAGAACCCCACTACTATACCAGAAATAAATCTGCTTTACTTTGTCGTCATCTTTTTTCTTTTCTTTTTCTTCCTTTGTTTCTTATTTTGTTGTCATTTTGTTTCCTTGGTAGTACATGAAATAGTAGCACAAAGAAAAAAATATTCCCTATTATTTGTTTTCCATGTTATACATATAATAAAGACTTTAGGAACTGAATGGTATCTTGAATACATAGAAATTTCCTGCATTTAATTTTCTGGATTTTGCTTCTGTCCTTGTCAGAAGCATGCTTTGGGCTTTTAATAGGACTGTCTCTGTCCCATATCTGATGTGCCATATGTGCTTGCCTGCAGCCCTTTTAATTTACAGTGAAGTAACCTGTGAATGGAACAGCTTTCGATATTGTTTCTGTTTCCTTAATAATCCACCAGGGTATTGCTACTGTATTTGTCAAAAAAAAGCTCCAAAACTAGCTTCAAGACAAGAACCCAGAATAAGGATTTGAAAACTTACTTATGCATGTATGGATGTATTATATTCCCTGAATAAAAGGGTTTCACAAGTTAATAGGCTGTAAAAATCAAAATTAAGACACTTTTTAAAAATCTGTTTCTTTAAATATGTTTAACTGTTTTATTTCACCTGTATACAGTTTAACACCTTATATTTTTTATTTGTTTTTACAGTGTTTCCCTAAAAAATTTCCTTTTTTTCCCTTCATCTCCCTGATTTCCCCTTCTTTTTTATGTTAGTGAAAACCTAACTTCAACATATTTCTTTCAAGAAATAACCTGATGTGCAGGAAAGTGATCTCATTTTCCTTGCAGAAAAGCTAATTATTCAAAGCTTCAGAGATCTTGTTACCGTGAGTATACAAATGTTGAAGCCATAGGAAATTCTTCATCCAAGAAGTATGCTAGCAATTGCCACTTCTATTGTTCTTGTGATTGAGCTCGTGGGAAGAGGTTACCTCCAAGCAATATAGAATCATAGAATCATTAAGGTTGGAAGAGACCTCAAGGATCATCTAGTCCAACCATCCCCCTACCACCTATTACCCACTAAACCGTGTCCCTAAGTACCACATCCAAGCTTTCTTTAAACACCCCCAGGGACGGTGACTCCACCATCTCCCTGGGCAACCTGTTCCAATGCCCGACCACCCTTTCCGAGAAGAAATTTCTCCTCATCTCCAACCTGAACCTCCCCTGGCACAACTTGTGGTCATTCCCTCTGGTCCTATTGCTAGTTGTCTGTGAGAAGAGGCTGACTCCCAGCTCACCACAGCTTCCTTTCAGGTAGTTGTAGAAGGCAATAAGGTCTTCCCTGAGCCTCCTCTTCTCCAGACTGAACAATCTCAGTTCCCTCAGCCACTCCTGATAAGACTTGTGCTCCACACCCTTCACCAGTTTCACGTGTAAATATGTATTTTTAATGACACTTACAAAAGGAGATCTGAAGGAACCAAGAAAAAGCCAAAAAATGATAGGTTGTCCCATTATATTCCTTTGAATGGTACCATTATATTTTAATTATTGTATTTGAGATATTTAATTCAAGACAGTGCTTACAGACTGATCAAGTGTCTCCTCTTAATTAAGGCTTCAATAAGTGTTCTATTACTAGCATGTTTGAATGATTTGGTTTTTTTTAATCTCTGGGGATTCTTTTTGTCTTATTTATTTTTAAATTAAGTTTTAGTTAAAACTAATATGAAAATGTTATATAAATGGGTCAAGTTCTTCAGAGTAATTTAGAAATGATCTTTTAAAATGGATTCCAGCCCAGGTAATTCTATTTCCCTTTAACTGTTACTGATAATTAGTTGGCGGTGGGGGAAAGTAAAAACTACAGTTTATCTTCACCCTCTGTCTTCCAGAAATAAGTCCTTTGTTTAACAGATAGCCGTACAAACAATTTGTTTTTCACATGGCTCAGTTGATATGAAATGTGCTGGCTGAGGGCAATAAGAGAGGAAGGAGAGAAGAGACATCCACAATGAGGGTTAAATCGATGATGTCTGTAGAAAAAAAAGTGATTTATCCTTAATTCCTGTCCCACAGATGTTAGAGGCTTCTATTTTCTTGAGATGTAAACTGCTGCAGTGTAAAATGCTTGAACTGATAACAATGTTTCAATAAACTCATTAGTTTCAGTTCTGGTGAGTATGCAGAAGTTGGGACTGGTCTACGCTGAGTGCATCATGGATTAACATAGCAGAGGTGGATCCTGAGACTTACTGACAGACCACTGCAGGTTAAGACTGTCGAGTGAGGACAGTATTTAGCCCACTTTGTGTCAAATAACGATCTCATTGCATGTTTTTAACTCTCCAGCATGTTTATCCATTTACTGCATTCCTTGGATTCTGCTCATGATCTTTTTCCTTAGAGGGTAAAGAAAATGATAAAGATGATAAAGAACATAGGCTTAAAATGCTCGGAGGTAGATCTAGTTGGAGTTCCTTCCTGCAGATGTATGAACTGCATGGAAGAGAGACTGATTTGTAGTACAACTTCTTTAAGTTGTTTGAACATCAGCTGCTTTCAGAAGCAACTGCTTTCAAAATACCTTCTCTACTGCAGAGTGAATATGTTGCTAAATTCTTGACTTTGAAAAATGTATTTGTCATATTTATGTGCTTCAAGATTCATGTTTGATTGTGGTGCTTCATTTTTTGCCTTATAAATTGTTGGGTTATTTTTGTCTATCACACTAAATGATTGGGATCAAGCTGGCTACAGAAAACTACAGAGATTTCATGAAGTTCAAGAATAATTCAGAACTGCTTTCACCAAGCTTTACAGCAGTTGTGTGAGTACCAGAAGATCTGAGTACTTATTCAGAAACAATATAATTGTATAAAAAATATCTGTATTTAATAGTGTTTGCTTGACATTCTTGGGATTTTGAAGAGAACAGGATGGCAAAAGATAAAGCCATTGATTTATCTGTCTGCTGTGCCTAAACTTGTTGCCATTTTGAGGGAGCATAGAGCTTCATGTATATTTGATTGCTGCAGTTGAGCAGCAGGATACTGCATGGGATGTGGGAGCTCTTATTTCACTCCCCTGTTGGCAAGTGATCCCTTGTGCCAAGCTGATGGGTCAGAAAGAAGCCTATTCTCTTAAGTGCATAAACAAGAAATAGCTGTTTGTAATGGGATATGCAAAACACTGTTTGCTTTTTATTGACATTTCTCCTCCTGCAGCATCTTTCAAGAAAGGTCATTCCTTCTGTTCCTTCTGTTTCTTCTATTGATGATTCAAATTACACTTAGTGTTGTGAATAGAAATGCAATGCCATTAACACCCTATGGTGCTAACCTTTATTTTAATGAAATATTCATTCCTAAAGAAATAGGCAGCAAGCTGTTAAGAGTGGGGGCTGGCATGTATAAGTTAGGTTGGTTGAAGTTATAAGGACAAGAATAGAACGCTCAATGTGGCAGCTTTCAACCATTCCTTAAATTCTGGGTGTTTAAGTGGATTAAATATTAAGTGATTCTTAGGGAGCCTTTTGGCAGACAAGTTAGTCATTTTCTCTCACATTAATTGTCTTCAAATATTAAATTTTCTTTGAGACTAAGCGCTAGGACAGGGACCAAGCCTTCATATATTCCCTTACAGAAGCCAGCAGAGTCCTCAGTATTTTTCAGCCTGAACTCTTTCATAAAGTGAACATTAATTAAAACTGATATTTAATCTTCACTAATTCTTTCCAATAGGTGGGCAATTTGGTGTTTTAATGATAATACCATTATAGTGCTAATCATTTTAACTGAAAAGAAAAGCCCAATATCTTCCATTGTTGCAGATGATGTTCAATAACCTGTCACTATTATTTGCCAAAATTGTAGTCAATGAATGTGCAACAGAATACAGGTGGGGAAATGGTAGGAAGGTATGGAGGTGTGTGTGACAAAGAAAGAACACTCGTAAATATAAGATGGAAGGAAGTAGAAAGTAATTTTGGGGAGATAAACTTGAGAGATTGTTTTCAAAAATAAAAACTGACTGTACAAGGAAGTGTACAGACATGTTCACTGTGTCCTGCTGAAAATTGAAGTCCTTCATATCATCCCATGTTTTGACACACTGGTATTATTTTTTACTTGAACTCTAGTAGCGGCAAGTATGTTGTGTGCGGTAGGTGTTGAGGAAAACTGCAGCCTAATAGCTTCAATAGAAAATAATCAACACTGACAGAAAGAAATCTCATTGCTTTTAGGATGGATCTGAAAGGAATTATGATTAGGATTATAAAATGTCATTGCCTATGATACTACAGGACTCAGTTCATTACTGATGAGCAAAATTCCTCCAAGCGAATGTCAAGCTTGCTGCCATCTCTTGCTTACATATACAATCCAGCAACTTTTCAAACCCCATATTGGGAAGCTGGCAGAGCAGAGTTCAAAAATGCTTTGTTATACACACTAAACTCTGTCTTTAATTAAAAAAATTCTCTAATCCATACAAAAAGGATACTTTGCAATTAAGAATATTTTGGGGGTTTTAAATATAAACAAATGGAAAACAGACCTATTACTCTATAAGCCCTGTTAAATTTTGCTTACCCCTCCCCCCCCCCCCCCTCCCCGTCCG
>VWZZ01003343.1:33624-53941 GCA_013399095.1 Psophia crepitans
TTAAATTTCCTGCCCCCCCCCCCCCCCCCCCATGAGTGGTTAATTGTTGAGTGCCAATTTTGTTATTTTGGTAGTTCAAAAAAATGTCATGGACAGGTTGAAGAATTTAAGTGTGCCACAATACAACTGAATTTTTATTGGGAATTCCCAGTATTTGGGAATAGTTTCCCATGCAGTCTAACTAGCATGATAGTGCTGGATGTTGGTTTATTCTCTATGTTAAATGTCTAATGAATACAACTGTCCGCTGAGAGACCTTTAATTAGCAATATTTTTTCTGAAACATTTTCAGTGAAAAATATTTCTGACTTGAAGACTTTATCAAATCTAGCTAATTTTTTCAGGTACAATAGAGATTTAAGACTGCATTCATGTGTATCATAATACAGTGACCATAATAATACAAGGTTTCTATAAATACTGTGATCATTGTGTTCAGCAGGGGTGGATATTGGTAGGAATGGCAGAAATCCTGTAATGACTATGATGTAGCTACTTGGGTCAGTGAGTATTGGCACCTGTCACACAAGGTTGAGAAGCTGAGATTAGACTCATAAAAGCAATCCTTCTTGTGCACTTATACCATACCTGTAGATAAAGACAGGTATAATGTATAATGTATAATGTAATGGTATACATTCCTTTCTGTATGTAACCCCTAATAATTATGACCTAATATTATGTTTCTGCATCAGATCATTGAATCACGAAGGTTGGAAGAGACCTCAAGGATCATCTAGTCCAACTGTCCCCCCGACTAAACCATGTCCCTAAGTACCACATCTAACCTTTCTGCAGAAAGATATAGATATTGAACAAGTATGAGTTTTCCTCTATTTTCACAATACGTGATACCTTTGAGAGAGTCAAAGAGAACATTTCCATTTACCTATTTTTAGTATAAAGCTATTTTCATTCATTGAACATTTCCAGAATCAGGTAGAGGTTGTTCTGTGTAGAACCTGAAATTTTTTGTAAGCAGCAAATTGGATATGTTTGGAAAACTGTATAAAAGTACACTTATATTACACTGTTCATCTGAGAATATTAAGTCAGTTATAAACCAATAGTTTATACTTCATCTCTTTGACGTCTTTAAATTTTAAGATTTCACCATTGTGTTATGCTTTTTCTTTTTCTCAAGGGGGAAAAAAATATCAGAAATGGACACAGTATCTCCCTAAAATGATTTATTATATAACATGCACATGTCTAGACTGTAGATGGATATAAATTCAGCCATTTTCATATCTGCAAATATGATCAAATACAGCATAAAAAAATCTTAGTGTTTCTATATTATTTCAAGAAAAACTGTTAATCTGACAGAACTCCATGCAAGTGATTAATAATTCCAGTGTACTGGGGACAGATAATTTTTTATAAATGGCAAAACTATTTCAGAGAGCATAAGCCATACTATTTTTAGATTCCAAAATGATGAAGTTCGAAATCTCACCCATTTCATTAGGTTTACAGTGTTGTTCAAATAGCTTTTCTCCCTGAGGGCAGGTTTAATTGAATATTACACTTCCACTGTGCAACAAATTATTTAACTCTCTACAAACAGGAAAGACAAAGATGCATTCTTAGTGCGGATTATCCCAAGTCAAGTGTTGAATTTGAGTCCAGATTTTTTTTTATTTGGTAGCTTGACTTCACACAGAATCACAAGGGTTGGAAGGGACCTCGAAAGATCATCTAGTCCAACCCCCCCTGCCAAGGCAGGGCCACCTACAGCACATCACTCAGGAACACGTCCAGTCGGGTTTTGAATGTCTCCAGAGAAGGAGACTCCACAACCTCTCTGGGCAGCCTGTTCCAGTGCTCTGTCACCCTCACAGTGAAAAAGCTTTTCCTTATGTTAACCCGGAACCTCCTATGCTTCAATTTGCACCCGTTGCCCCTTGTCCTATCGCTTAGTGAGGCCGAGAAGAGCCTGGCTCCATCTTCCCGACACTCACCCTTAACATATTTATAAACATTAATGAGGTCACCCCTCAGCCTTCTCTTCTCCAAGCTAAAGAGACCCAGCTCTTTCAGCCTTTCCTCATAAGGGAGATGTTCCACTCCCTTGATCATCTTAGTGGCTCTGCGCTGGACTCTCTCTAGCAGCTCCCTGTCCTTCTTAAGCTGAGGGGCCCAGAACTGGACGCAATACTCCAGATGCGGTAAATAGGACTTGCAATAGGAACATATTATAAAAAGGCATAGTTCATGTAGTTTCTAAAATATTCTCTGTAGCTAACCTCAGATTTCACAGAATCACAGAATTGCTTAGGATGGAAGAGACCTCTTCAGATCATCTAGTCCAACCTCCTTGCTCAGGCAGGATAAACTATTGCAGTCTGTTCAGAACGGAGCCCAGTAAGGCTTTGAACATCTCCACAGATGGGACTCTACAACCTTCCTGGATAACCTGCTCTAGTGTTTGACCACCCCCACAGTAAAACTGTTTTCTTGTCGTCTTTTCCTGCTGATGAGTGTCTGGCTCCCTCATCTTTATTCCCTCCTCTCAGATGTTTAGATAAACTGATGAGATCCCCCTTGGCCTGTCATTTTTCACTTGGTCCCCTGCCTGACTCCACAGCAGGGCCACATTTTCCCTAGTAGGTTTTTTTTTCTGCTGCTTATATATGATAGACTCCTTTCTTATTGCCCTTCACATCCCTTCCCAGATTCAACTCCATGCCACCCTTGGCTTTCCTAACCTCATTTCTGCACAACTAGACATCTAGATGACCCCTGGGTCATCTCTCCTTGCTTCCACTTCTTGTTCACTCCTGGTTTATGTCTGAGTTGAGTTTAGAGCTCCTTGTTCATCCATCCAGGTATCCTCCTGCTTTGTAGCTTGATTTCCTATTTCTTGGGACAGGTCTTTCTTGTACTTGAGGGACACGATCTCTGAATATGAACAAGCTTTTCTGGACCTTTCTTCCCTTGGGATGGGATTCTTCCAAGCAGATCTCTGAAGTGGGTCAAATCTGCTCTACTGAAATCTAGTGTTGTGTCCTGCTTTTTGTCGTGCTCTCTTCTCGCTGAACCCTGAACTCTGCCTTCTCATGGTCACCACAGCTGAGCTAGTCCCCAGCTTCCACATCCCCAGCCAGTTCTTCCTGTTAGTAAGGGTGAGGTCCATGTTGGCTCCTTGATCACCTATGCCCGAAAGTTGTTAACAATGAGCTCTAGATTTCGCTGCCACTGTACGCTAGTTTATTTCTGTCTTACTTTTATATTAGTGTATGCAAACATCTTTTTTTTTTCTACATTCAAGCAGTTTAAATATATTTAGTAAGCTCTTAGTAATCTATTGTATGTACTTAAAAGCTCAACAATGACAAAATTATTTTGGATTAGAGTGACACAATTGACTTAACAGGATTGATTTCAACACATCAGTAGTATCAGGTTTTTGGCCTCCTGTTTGTAAGCTGCACAAAATGACAGTCCAAGGCTTACCAACTGTGATGAAGGCAGAGCTATAGTTTTGGGTTTGTGAAAGACTCTGTTAGTGCTTTTGTTGTTTTTCACAGATTTGATAAGCATTTATAGTGTACAAACTGATGAGAGTGTTGCCTTTCCATCAGCTGAGCAGGAACAAACGATTACCAGCAGTGGTTTTCCAGCACACCCACCTTGACTGGGGGAAATGTCTACGGAAGATAGAGAGCAAAAGAAAAGTTGTTCTTCCATTAGTGGCTTCCAGAGCAGAGACACTTCAGTATCAGCTTCTCACTTTAAGGTTCCAACTATACCGGTTTTTAGGACAACCACATAAACGGATGGTTTAGAACTTTTCTAAGTAAGGGGTTTCTAGGAGGCATATCACTTGCGTGTGCCTGTAGTTTAAACACACTGTGTGCCGCCTTTCTACTCCTCCTCAATTTATAAGAGGAAACATCATAAGGAACCTTCTGCCCTCTCCGTCTGTATTTTTTTGTTCTCCCACATACATTCAAAGTTGTTGTGTAGTGTCTCTGACGTAAATTAGACAAGTGTCTTTCATTCTGTTTTTATGCCTACATCTTCTTTAAACTTGACTTGTGTTTACATTTCCTGTATGGGTCTGGCAATGAATGATACTTGCTTTCCTGAAGAGACTTCATCTAAAGTGCTTTTTCATTCATTTTCAAGCTCTCTTCTAGTATTTTGTTTCTTTTACAGGCAAATAAAATCAAAGGTTACCATATTTTATATACCAGCAATGAAAGTCCACATATTTTCCTTGGACAGTAAAAAAATTTCAGTGTGTTTTTTCTCTTTGGAATGAAAAAAAACCCCTGCAAATATTTTCCAAAGGCTATGCTTTTCTTTGTTTGCTTTTCAAGCTGCAAATTTTGTTTAAAAAAATACTTTGTCACTGAGACAGTGAAATGTTACATTAAAAAAAATAAAATGGTTTTATGAGTAGTTCTATTATGTTCCTTTTAATGTTCTTGAGATTGTGATGGTGTAATATATGGCCCTTAACATTTATAAGGCCCACTCTCAGGAAAAAAAAAAGTGAAAAACCAAACCCCAGTCCTTTGGTTCATATATATTTCTATGCTATTTTTCACCTAAACCAAACAAAAGTATTAGAGCTGTTTGGAGATGAGAAATTTGCATGCAAGAATCACATCCCATTGTTGAAACGCATCTGTTCCTGTGGGTTAGAGCACAATGCACCAACATTCAGTGTTTCACTTTCTGGAAAAGCAAGGAAGATGACAATAAATACATTGTGTTTCTGGCTGAAGTTATTAATACTGAAAAGATTACTCAGAAAGTGGTATCTACACAGTGACATGTCCAAGTCACAGTTTATGAGAGACTCCTCAGTGAGCAAGGCTTTCATGTAGTGACTCACTCATCTGATGTGAGAAGTAGCTTTTCCTTTACTGGAAACTAGAAGTCAGTATTTTAACTTTCTTATTAGTTATTAGGATATTTTACATGCTAACCTGCATTGTTTCTTATCAAAAATTTACCTTTCTGAAGATGAGATGTCATTAGCTGAAATGAAATGTACTAGAGATATGAGGATTTCCAACTTGGGTATCTCTAATGGTTTTTCTTTGATTTATCTACCTCTCTGCTTCCTCCCATCCTCTCCACCACAAAAACACATATCTGTAAAGCCATCAGTAGAAAGCCACTGAATATAAAGTTTAAATTAATAATTGATGTGTTAGAAACATTTTGAAAGAATTATTAACACCACAGGTTGCATTTGTGATATAAGAAATTGCTATATACCTCTTGAGAGTCCTAAATTGAAATCCTAAAAATGCCTGTAAATACAAGCCACTGTGTCAGCATCATGTCAAAGCTGAAGTAAGCATACAGCAGAATATGCAAATACAGTGTGTAATTCCACTGGATGACAAACTTTAGGGGTTTTGCATATAGATAACTTTCTAAGTCACTTTTAGCTAAAATACAAACATATTAATAGGCATTACTAGGTTAAATATTGATGAACTTTATTTGAGAGAAGGTTCAGTTAGTTTTTGCAAGATATATTACTCTCTATATCTCTCTTTTTGATCAAGAAAAAGTAGGATAAAGGATGTCCTGCTGGTTAATGATAAGAAATAATATACCAGGAAGGAAATTTACTTTAAAGCTTATAACTCCAAATGCCAGTAAGCAACAAAGCTTGAACTGTAACTCCGCTTTTTCAAGTTCAGCTGAAGATAAGTTAAGGGCTCAGTTTATAAACATTAACCCAACAGGAGCAAAGATAAAATGTCATGGACGCATACTGCTGTTTGAGCAGTTAATATTTATCACCTTTTTCCAGGGGAACTTGTTCTGTGTGGTAATTTTTAGCAATTGTTTCATATGAAAAACATCCTACATATATTTAAAAAAAATTAAAAATTATTCTTAATTTGATTTAATTCCTTAAGATGTTATAAACTAGAGAGGCTATGTTTGTAAAAAGAGATTTCTCTTCAAAACTGAGGGTAAAATCTTTTAACAAAAAACCTAGAGGACACCATGAAATAGCTTTTCATTAATATTCTATCTGTCAAGTGACATTTAAATGACAGGAAGATGTTCTCTATGAGGTTCTTCTACATATTTTCACACTGTCATTAGAAATAAATCATCCTTTAAAATCAATAGTGCAGATATACATAGTCAGTATTTTAACAGCATAGATATGTGGGCTCAGTCAGAACTGTGACTGAGGAATACCAGTACTGCAGAAAAATGGAGGTTCTTTAAAGATCGTTTAGTTCATTAGCTAGTGTTTGTTCATACAAATTTACTGTCATCTTAAAAAATTCCACCAATAATAGTAATTAGATATTTTAGATGTTGCATGTGTATCGCAATTATTAACTTGTCTTCCAATCAGTGTTTTGTTACAGAAGAATTTATCTTTGTGAAATTATTATAAAGATCAAAAACAAAAGAAAATCTTACACAGAAGAATGTGCAGTTGTAAACTGTGTGAAGATATCTCTGAAATGGAGGTAGAATTAGTATGAGAACAGAGATCCCATTTTGTGTCTGAATGACAATCAGTAAAGCATGTTACAGCTGAAGTAACAAGATTTTGAGTCTTAGATAATAATTTTTTTGCTTCGGAGAAACCTAATAATATCTGAAAAAATGGCTAGGGCATCTGTACTGCAAGTTTAGTTCAGCATGATTTTGACCCTATTAACTTATCAGTTAACTGTTGGCACCCTAATTCATCTCTGCTATTGCATTAGAAAACAAACCACTGATGGGTTTTTTTTCAGGTGCGTGAAGTAACAGTTAACTTACACCACCTTTTACTGTTATTGTACATCAGTTGGACATACAGACTGTCTGTTCAGTGACCTGGACAAAAACATTTGTTCCATGAATTAGGATTCTATGAATAGGTTCTATGTAAAAGGAGATTATGATGAGCAGTAAGAGCATGGCTGCCAACAGCCTTGCAAAGAGTCACTTACTTTCAGTGGCTGATATTTCCAAATTCTCAGATACTGGAGGGGAACAAATGTTGCCTAGAAGCCATTTAACATCTTTTCCAAATATTTGCATCCTGGTTCTATGGGAGAACCTTGTAATTTTCTACATGTGGTGCTGCAGCTCTGGAGGTAATAATACTAGAAATTTTAATGTTCTCTCTCAGTCATTGCCTGGAAAAGCATAACATTTCTTAGCAGGTGATCTTTCTTCATATTTTCCCTCAGGAATAAAATAAATAACATTTCCCTAACAACGAAGGTCACAAAACCTCCAAGTTCCATACCATAGCTTAAAAATGGAGATGTGTTTCAGACTAGATCTTCAGCTCACATAAAATAGTGAATGCACAGATTTCAGTATGCTATGTTTATTTGCTGTGCTTACTTACCTGAGCTGAAAAATCAATTGAGTTTAAGCAGCTGGAAAAACAAATAATTATTCTCTCACTTGCAGTATATTTGACAGTCAGAAATGCTGGACAGTATCAAATACATCAACAGTGCCTGTAAATGCTAAATAGTTAAGTGATCCAGAGAAGAATCCGACTCTATGAGCCCACAGCTTTGTAAATTTACACTGGACAGACATTATCAGAAATGAAGAGTGCTAGCTACTGCAAAACAAAGAAGAAGGAAGAAAATATTACTTGTGACAAATGGTGAACTTAGAAAACTGCTGGTGATATTTGCTGAAAATAGGGAATGTGTATTTACTCGAGCTCTAGAGTGTTTATGTTCTCTCTCTGGTCTACTGGACAAAATTACTACAATTGCAGAAGCTGTAGGACACTTTCCTTTTGAATGGGTTTTTTTTTTTGGAGGGTTACAGGAATTCTTTGGTGTGTTCTACCCTAAACAAGATATTTGAAAAAAAAAAAAAAGAAGAGGGAGAAAAAAAAAAAAGCATTGACTCAACAATTTTTCTCTATCTGAAATAACATTGAAGCATTGGATACAATATTAACCTTAAATAGCATGCAGTCAAAAACTGCAAGATCAAAAGAGATTTTAATAAAGCCAAAGCAAAGCATTTTGGAATATTTAATATGATTTAAGTATGAAATATTTAATAATACAGTGCAATGTATAATATACTATATTTTACTATATGTATGTTACATTGTTGTACTCCCAGAGTATTGGTCCATCCTGGCCCTTGTGAGCATTGCTAAAAGGTACTTCACTTTCTTTACACCCTCTGTAAAGATTAGGTACCTAGTTTAAAAGCATGGACTCAATTTTGAGAATAAGATGCCTAAAAATATTTCACTCTGTATATGTGGTGTAAAGACAGAAATTGGCCCTTCATACATTTTTGTAATCTCACCTGTATCAGTGAAAATACATTGTTTAAAATGGTCCCAGCATAATGACTTACTCTAAATATCTTTTGGGTAATATGGTAGCAAGAATATCTTTTGGATTACCAGTGACTATAACATTATATTTTAGTACACATCCTTTACAGATATAAAGAGCAGACAGTAACAATCTCTCAGTGCCTGGTTCTTAAATACCCTTTCAACCTCAGGAGAAAACAGAAATCATTCTGTCAACCCTAATACTGAAAACCTAATCCATTTTGCTAAACAACAACAAAAAATTCGCTTTCAGAAAGAAATGGAATAGATTTGCCACTGGTGCTTCATTTCTTTTCAAACATCCAAATAAGACAATTAAATTTAATTTTTGTTTTTCAAACATTTAAAGAATTAGCATAGTGGATCGCTCCCTGAGAATCAATCAGACTATTTATATAAGATGATTAACTTAAAGTGGAAAGTTCTCTGCATGTGGAGGGAAATTTGTCAGTCATAATATTTAGGGAGAAAAGGGAATAATACTACTTGCTTTCTCATGTCCGTTGATCCTTTTTTTCCCTATTTTAACTGCAAACTCCCAATGGCTTTTTCTCATACCATCTTTGTGAAGTACCTAGTGCAATAGGGCCTGATTTTCATTTAACGTAAATATTTTCTTGATGAAAATAATTATTATATAAAATATGTTATTATAATAATGTGCTTCATATAGTGGTCTCTGCTGTTGTTTATACTGACATTATTTTGGAAGCTTTGCTCCCTTCTCCTTGTTATCCTTTGCCACCTCTTAGCTCCACATCAGCTTTCTCCGTCACTTGTAGCACTGAAGTGGTATTCTTTAAGATTTAAATGTCAGAGACAAACAAGAAGCTCTGTGAGGGAGTTTGTTCTGCTCTTGTGGAGGTGTCTATCTCACACTGTTCTTCACCTTGTGTTGGTTGAAACAAAGGCCATATTTTTATTGTTCTGTTTACCTACTTATGTCAAAACACAAGTTGAAGCGTCTTGGAAACTCTGGCAACTGAAAGATGTTAATCACAGCCTTCCAACTCAGCTGTATGAGCGCTGTTGGAAACTAGCACAAAGTCAAATCATTTAGCATAAAGCCAATGTTCAAGTCATAAGACTTTTCCCAAACAAGGAACGCCTCTGCAGCACTGTCTCAATTAGAAATGGTGCTGGAGGTAGATGCCTGGGCACTTTTCTTCAGTTCTTGCTCCAAGTCTGATATTTTACTTTAACAGAGAAGGAAGGAAATATTGCCCCATACCAGTCTTGACTAGAAGACAACATAACAGAAGAGCTCCTGACTCCAGTCAAGTTTAGCTGCAGCAGAATAGAAGGACTGAGGATCAAGACTAGGGCAAACAGTGTGTTGAACATGGCAGTGCTTTTCATGCTATGTGATTCTTGAGGCATGCAATGAGAAAGTAAAGGACTGCTTTTCACCATTATGGTATCTATAGTGAATCAACATTGTGATTGCTTGGCTTTTTCTAAAGGCTTGGAGGACAGTGTAAGGGGGAGAACAAACACCTCCATCCTATAAAACGAAAGTAGAAGGGCAAAAATGCCAAGATCCAGAGCAATCTTCAGTGGAAAAGGAATTAATAACAAAAGTTTTTCTTCAGGAAATATTCTTGCAGCATTGTAATAACAACATAAAAAATCTCAGTGTGAGCTCTCAGGGAAAGTGTAATTCAAGCAAAGGATTTTGCTTATACATACACTGTCATACCACTGTCATCTGCTAGTAATCCCCTACAATGGAAAAAGGCTATGAGGAAAATGCCATGGGTATCGTCACCTAAAGTTTAACAATAAATTTACCATCAGAGTTAATTTGGTCCATGGGATCTGATGAGATGCATCTGTGAGTCCTGAAGGAACTGGCGAATGAAGTTGCTAAGCCAGCCTCTATCCTATTTGAGAAGTCATAGCAGTCCAGTGAAATTCCACTGACTGGAAAAGAGGAAACATAACCCCCACTTTTAAAAAGGGGAAAAAAAAGGTAGACCAAGGGAATTACAGACTGGTCAGGCTCACCTCTGTGCCCAGAAAGATCATGGAACAGATCCTCCTGGAAACTGCTCGAGCACATTGGAAAATAAGGAGGTGGTTGGTGACAGCCAATGCGGCTTCACTAAGGACAAATTGTGCCTGACAAATTTAATGGCCTTCTACAATGGGATTACAGGGTTGGTGGATAAGGAAAGAGTGACAGATGTCATCTATCTGGACTTAAGCAAAGCATTTGAGACTGTTTTGCCTAACATCCTTAGCTCTAAATTGGAGAGCAATGCATTTGAAGATGGACCACTCGGTGCATAAGGAATTCACTGGGTGATTGCACTTAAAGAGTTGCTGTCAAGTTCTCGATTTCCAGAAGGAGACCAGTGACGAGTAGCATTCCTCACAGGTCAGTTTTGAGACCAGTGCTGTTTAATATCTTTGTCAGGACAGTGGGATTGAGTGCACCCTCAGCCAATTTGCTGGTGATGCCAACCGGTGTGGTGTGGACAACACGCTGGAGGGAAGGGATGCCATCCAGAGGGACCTTGACAAGCTTGAAAAATGGGCTTGCATGAACCGCATGAAGTTCATCAAGGCCTAGTGCAAGGTCTTGCATGTGGGTCAGGGCAATCTCAAGCATAACTACAGGCTTGGTGGAGAATAGATTGAGAGCAGCCCTGAGGAGGGCTTGGGGGTGTTGGTGGATGAGAAGCTTGACGTGAGGTGACAATACACACTCAAAGCCCAGAAAGCCAACTGTATCCTGGGGTACATGAGAAGAAGAGTGACCAGCAGATCAAGGGTCACTGCCCTTGTGAAACCCCACCTGGAGTACTGTATTCAACTCTGGGGCCTCCAACATAAGAAGGACATGCAGCTGTTGGAGTGAGTCCAGCAGGGTAATGAAGATGATCAGAGGGCTGGAACACCTCTCCTATGACAAAAGGCTGAAAGAGTTTGTTTTGTTCAGCCAGGAGAAGAGAAGGCTCTAGGGAGACCTTATAGCACCCTTCCAGTACCTGTAGAGGGCCTACAGGAAAGCTGGAGAGGGGCTGTTTATCAGGGCCTGTAGTGATAGAACAAGGGGTAACGGGTTTACACTGAAAGAATGTAGATTTAAATTACATGTTCGGAATAAATTCCTTACTGTGAGGGTTATGAGCCACTGGAAGGTGTTGCCCAGAGGAGCTGTGGAGGCCCCCTCCCTGGCAGTGTTCAAGGCCAGGTTGGATGGAGCTTTGGGAAACCTGGTCTAGTGTAGGGTGTCCCAGCCCACGGCAGAGGAGTTGGAACTAGATGATCTTTAAGATCCATTCCAGCCCAAACCATTCTGTGATTCAATATGATTCTATGAAATGTGGGCTTATATTTAGCCAATGTTTTATTAATTTTTTTCTGGATCTATGAAAGCAACTGTCAAATATATATGTATAAACAGAGTGTTTGTAAATATATAAATGCAGATGTGAAATATATAGAATGTCAATTCAACAGATGTCAAATAGATAGAAGAACTGCTTCTAGGGAGCAACGATGTAAAACAGAATGAATCTCTGAGTTTCAGTGACAGTTCTCAATCTTTTCTTAAGGCATTTCCATCATCTTCACAAGTTTACATTAAGCTGTGCTTAGTAAGATTATCATTATTATTTATGCCTTGGGACATATTCAAGGAAGTTTGTTCTACTGTAAGAGATTCTGTATCCCTATAACCAGAAACCTTTTTGAGGCTATTACATATTATCTAACATTCAACCAGAGACAGTGTGATCAGCAAGAAGGATGAAGAAACAGAGTCAGGAGGAGCACAATGTGAGTGCACCCTATTTTCAGAGTTCAGATGATCCCCTTGACTTCCAAGGCATTCTCTTTTCCCACTCATCCTTTTCTTCCCAACGGAAGGAAAACATAATTATGCAGGTATAACGTGTTCTTGCTAGCTTGTCAACCAGAACCCAGCCTGATACTGTATGTACTACAGAAACCATTTTCATGGATTTTAAAAATGATCAGAAAGGCTACTGCAATTGGACATGAGCAGAATATGTAAACTGTAAGTAAGTTAATGTTTATGATCTTTATTGTATTTTTATTACCAACTCTGCATAGATTTCAATAAAGCTTAGTTGAATGTACCAAATTTCAGATGCCCTTATGAGATACAAGGTAGAAAATCAGCTTGCTTTTTGTTGCATGGGAGTTGTGTGTAACTTGAAGATGCTGCGTTAGAAGTTCAGTAGACAGTTCCCATAGCTTAGAAACATATGTGCTCCCTAAAATGTGTGTATACTTTGATAAGTAGTGCTGGTTTTGAGTGTGACGAATTTCTTAGGTGCAAAAGCCTTTACAGACAGTTAGAAGTAACAAATATTTTGAGGAAAAATGGGAAAGGAAAGACCTAAATATTTTCTTTATTATCCTTGATCCTTTCTTTCATTGAAATAATTTTACTATTTTTTTACCACTTGCTTTAGGTGAAACAGAAAATAGGAGGAATCTGCAGAAAAGTCAGAACCTGTAGCAGAAAAGATAGTTTATTATTCCGCTTCTCAGCCTAAGGATTATATTTGATATAGTCTTTGTTTTTTACCTCTAGACAAACATATTTGGTTTATTCAACAAACAAATCAAACTCTGGCACATTCTTGTTTTCTTTAGCTATAGCTCACTAATGCAAAAACTTTGAAAGTGATTTCTTGAGAATCTTCAAATCTAGACTAATTGGCTTCACATATATGAACAGTAATCTGTAGTGAACATTTTGAAATTACTAATCTAACTTCCCGATATCTAGCTATTAATGGAAACATTTCAGGTAACCGACATACGGAATTTCTTGGGCTGGGCTTTTGCAAAGAAAGACAGTTTCTGTGTACACACATCTTTGATCTATCATGTGTCTTACTGATTAGTGCTCCTGATAAAATTTGAGTAAAGAAGGAAGCTTATGGATCCAGTATCCTTTTTCGTATTAACAATACACAAAGCAAGGTAATAATTCCATGATATTTATATGCATTGATGAAACATTATTATTTCTGATGAATACTTTGTTAAAGTAGAAACACTTTCCTGTTATTCCTTTTAGAATAATGTATAAAAATGGTGCTAAAAATGGCAAGTATTCATCACTCCATTTCAATATTCAGCTGTTATTTTCTCTTCTACCTTCTGGATGATTTTGGCATCGGATCTGATCCCATGCTTTTTGAAGTCAATAGGAGCCTTTTTATTGACTTCAATAGAGCAGAAGGAGGCTTGTGGTAGGCAGTGTGGCTTGGGTAGTTAAGAAAAATAGCTTTGTATATCCTCAGCAGAATAAGCTCCACTTTGGAGTGGAGTTTCAGTGCTCAGTGACGAGTATTTTATTAAAAATGTGGTTTTTGCCAAAAGCAGTTCAGCTATAATAATAATCAGGACTATACTTGGCTTTCCTAAATGTGTACAAGGAGACTGTTTATATTTTTTTTTGTTTGATTTTGTTTTCTTTGCTCAGTGTTTGTAGACTTGGCGAGAGTTCAAGGGTTTGTTTAGTTTTCCATTAGAATCCCAAAAGGGATTCCTCTTTCAAGGCATGACCTGCACTACCACTGCTGCCTCCTATGTGTAATTTGCTGACCTCACTCTGTAAATGTCTTCTGTCTGACCCCAATGTAATTCTGAAACTTTTGTCTAATTAGACCAGGCTGAGAGATCAGTGCTACTCAGTGGGAGGATTACACAGGCTGAATACAATGTTCACTGTGAAATTAATTGCAATGATGACATAATTGCCACAAAATCCCTATCACTGGGAATTAGCATCAGGGTTGTTCTATGTTGTTTTGGCAACTGAAGCAAACTGAATGTGAAATGTTGTTCCTTATTTTCATTGTCTGGTTATTTTTCTTGATCTGAGAGTGGAATGTTACCAATGTGGTAAGTAGAACCTCAATAGACACCTCAATTCTATATTCTAAACTTTGTGGTAAATCTGATAAAAATGTAAGTTGCTTACATGCTGATAGAGACATGCCCAATGTAATTCTCTGCCCTCAGCTGGCTACACACTAATATGCTGTTTGAGTGCCAGATCTGTGGTAGCTAGATCAGAATATTTCAACACTCAAGGACACCACTATCCTGAGAATTACCATGAAGCCTAAAACTGATTTTGATCTTGAAGCTTGATGGCTCCTTGTGTCAGGGCCCTAAGGGCACTATAAAGCCTTACTGGCCCTGACCACCTGTCCCCGGGGTCTCCCCTTACACCTCTCAATGAATAGAATAGAATCATTAAGGTTGGAAGAGACCTCAAGGATCATCTAGTCCAACCATCCCCCCACCACCTATTACCCACTAAACCACGTCCCTAAGTACCACATCTAACCTTTCCTTAAACACCCTCAGGGATGGTGACTCCACCACCTCCCTGGGCAACCCGTTCCAGTGCCCGACCACCCTTTCTGAGAAGAATTTTCTCCTCATCTCCAACCTGAACCTTCCCTGGCGCAACTTGCAGCCATTTCCCCTTGTCCTGTCACTAGTTATCTGCGAGAAGAGGCCAACCCCCAGCTCACCACAATTTCCTTTCAGGTAGTTGTAGTGGGCAATAAGGTCTGCCCTGAGCCTCCTCTTCTCCAGACTAAACAAGCCCAGTTCCTTCAGCCGCTCCTCATAAGACCTGTGCTCCAGCCCCTTCACCAGTTTCGTTGGCCTTCTCTGGACATGCTCCAGGGCTTCGATGTCTTTCTTGTGGTGAGGGGCCCAAAACTGGACACAGTACTCGAGGTGTGGCCTCACCAGGGCTGAGTACAGGGGGACAATCACCTCCCTGCTCCTGCTGGCTACACTATATGGATCCAGGACCCCCATTTCAACTCACTTTGGAGGCCTTAATCCCTTCCTGAGCTATGTTGTAGGTGTGCTTGCCTCCTGGCCTGTTCCCCAGATGGAATTCTGTTGTGGCAGTCTTCCCTCTGGACCCGTCTTCTACTGCTCCTTACTTGGCCCCTTGAAGGGACCATGGACCTGGTTCATGATGGGATGTGTCTGGGGCTGTTGATGGTCCCTGTCATCAGTACCCTGCTTGGGTTTTGCAGGCATTTGGGTCAATGAGGGTGTTGCCTGCTATGGGGTCACCCCTGGCTTGTCCCCCTTCATGGAGTAACCAATTCTTGCTGCTCTCTAACACCTTGAATATGCATCTAAAGGTATGTGAGATGCTCACCACTCTCAGTACTCTGAATTTGTTTTCCTACTTCAGAATTATTTGTACATGAAGAAATACTTGAAAAAAAATATAAATGCAACCCTGGAAGCACAGACTGATACCTAGTAGTAGTTCATTCCAAGTGATTGCTCTACCTCCTAAGTTTACAATGTATCCTTCCATTTGTCCTCTTATTTCTTGATATTTTTTTTTTCTTTTCAATGACTCTTAATTCTTTCTGGATATCATCCCAGCTTCAGCTGAAAAGGTTTCTAAGTAAATAAGCTGTAATTAAGGCAGCCACTTTAAAGACTGTACCTTTAAATTCCTTTTGTCTGGGAAAAGACTTCTAGTCCTTTAGCTGTTGCTACTTGTTATTTTATGTGATAGACATCCACTCTCTTTCTATAGAAAGTCCTGTTTATTCCTTTGATAGGAAAAATACATTCAATATTGAAAGAAGGTTCAGGGATGCATATAGCAAGTAGAAGAGGGCACCAGCTATTTCAGCCTCAGGAAGGGTGCAGCCAGTGTTTCCTCCTGGCCCACTGCAGGCAGATTCAGGTAGAACATATTTGACTTTAGACTGACCTCTGCTTATTCTGCTGATTGTTTTCGATTGCTGTTGGGCCTTACTGGTGGATTCTTGGGGATAAATTGGAGCACAGTTTTCGATGTTTGAATCCAGACTTTGATACCACTGAGGCTTAATTGTTGTTGTTTTAAATCTCCTGTAAGCTGGAAAGATTTTAAAACTTAAATTTAAATTAATATAATCTGTGACTAATGACAAAACTACTCTGCTAACAAAGCAATCGGAGTTTTAACAATTTTACATGTCAAAGGCTACAAACTCTCAAAAGCTAAAGAGTTTGGGGAAACCATATAACATAAGCAGTTGCACACAGAAGACGACTGAAAAATTCCAGCTCTCCTAATGAATGTAATTATCAAAAATGTTCTTGTGTAGCATGGTAGTGCTTGGGATAAAGCTTTCCTGTTTCTAATTGACTTGCAATTATCTGTAGAATAAACTTGGCCACAGAGGAGTGATCATTCCAGTGTTGATTACATGTATTTTAATATTTAATAAATTATATTAAATACTAACTGTCAGAATTGAAAAGCTTCTGTCTGTCAAAATAAAGAGCCAAAAAGTACTTAAAGTTTTGGCAAGATCTAATTTTTGGAGTCTTTCTTTGTTCAAATAAATACTGTGGTTAGACATAGTGGAATTGCTCCTGAGAAAAAAGGCAAAGTGATGAGCAGAAGTAACACTCATTTCTAAAGGAGATTAAAAACAACAACAAAAAAAGAAAAACAGTAACCAGCTTTCAGACCTACAAGTTCCTCTTTAGGTGAGAAAAAGAATTAACTAATTTATTAATTCCTTTTTAGATAGGATGGAGAATGGAGTAGTTCCTACAGCACTCACTAAGGCAGAATACTTGCATCTGCTATCCTTGTTGGGCATTGAACTTAGCTACAGGTCAGCGACTTATTTTTGGGAAAGGTATAAATTTCTTATTTTCAAAACATTAGTTTTTCAGCCTCATGCAAAATGGAGGAAATGCTGGTGTTAGAAGTATTTTTCCAAAGAGGAAATCTTTTTCCTGTCCAACTTTCCTACTAGGATCAAACACTAACTCACACAATTCTTAAATCCCAAATTCTTCTTAACCTTAGCCAAGTATCCACTCATGAAATGGCAATGAATATATCAAAGGCCCCAATGAAACAATGTGTTCAACAGCTTGGGACCAAGTAAATCACTTTATTTAAACTAAAAACAAATTAGCTTTCAAAATGCAAAATATTTTACATTAATGACTTATTTATGGTGGATTTTCATTTTATAAATGAATTCTTTTTTAACAATTCAGTTATTAATTGCAGTGCATCTCAGTTTGCCCATCTCTAAAATGTATTAAAGTGCTCATATTAAGAGCATTATTTTTATATTTTCTACTAAAATAATTGTAACAATTTGCTGTGTTGCATAGCTACAAAATATTAAGCAAATATAGTGTTGGAGGAAATTACCCACCTTATAGTGTATTTTACCTTTCCTTGAAGGAAGATATGAACAAGAAAAGCCAAAAGAGAAATACTTTGCAATATTTATTTCAGGAGGTCATTTATGCTTCCTACTGAGTAAATAACATTCCCAAAGGGTCTTTATCTATGGTTTATGAAACTTCAAAACATCTTAAAACTTCAATTACTTGAGGTTAAATACTTGTCACATAAATTCTTAGGAATATGTTTGTTCTAGGTTTCTTTATTATTAAAAAAAGTAAATAAATCAGTATTAATTTTGCTGAATAACAATTTTGTATTCCTAATTTCTCTTTTTGAAGGATTAATTGGGACAGGGTTGTACAAACTGCTGAATGATGTATTCCTCAAAAATCATAATGTCTTCACCTACTATTGACATCACTGAGAACCTCAAGATATGCTACTCGTAACAGGAATTAATGTACTGCTACAGATCTCAGTTAACAGTAAACACTTCTATTCTCTGACATAAACTTTTCAAATTTTTGTAATAAATAGCTTTAATATATTTTTTTTAGTTAGATGGTGGGCTTTGGGGGGTTGTTTTTTTCTTCTTGGTTGTTTTTCTTCTTTTTGTTTTGGGTTTTTTTGTTAGGTTGGTTTTGATTTTGTTTTTCTGTTTGAAATGTTTATTTGCATCAGTCTTCCTGTGAGTCAGGCCCTCATCCTGTATAGACCTGGCCGTGTATTGTCCTTGGTATACTCTAGTGTTCATGGTAACTTTGAAAATATTCCTCCCAGTATATGAAGCCTTATGTTGTACTGTGCTCTGTGGGACATGTGCTGATGCAGGTGGGCCAGAATTGCTTGACAGTCAAATGGAGTCAGAGCCAGAGGGGACACACGCCAACAACTTCAAATCCCAAATGCAAAGCTGCATGCGAGCTGTCAGCCCAGGAGTTAATTTAAGGCAGTGTTGTGTTTATCTAAGGCTCAGGACGCAGATAGACTGGGGACTATATCAATCATCAGTTACAAGATCTTTAGTGTAGAAACTATAAATTGCCTTTTTTTCACCCTTAAGGGTCACGGATGCCTTTCTGGTCAGCTAGCTGAACTGCCTGCTTTGTAGTTAAAATGTGGTCATACTTTTTGTCTGGTAGCTCAGATTAAAATAACAGGAAAAAACTGGAAAGTATTTGCAAGGATACTTCTTATAATTTTGCAATAAATCATTAAGTTCACTCTCTTCTTGGTACATGTCTTGACACATGTGGAGGACCTGTCAGTAGGAATAAATGCTTTGACGACATGATGGTGTTCAAAAGGAAAGTTCAGATCCTCCTACTGTCACGAGCTAAAATGAACCACAGTTGTTAGGATCTCTTTACCTGTAATTCTGGGTCTAATAAGGTCTGAACCCAGCAGCACTTACAGAAATAGGACTTCTAATTATCATATAACAAAGTATTGGAATTAGGGCCAGAGCTGATTGCTACACACATACCAGTAACAGCATCCTTTTGGAAAATACTTCTGTTTCACAAAGAGTTAGAAAACCTTAAAAAGGTGAGCACTTAGCAAGTTTGTACTGCATAGGGTAAGGCATGCATCTTTTAATGTGATCTAAAAACCCCCTAATTTAGGAAAAACATTGCTTTGGAAGCACTGTAATTACTGAAGTCTCATTTATGACAGAATAGTATGATTTTTTTATACTGGAGTCTTCCTCCCCTAGAGTCATAGAAAATTTCATATAGGAAAAGACCTCAGTAGATTGTCTACATCTCTCTAAAATACACTAAGTTTCTTCCTGCATGCGTAAAAAATAGTGTGTTTTCTTGCTCTCAATATCTGTGTTTTCCCCAGATCCTTAATTATACAAAAATTTTTCCTTTGTCTCTTCAAACACTGCACTACTAATGAGACAGACCTTCACCCCATAGCTTTATCTTCTGTTCTCCATGTGACTTTGTCACTGCAATTTCCCCTGCCTTTAGTTGGTCTGCTGGCTGCTATATGGTGGATTTGCTGGTCAGAATTACATACAACTGATTAGACTTGCAGGTTGTGAGGCAGTTCAGGCAGCCTGGATGAGGGCTATTTGTTTCCTTCACTGATGTTATTAAATACTTCTCTGCCAATTGTAAAATCTTTTAAGGTCTGTGATCTCCAGCCTTTTGATAAACTCATAAGAAACTGTCCAGAGATTTAAAGCTTATTTAGAGTATGAGAGACTGATCCCGAGTGCACCCTCAGCAAGTTTGCTGATGAAACCAAGCTGTGTGGTGCGGTCGACATGCTGGAGGGAAGGGATGCCATCCAGAAGGATCTTGACAGTTTTGGGAGGTGTGCCCATGCAAACCACATGAAGTTCAACAAGGCCAAGTGTGAGGTGTTGCATGTGGGTTGGCGCAATCCCAAGCACAGCTACAGGCTGGGCGGAGAATGGATTGAGAGCAGCCCTGAGGAGAACGACTTGGGGGTGATGACTGATGAAAAACTCAACATGGGTTGGCAGTGTGCGCTGGCAGCCCAGAAAGCCAACTGTGTCCTGGGCTGAATCAGAAATAGTGTGGCCAGCAGGTCAGGGGAGGGGATTCTGTCCCTTTGCTCTCATGAGACCTCACCTGGAGTACCATGCCCAGCTCTGGAATCCCCATTACAGGAAAGATATGAAGCTGCTGAAGCAGGTCCAGAGGAGGGCCACAAAGTTGATCAGAGGGCTGGAGCACCTCTCCTACGAGGACAGGCTGAGGGAGTTGGGCTTGTTCAGCCTGGAGAAGAGAAGGCTCCAGGGAGACCTGATTGTAGCCTTCCAATACCTAAAGGGG
>VWZZ01003343.1:56901-153732 GCA_013399095.1 Psophia crepitans
GGTCAGAACTTACAGGAGTGAGTTATTCTTTGTGTTAGAACTGCTGTAATTACATTGAAATAAATCTTTTAGTTTCTCATGTTCACCCTTCCTCCCCACTCCCAATCCCTCTGAATCTATGATACAATGAGAATTCAGACTGTCCAGCGCAGAGCCACTAAGATGATCAAGGGAGTGGAACATCTCCCTTATGAGGAAAGGCTGAGGGAGCTGGGTCTCTTTAGCTTGGAGAAGAGGAGGCTGAGGGGTGACCTCATCAATGTTTATAAATATGTTAAGGGTGAGTGTCAGGAAGATGGAGCCAGGCTCTTCTCGGCCTCACTAAGCGATAGGACAAGGGGCAACGGGTGCAAATTGGAGCCTAGGAGGTTCCGGGTTAACATGAGGAAAAGCTTTTTCACCGTGAGGGTGACAGAGCACTGGAACAGGCTGCCCAGAGAGGTTGTGGAGTCTCCTTCTCTGGAGACATTCAAAACGCGACTGGACGTGTTCCTGAGTGATGTGCTCTAGGTGGCCCTGCCTTGGGAGGGGGGGTTGGACTAGATGATCTTTCGAGGTCCCTTCCAACCCTTGTGATTCTGATTCTGTGATTCTGTGCTTCCCAGCCTAAAAAAATACTGATCAAACTCTTCCCTCACCAACCCACAATCTCTTGTGTCGTATTACCGAAGGATGAACTGTCATAGAAATTACGAAGGATGCTGTGCTTTGCTTTTCTTATATCTGTAATAGTCACTTTACGGTGATAAACTTTGATCATATGTGGAATTTTCTGCCAAAATAACATTCAGAAATGATTGTAAATTTGACTTTTTTAAAAGTTTGCATGAATGAACCAAGAATGTATGAACACAGTTTCCTGACTGCTTTAGTCTTTGGGAATATTAAAAATAATTTTTCAGCCCCATGTCCAGACAAAGCACTTGCCAAATAAGTAATTTCCCAAGCGCTAGCTACCTCCTGGATATCACTCTTTTATAGAGCTGTACGAAGAAGGTCAGTATCACTAATCTCTTCTTTTACATATGGGAATACACCTGAACTATTTACTTCTGTTATATGAGCCATTTGGATAAAGACCTATTCCTGGCTTAAGCAGAGTTTCTTAGGCATAAGCCCCACTCCTCCCATCGGTTTGGAGGGCAGTTATGCATCTTTGGTTCAGGCTATTTGGGAGCAGGATAACTAGTAGGGTTTTAGTAGAAACTCCCTTTTGTAAATTGACTTCTGTATTTGCTTTCTCCTGCACTTATACTGCTGCTTAAGTTCTGTTACTGTTGGACTGAACTCCGTATCAGTCTGGAGAGGATCCAGGTTTCAAGCTCACAGTTCATCCTAACGGATGATCTTAAATGTAATAAAGGCCAATCGTTTGTATTGGATAATGGCTCTTTTTGTTTTCTTACTATATAAATCCATTAAAAAACTTTATAAAATGATCTACATTCCCTTCCCGTGTTACATAAAAAGAACTTGTAGATATGCAATGTGAAAATGACTTCTTTTAGTATGAAAAAACTTAATTTACAGTAACCTTATTAAAATGTTAATTTTGGAATGTTTATATATCCCTTTGACTTGGAAAAAATGTTACAATTAACATAAGATGATTTGAATTCTGGAAATACAGAAAACTGAAACATTTCTATAAAACCTGGATTTTAGGATACAGTTGTATAAATTGTATTAATTTTATTGTAGCAGTTCAACTGTTTGCCTTGTCGAAGCATTTTGAAATTGTAAGTACACAAAATTCGACATTGCCAGTTTGTTTTGGTTTGCTTTTGGAGAGGAAAACTAAAGAAAAGTGGAATGATGTGAAATTTAAATTTGCATAGCAATATGTCATTTAGATATTGTTCACAGATATTGTTCATAAAACATCTGATGCTAATAAATATTTTTGTTTAGCACCGAAATGATCTGCAGGAGAATGAAGGCTAATGCTTTTGATGTCAGTCAATATATTGCTCAGCCTACAGAAAACTCTGCATACATAACTTTACTTACCCCCCCGTATTGCGAAGGTACTTCAGTCTCCACCAGGGAAAGTTGAAGTTGTTAAGTGTCATTGCCGATATTCTGCTACACTTCTGAGCTAAGCTCCAGGAGAGCTGTATTTAGTGTATGTGTGTCTATGAACAGAAGGAAACAAACTACTTCCAGTGCCATCTTACTCGTCCTTCCTTTGCCTAGGAACTGCAGGAAGCACGGAGGGGGGCAATGAGAATTCACGCAGGCAGACATCATCTGTGTCACTGCGCTCTGGGGGTGCAGCTCTCACAGATAGCAGCCTTTTATCCGGTGGAAAGCTGGTGGCTGGTATTTCCATGTCTGATAATTGGCAGTTATATAAGAACAGATTCAGCTACCTAAGCCTGAAATTTCCCAGCAGCAAAGTGATGTAGTTCGGGTACCAGTTGCTCTGAGGCAGCAGGTCCCTATTCTCTGTGCGCAGCTGCTTTCCTTTAAGGGGGCAGTGCAGAATGGCAAGTCAGCGTTGGCATGGGGTATCCAGAAACGTGCTCGCAAAGTGTCAGATATTGCTGACCTGGGAGCTCCTAACTCTTGCCAGTGAAGAGGGAGAGCAGGTCTTGAGCTGCCTGAAGTGTATGCAGTGGGGTAAAAAGACAGAGTAGAGTGGGGTAGTTGTTTAGGGTTGGTGGACAGTAAAGATAAAAACAGAGCTGGATGCAGTCTGGCAGAGGGTAGTGTTGGTTTGGCTGTTCAGTGCAGGGATAAATAGAAGTGGCAAAAGGCTTCCACGTGGAAGGGATGGAGTAATGCCATTCATGCTCAGTGCTGAACAGCCGTGTGGGCTAGCAGGTAGCCTGACTTTCTGGCTGAGCACTCAGGTGCTGTCATTATGTTGGTAAATATTATGGATCTCTTCTCTTGAACACATGCTCAGCCTTCCCCATGGCTGGACCTACAAGCAGGAAATTCAGCTAACAAGCTGGGATAAGAAATTTTCTGAGTTTTAGAGTTCCTTGTTTTGGCTTCCCTTAAAGAATTGTGACTTTTGACAAATCCTGTTTTGGTCCCTCAACTTCCGTGGGAGATGCTTCCACAATCATCATGTTCTTGCTAGCAATAAAATCATGAACAATCATTTTGCTTAAAATATTTTGGAGCAAAACAAGTCCTGTGATTATTTTTTTTTAAATTATCTTTTATGAACAGCTATACTACTAAACTAATTGTGCTTGCCTTTGTTTTTTTGTCACTGTAAGTCTCATTGAAATGACTTCATTTATTAGCCCACTAATTTGAGTAATATTTAAACTTTTTGATTGCTGCAGCAGAGATAATATACAGAATTAGTCCATGCAGCTCATCTACTTACCTATCTGTCTGTTCTCAGATGTGTTTAGCATTTGAGGATTAGTTTTCCCCCACCTATTAGCTTGTAGTGCTGCACATTAATTACCTTCTGTATGAAGAAATTTATCCTGAACTCCCTTGCTGACCAGTTCTTAGCTTTGGTTCATGCCCTTTGTTTTTCAGCCCATTATTCTGTCATATAATTTCAGGGCATCTGCCTTCTATATGCCCTTCAAAATTGTGTTGCTTAATCATTGAATTGTGTTAATCGCTTCTACCCTAATTAATACATACCTTACCTAATCTCCTTTCTGAACCTTTGCCCCATGTTACTATCTCAATTGCTCATGTTTGCTCTTACCATCTGGTTTATCAGCCTGTGTCAGGTATTCTGACTAATGATCTGTGGTGAGGTCCACATAACTTTCATTAAAGACTCAAGCTCTGGGACAAAATATCACAAATTTGTGGCCAAAACCTATGTCCTGTCATGTGTACAATCTAGACAGCAGGTGACATCCTAATGTTAATGATTCACTTCTCATCCCATCTCTATGTTCATATTAAATTGCTGTCAGTACTTCCTAATAACATTTTAAATGCAGAAAAGATCAAATATACAGACAGATACTTCCAGAATATTGTAAAGTAGCAAGCTGTAATGAAAAAACAGGTTCCATGACATTGTTGGAGACTATGAATCCAATTAATATGAAATTATTCCTCAAAAGTAGATTTTTCTTACTACTGAGATTGAGAAAAAATGGACAGATCCTGTCACATGCAGGAAAATTAGATGAAAACAGTGTATTAAGAGCTAATTGCTAGGCTGGTGTACTGAGCCTGGCTAGGATAGAGTTAATTCTCTTCATAGCAGCTCACATGGTGCTGTGTTTTAAGTTTTTGACCAAAACCAACACTGATAACACACTAATGTTCTAGCTTTTGCTGAACAGTGTTTGCACAGCATCAACACTTTCCTTGTTTCTCATTCTGCTCCCCTCCTCACCCCTTGTGTTCCTTTATCATGGAAATGCATACCACACTGATCAGGATATGGTGGGATCTTTGTTGGGATTTTGGTGGGATCTTGCAGTGACATGTAGTGAGGAGGTTCTGTTTGCAGTTCAACCCAGAAGGAAACTGAGAAGGTGTTAGTAACAGGAAAGCAACTCCAGTATGATATGGTGATCGCACAAAATGATTTCATGTTATGTATGTTGCATTGATTTTATTCTCAGAAACATGTAAACAAAAACATTGCTGCGCAGCCCCAACCTTATCAATATTGGTTCCTGCTGTCCTTGAAGGATGGGGGCAAAAATGGGACCAAATCCAGCTGAACAAAGCCAAAAGCATATTTATTACTGTACAGACATTTAGCTCTACACGTCTGAATTACATTCCTCAATTTCAGTATGTCCCTGAGGTTCAGAGCTTCCTTAAGTTTTACCAGTAAAAGAATATTAGAATATTGGGTTTTTGTTGTAAAGAATAAGTCTCAGTCAAAACCAAATGCAGAGTACTATCTCTTTTTACATTTAGTTTCATGACTTTTCGTATTTGTTTTCCCAAGCCATTCATAAAATATGCTTGGTTATGTATCCTAAAATGTACAGGGATACTTTAATGGCTTTTATTCTACTTTATTCATGTAAATATGCCACATGTGCCTGAATAGCCATTATACCATTATAAATTACTTTTATAAATTTATACTTTTTAGTTAATCTACTCTGTCCTGGTATAATATCTTAGTATATGTGAAAAGGTTTTTACTCAAAGTTTCTTCATAATTGGAGTAGTTTATGCATTACACATTAGCAATGCATATTAACATTTTCAGAGTTATTCTAAGCTAAACCCTAGAAATCCTCCCTGCTCAAACTTCTATTCTTTTATATCTTGCAAAATTTTAACATTGTGAATACATGTTGATATTCCAATAGTGCTGTTATGAAGGCAAGAGGCAGGAATATTCATATTTCTAGCCATCATCCATGACCTAACAGTAGTGGGAAAAACACATCTAATAAAATGGCAGAACAAGGTTAAAAATTCAATTCAGTAATTTATATGGACCTTGACTTTATCATTACAGTACTCATGCGTTATTGCAAAAATTAAGTCACACAGTGTCAGTTTGGTAAGTGGCTTCTGTTTAATACATCCATTTAAAATCAGGGTGTTTTCAGAGAAAGAGTTCTTGTAGATCCATTTAAAATCAGAGTGTTGTCAGAGAAAGTGTTCTTGGCTATTGCAGGGTAGGGGAAGTTATTACTTCAGTTCTTTTAGAATGTAGTGCATGAGTATACCTTTGCACATAATGAAACTAATAGCTAGATGTCATTCACCAAAAATACACTTGACCCATCTTTTATAGGCAGAGATGCTTTAGGGGCTCTATTAAACAGGATATCATTGAGGATTGATGAATTCTCATCATGGCATATGCAGACATGTGAAACAGGTCCTTGTCAAGGATTTTATAGTTGAAGATCAGTATCTGGAAACAGATCCATTACTATATCTGAAGTTTCAAATATTATTCCAAATACCAGAGGAATAAGCAACAGGCTGTGAGTTAAAAATGTAAAGCAAATGTCTTTTATATCCCCTTTGTATGTTTGGCATGATGGTTTTTGGTTTTTGTAAATCGGAATCTTGTAAAGAAAAATTGTTTTGAGGACGTACTATCTTCTATTTCTAAAACTAAGCAAGGCAACATAGTTCTGATAATGAGTAATTATGGCTCTATTCTATGGACAAGTTAAAGAACCTATTTGGTAGAGAAACAAATGCAGATGACAATTTATTCTTTATGCAATTTCTAAGGAAAAAAACCCAATAGTATGCGCAGAGTCTGCTCAGGCCCTTTCTCTGGACAATGTTTACTGGTAGTACTGACATACTTCTAGTAAAAAAGAAAAAAATATTATTGGTGCTCATGGGAAAATAACATAGAGATAGGTCTTATCAAAGATGTATTTGGTGAGTTAGTATATGACTACTGGTGGTTGCTTCTAACAGTTTGTCATAGAATGAGAAACTAGAGAAGAAAGTATTGGAGAGAAACTGTAATATTTTTGGGGTAGTTTTCAATGAAAGTCTCCCTTGCATCCCAGTATTTGAGAAATTATTCACTAACATATTCCCAGTTTCATGACTGGGATACTATTCAGATACTATTGTCAGATCTGGCTGAAGTTGATGTACTAAAGGAGAACATTATATGCTAACTGTGAAATAGCCTGCAATGTTCTGTTCCTTTTTTTCATTTCTACTTTTTTTGAAGGATATGGAAACTGAATGCTATCAAGTTAGGAGGCGTTTCCTTGAGATCTGGCACTTCATAGTTTTGTAACTGAAAACATTACTAGATGTTTTCTGCATTAAGTAGCAACATTTCATTGCCACAGGAGAATCATTTATGAATTGGAAAGACAAAGATTCTGAGAGCCAAGCCAACTGTCTCAAAATTGTTCCTTTCCTCAAAAGCAAAAGAATACTATTTCAATAACGGAAGTAAACAGAAAAAGGCAGTACAGATCAAAGTTATGTTTGTGCACGGGTGGGGAAAAGAGTAGATAACAGTTAAACTGACAAAAAATGTATATATGATCTGACACTCTAATTGGAAGGAGAACTCTGGAAATGAGCAGATGGTGCCATTAACTAAATCAATTATGGGGCCATACTGATGTAATAAGGATTGTGTTGCCATGAATCATCTCACTAGTGCCTGCGGCCCACACTTTTGATCTTGTGTGTTAATGACCTGGCAAAAACTCCTGCAATTTTTAATTTTGTTCTAAGTTCTAAGTAAAGAAAGAATAAAATTTGATTCAGTTTTAAAGGACTGAAACATAAGCCTTTTTTAATTGCAGGCTTTTCAGAACATGAGGTGTAAACACACATAATATATAAAGCAGCCAGCGCTCTTCAGTGATTCAAAGCCAATAAACAGATGTTAACAATTTGAATGCATGCACTTCAGCCAATACTTTGCTGCCACTAATACTTGAAAAATATTCTGTAAGAATTCACTTATTCCTGTTCTTAACAAAACTTCATCCTGCTGAATGCAATATGTTATAATTTCATATTAACTAAAATGGGAAGAAAGAATGATGGAAGAATATGATATATATTAGTGACTTTATCAAGAGTAGCCCACTTGCAAAAGTAAGAGGGAGAGTATGCTTCAGCAGAGAGAAAGGTCATGTTTGGCAAAAACGGGTAGTTCCTCAGGTGTAAAGATTTCAAAATTAACAAAGTACATGCACTCCTAAATGGATGAAAATTTAATAGTGAGATGTGTGAAAGTGTTTTAGATTGGGAAATTTTGTCCTTACAATTTTTTAAATAAATAAGTACGAACAAAGTTGTATTATATTCTAAACACTAAAACTTCCATTGTAACTTTTTTCAGGCATTAGGCAAATGAAGGTATCAACCAGGCATCCTGGCCTGTATCAGGAATAGTGTAGCCAGCAGGAGCAGGGAGGTGATCGTCCCCCTGTACTCAGCCCTGGTGAGGCCGCACCTCAAGTCCTGTGTCCAGTTTTGGGCCGCTCACCACAAGAAAGACATCGAGGCCCTGGAGCGTGTCCAGAGAAGGCCAACGAAACTGGTGAAGGGGCTGGAGCACAAGTCTTACGAGGAGCGGCTGAGGGAACTGGGCTTGTTTAGTCTGGAGAAGAGGAGGCTCAGGGCAGACCTTATTGCCCTCTACAACTACCTGAAAGGAAATTGTGGTGAGCTGGGGGTTGGCCTCTTCTCGCAGATAACTAGTGACAGGACAAGGGGGAACAGCTGCAAGTTGCACCAGGGGAGGTTCAGGTTGGAGATGAGGAGAAATTTCTTCTCGGAAAGGGTGGTCGGGCATTGGAACGGGTTGCCCAGGAAGGTGGTGGAGTCACCGTCCCTGCGGGTGTTTAAGGAAAGGTTGGATGTGGTACTTAGGGACATGGTTTAGTGGGTAATAGGTGGTGGGGGGACGGTTGGACTGGATTATCCCTGAGGTTTCTTCCAACTTTAATGATTCTATGATTCTATGTAGGTTAAGAGAAAATTAATATTGACTATAAACACCAAAATGGTTGTGTTTAGTTTTCAGTAAGTACTTGTTATCTGTAAATGTGTCTGCTTAATATTGAAGTACTGAAAAGAACAGCATGAACAGCACCTTAAGACTGTTTGCTTGTGTGGCCCTTCAAAGATCAGCATTTCTCACCACCTAGTAGGCAAAATAAAATACAGGACTACAAGGTGTAAATGTGTGCTCCTTCTAAATCTACTAAAAATGTGATTCAACAAAATGTTTTAAAGGGAGAATGGAAATACGGGTTAATAAAAAGAATAACAATAGTAACAAAATAGTCATAATTAATATAAACCTACTAGCTATGAAGCAACAGGGTTGCTAACTGAAAATGATGAAGGTACACAATGAAAAAAGATCGCTGATTACTGCAATGCACTACAGAAATGCAACCTGAAATTTTGCTTGACAGTTAACATTGAGGTGATGATAGGAAACAATTTATTATGACATTGTCACAAATCCCTCTCTTCCATTTCTTGTCTCCTCATTACTGAAAACTCCTAGGTACCAATCTTTTGCTCTTCTGTTACTCTAATCTCCGCTGCTTATTGTTTAGCTTACAACCAGCACAATCAGCATTATCTGAGAGAGAGAAAAAGTTACTTTCCGTAAAATTTTGGCAACAGCAATGAAATTTAGTTGTGTCATGTCTTGTGTGTCACACACAACCATTAATGTGTGGGTTTTCTATTACTCCTTTAATAAAATGGTGTGGAAGATAAGGAAAAGGCTCCCCAGGCAAGAAAGAAAGGCAATATTTCTTCTAGTTCTCTAGAACATCACACTGCCACCTGCTTTCTTGCATCTTCTGATGTTATAAACCACATGTTGCTATGTATTTCTCAGGAGGCTATTCAGTGCATTGTTTGATATTGCTGACTTAGCTGGAGAAGAACAAATTTGGATGTAAAGATTTGTGCCAAGTGGAAGACGTGAAATATATGCATGTATTATAACATTCATGTTTCCGATATTATCACATGCAAGACTACAGATTTTATCCCTGCTTTGTCATCTATCTTGATGCCAGAAATGGAATTTCAGTCTCAAGCACTGAGGTAAAGACTAACTTTCTGATATCTTCAGTCTAGAGGAAAAGTAACTCTGAAGGTCAAGTAGCTCTGAAGGTCACTGGTGTTGTAATCCTAAAGTATAATGTTTTCTATCTCAGAGACATAATTAACTTAAAATGTTGGAGTGGTAATTTAATATCTAAATAAATAACTACTGGTTATGGTTGGCTTGCAGATTAACTGTCAGTGTTTAACTTCAGTTTTTAACACCTCAGTTTAAGACCTGTGGTTTCAAAACTTCCATAAAAAGAACTGTAAATTGGAAGATTTTTCTGAGAAATATATTCACTTTCACTTATATGTACATGGAGCTTTGACCTGAGATGCATCTACCTTTACTCTACATAAGTGAAATTCATAACAAAGAAGGTAATGTAGATAAAACAATTAGATTATTTGCAAAAGAATGATAAAGGGAAAGGAAGTTCCAAGTTTATGTTTCTCATCTTTTTTTTTTCTCTTTTTTTTTTTTTTTGTAATGCATTATACACCTGTAGTAGACCCATAGGTGTTCAGAGATCTTCTCACGTATTTTCTTCTTAAAAAGGACTCTGTTTATAAAACTCAATGCTTCCATCAGAAAACAAAAAAAAAAAAAAAAGGCGTGATAGAAGTATTAAACTTTTAGGAGATGGAACCATCAGAATTTTCAGCTTGATCACATCCACTAATGTGAATAAAGTGAAGAAGTGCTCAGAAGGAGGAGGAAATAAGAGACAGCACTTCAGTTGATCAAAATTTCTCAGAAATTCTGTAGACACTAAAGGTAAATTTTAAAAGGTCTGAGATTTTATATACTTAAACTTTACTTTTGCAAGTAGACCCTTAATTTGATTTGTAGTATGATAAGAGTTTTAAAACATCTGAAGACTCCATAGAGCCCTTCATAAATACGCATTATAGTGGAGCTTATAGCTTGACATTGCAACAACAAGTAGTACAATGGGAAATTTTTTTTCTTTTTTGTAGTTTTGTGTGAAAATATTGCACAGTAATTTAACCTACACCAAATTAATGATGGCATTTACCTCAGGGTATCCTTTAACTGTAAAGAATGACTTTTCATTGTGGTGCCATATCACTTTATCAGTCAAAAGACTGCAGTAGTTTTAGCCTTTTTTCAGACAGCACTGTATTGTACATAAAATATTCATGGTAGACATACTCCTTAAAAAGCAAACCAGAAACAAACATATCTAGCTCTCTGTGCAGTTGCAGTGGTTAAGATGTGGAAGAGTAATTCATCCCTCTGAAAATATTATCAAGTAATGTTAGAAAAACAAATGTCAGCTGCACCATATGCCCTATAAATGTCATTTGTAAAATAGAGATGTTTTTCCTTTCAGAGGCTCTAGTCTAATTTGCTTACCTGACTTTTGAGGAAATTGAAAATATCCATAATATGATAAATTATCTTAAAAAATATCGAATCTTATTTTGCTTTATTTTTTATTGAAAAGTACTACTTTACCATGGGAAAATGATTTGTATAATTTTGAAGATGTATATGTGCAAAAAACCATGGTGGTAATACATAAAGTATGAATGTCTCAACTAAAAGCCCACCTTAATTGCTGGAATACCATATTTTTACAAAACCCTCAAGCCGTCTCAAACCCCCTTCAGAGTTTTCCTTCCTGTAAATCCTTATCATTGCAGCAAACCCCATAGCATGTAGGAATTTTTAAAGATATTCTAAATCCAAACTTGTTTCACAGTTCAGGCAACAGAAGGATACGTATTAGTTTAAAAATGTCTGTTTTGCCATATTGTTGTTATATTCAAGCAACTTGTTCCAGACCACTTAGATTAGTTTTAAATTTTGTTATCTGACTTTTATACTAGAATGGGTATTGACTGTGTCACAGGAATTTGGATGAGTGGATGGTCTGTTATATGGTATGTGCCGTATTAGTGCTATTTAAAATATACTATCAAAGATTTGTGATACCCTATGGTAATAAATAAACTCACATTAGTGTAACAGTGTAAGCTTTCAAATAGGTCTTTTCATAACACTTGGATTTATATTTTATCATCTTGAAGAATCTTATTTTTAGATAATATAACTTTCCCAGTGGAGGTCTTCTCTGTCTCTAGGGTCATGGATACTTCCTTCCTGGATTTCTGTGCACATGAGGAACAAGGTGCCAATTATGCATTCATTTTTGGGATGATTGGGATAGACTTTAGAGTTAGCTGGAGACTGGGAAGTGTTTCCATTTTATGAGGGGACTTTCCACAAGTAATGACACTCTGAAGACAAAAGAGGGGACGATGATATTTGAGAATGAAAGTAATGAATGTAATTCAAGCTGGACTCCATGTTTATATCTCATCTTTTACAATGTTTCTAAGCCTCAGCTCTGGAGGAAGTTTGCAAATCTGAGCACAGATCCCAGCAAGGGCAATGGGAGCTGGAAAATCCATGGAACCATCTGGGTTGGGCCATTCCAAATGTCAGCAAAAAAATTGTAAATATTTGTGACTAGCTTCAAGTGAAACAACAATGTTTTCTGCAGAAATAATAAGCTATTTCCAAAATAATTTAGTTTCAAAAACAATTTTCAACAGAACTTGTTTTTTATTTTTAATGGAAAAAAGTCAGCATATCTTTGTATACCAGCCTTTCTTTTTTCTACAGAAAACACAGCTAGTTGTGCACAAAAGCAAGACTAAGCATGCTTGCAATTTGCACTGTGTAATGTTTTGAGACCTTAAGGAAACTATGATCTAGGAAGCAATCTGTTTGTTGCAGTTCATAGCTCTGTGTGTCAGTTTGTCTTGTTTTTCTTGGTCAGAATTGCCTTGGAAACTCTTACACTGCACGGATGACTTTATCCCATCCTACTCCACCATATCATTTTATTGGGGGAAGATAGAAGGAGTGGACAGTTTATGCTGCTAAATAAGATTAATCGGGGGAGGGCGGGGGAAGAAAAGAAAAGAAAAAAAATATGTAGAGCGCTGAATGTGAGAAAGTAAAAAGACCCAAGAAGAAAAATTTCAGGCTTTGTTTCCTTTGCATGTGAAAAGATTATGACTGTTTCAAGAACTCTTTTACAAATTAAGAGAACAGGTGACAGCAAGAAAATGAGAGCTCTCAGATGTCTCCTTCCAGCTACTCACAGGTCAGCTATATGGGTATTGTCCCATATTGTCAGTATGGGACATCCCTTGGGTCAGTTGGGGCCAGTTGGCCTGGCTGTATCCCCTCCCAACTCCTTGTGCACCCCCAGCTTACTTGCTGGTGTGAGGAGCAGAAAAGGCCTTGATGCTTTTCGAGCACTGTTGTTCAGCAATTACTAAAACATTTCTATGCTACTGATTTCATCACAAATCCAAAACATGCACTATAGAAGCTACTGTGAAGAAAATCAACTCTATCCCAGACAAAACCAGTATAGAGTGTTATTAGATTTGAATAAGATTATCGCTGTTAACCCAGTAGTGGATTGTATGTCCTCTCCTTCCTTATTCTTTCCCTAGCTTTAGATGCTGAACATGACATCATATGCTGTGGAATACCCCTTTGGTCAGTTGGGGTCAGGGATCCTGGCTGTGTCCCTTTCCACCTCCTTGTGCCCCCCCCAAACTACTCACTGGTGCGATGGTGTGAGAAGCAGAAAAGGCATTGACTCTGTGTAAAGTACTGCTTAGCAATAACATCTCTATATGACAAAAATATCCTTATAGCATCAGCGCTGTTTCCAGCACAAATCCAAAACATAACCCCATACTAGCTACTATGAAGAAAATCAACTCTAACCCAGCCAAAACCATCACACAGAGATGTACTACCTCATTATGTTTCAAATTATATTCTCAACAAGACTGTTGTGCATCAGAGTAAATTTTGAAAGTTGACAATAGTTCATGTTTTCACAAGACTCTGTGTGTGTGTGTGCACGTGTGCGTGCGTTTTAACTCGTATAGGAAAATTTTAATTTCCAAGTTGCTAGGAAGTTTTCTGTTCAGGGTATACTGTGGAATTTTCTTGACACGATCATCTTTAGAGTTACAGATTCTTAGCAAATGCATCACACTGTTTGTGTGGAAGCAGGTTATACTTCGATAGGCAATTTATCAGATATATTGTAGCCTATATTGTGTAACTACTCCAGATTGAGTTATACCCAGGTCTCCAGTTGGAGACTGAAGCCTTAGAACAGTATTTCTTCACTACAGCGTTTCTTAAACACTTTCCTAAAACCTGCATGACAAATTTTAAGGGGAACTCCACTCCCTCACCCCCCCAAAAAAAAACCCAAAACAAAACAAACTCCTTGGAGGGGGGACTTGTATTTTTTTTTATGCGTTTGTAAAATGTCTAACACAATGATGGTGTTGGTTCTGACTTAAAACTTTTTGAAAGCAACTGTGACACTGAGATACAATTTCAATGTTTAATTGTCCTTGCTCTGCCTTCTCGGAGGAAGATGATGTTACATCTTTCTGTGGTTTCATTGTTAAGGGCAGAAAATATAGCTTCCAGAAGATGAAGTGGCAGAACTCAAAGATCTTTATCTCTTCGTCCAAACTAAAATTGGTGGAGTCAATAGGGCTATACAAGATTACAGCTGCTAAGCTTCTATGATAAACAGTTTGTGGGAACCTGTAGAGGCAATTTCACATCTCCATCAAAACTGAGTTCGCTTGTCACTGTGGGTAAGGTACACAGGAAATGAAGGCACATCTCTCAAGCTGTCTCTGTAAGCCATCTCTCAAAGAAAACAAAGGTGCTTCAGTACCTCAAAGGACTACTAAGAAATAAAGAAGTAATACTAGAGTAGGGAGGAAATTCAGGCCAACAATAAAAAGTAGATTCTTGATCACATGCTGTTTTAAAAAGTAAAATATTGAATTATTTTAGTCAAAAGCCATGCCAATTACAAAAGCTGAAAATGGCTTCTAACTCTAGCTACTGTTCTGTTGGTCTGATACAGACTGACAGTGAATGATTATATATTAAAAAAGGTTTATTTTAACTGAATGCGGAAATGCTGAGCAGCTTACTAATAAAAAATGAGATCAACAATAGCTAAACTTTGACGAAAACTTTTATTAACAGAAGATTAAACTCCATATATTTGGCCTAAAATATGCTCCAGATTACTATTATTCTTTTGTCTATCACTTATATCCAGTTAATTCCTCCTTATCCTAGCCCTGGCTGCTGTTTGTTCATAAAGAGAGGATTGGGCAGAACATCAAAATCTCCTGAGAAATCAATAAAGCTGGAACCTCTTGTGTAAATTCATTGGAAAGCCAGCAAAATGATTTGTAAATTTTAAAGGTTCAGTGAAGGAAAAAAAGACACGCTGAAGTTCAGATTGGTTTATTAAAAGTACTTCTGCTTATTTATTGCAGTGTCTGCTCTAGAGTGATTTTTTTTCAAATTGCAATAAAGAACAAATCAAACGGAATGGGTCAGTAACTTCTCATCTGTCACAAGCTGCTGGATTTTTCAGATAACAGTTATTAAAATATGCTCTTTCTCATCTGTTAATTCTCCAGACATCTGTTACAGTTTTCAAACTTTTGTTATTGAATCTGCAATTATGGATAATGTTAGTGTAAGATCTCACAAAACCATACTTCTTTACCATTCTCCAAGATTTTGTCAATAATGTATAAACATTGGAGACTTTAAATTAGAGTTCTCTCCTTGTGGCTGCAAAAGTCTTGTTGTCCCCTGATTGAGAAACATGAACCTCTCTTGATCAAATAATTGTTACACCAGACTGCCATGGTTAATGAAAGGTTCATAGTGAGAGTTCAGATAATAATCCATAACTTGATGTGCGCACTTAAACTAGTCAGGCAGAGAATTGCAAATATGATTCACAAAGCTTCTCTTTTGGATATTCACTGATTGTCCCTGTCTCACTCTGATTACACAACTCTTGACATGAGCAGGGGAAAAGCCATTTTTAGTCCTCTGCTTTCAGAAAATACAGAATATGTGAGGAAAAATTGAATTAGGAAAGGATTTCTAGTGGCTGACAGATGTCTGAAAATCTTATGCTAGAGTTGAAAGAGAAGAACAGGCCTGGGGTGCCTGTTTTAGCACAGGGAAGCATTGAATTAGCAGAATGAAGTTGCAAGTAGGAAGATTTGACAATTCAGTTGGGCTAGGCAAAATCCAAGGAGTATTAGGGGGATATATGCAGGGTTAGCATGAAGTGGAAGTTCAAATTTGGGATAAAGATATAAGACACACTAAGTCAGTAAAGGTTTTTAATAGGATGATAGGATCAATAAAAATTGAATAGTCTGGAGAAACAGTAGAGGAATTTACAGGTGAATGGTAAACAGAACAAAAAGCCAAGATCAGTTACTTAACAAGTAGGGATGAGTTCAAAGAGGAACTAATCAGTTTTGCAGTGGTTGATTTCATATACTGAGGTACCAACAGCGTGGCCTATCCCTGTTTTTAACACTGCAGAGCAAAGCACAACACATCAGACAATGCAGTAGTACTACATTTGCCATTCGATTTCTTTTCTGTCTTATAAACATTATTTACAATTGCTGTGTGAGGCCAAAAGTTATATGTCTTACTTTGGTTTTGAACAGTGGCAAGGGGAGGAGGGGAAACTTTCATTTCACCTTCTAATTTTGTCATTTTCTTTCTATTGTCTAGGAAAATAAGTTGCTCCCAGAGCCCAAATGACACCAGTCATAAGAGTTTACGTACAACAAGGCAACAGAGCTAGAAGTGACAAGGACACTTAGTTATAAAAAGCTTTTGTTTTCATAAGAAAAGCCCTTGATTGGGTTAAGTCTGGCCTATTTTGTATTAAATTCAGTATTATCTGCTACAAAAACATTTCAGAATATGAGCTGATGTTTGGAGACAGAACAGTAGAAATAAAAGTCCAGGTGCTCTCTGGGATCAATGTTAATTTTTCAAAGCCTTTAATTTCCTCTCTTTTATGCTTTTCCTTCACAGTGAATCTTGCTTCCTTTCCAGACGCATGATAATGAAAATGACTTATTTATTTTCATCCAGTGATCGTGATTGCCACTAGTAGAATTATCTTTGAAAACATCATACTTTTATCCTCCTGCTTTCATCTTTTTTGGAGGCATTAATCTTCAACGTAGGAAGGAAACCACTATCTCAAGTCAGATCTACTCTTTCACACGTTTCAGCTAGCACAGCTATTTTGGACAAAATCCCCTAAATAAATTTGCAATGCCTCCTCAAAAGTCGTTTACAATAAATGCAGAGTTAAGACAGTAAGCAGAAGCATAATCAAACATTTCTTTTTATATTTCAAAACTAGATAACAGCATTGTATATTATTTCTGTGCTTAGGACTCTTATCTTGACAAGACCAAGGACTAGAGAAGTCTGCAGAAATAAATTAACTCAAAAAAATATTTACTGTGACTTCTAAGTTCAATGTGTTAAAAGCATTCGATCACATAACTAAGGAATAAGTTCTAGGCATTCGGAATGTCTATGCCCACAAAAATGGTCAATAAATAAAATTAAAAGCTCTCTGATGATCACAGTGCTTTGGCTTTGCCGTGGTATGAGTGCCAGCATTATAGCTATGACTGAAGGAACATGTTTTAGACTGTCATCTGTTAACAACCTGGCCTTGTGTAAACTTATGGCAGCCTTAATCCAATCGAATTTTTTTTCCTTTTTTTTTTATCTAGATTTAATTTATTTCTTAATAAAGAATATTATTTCTCTGGAAAGGTTTGTTTATATAACTGAGTCAGTAATGTCAGAAAAGATTTTTCACCTAAAGTCAACTGCAATGCAAAATATCTGCAAAACAACTCTCCTTTCTAGTTTGCAGTTGCTCTAAGGTCATGAAGTTTAATTACGTATTTGGAAAGAGAATAAATTCCTTGGACTCTAAATTCAATATGTTGAGAATTAATTTTACAGTGTTTTCAACATGTGGCATTCAGCCAAAACCTTCACTTGTAGACAAAGAGAGACATTGTCTGAACCCAGATGTTTGGCTATATCTGCCAAAATGCTGCTGGTCCAAAACAAACTAGATAATGCAAGATGTGTCAGAGTCAACCTGTATTCGTCATATGTGCGATGAATTGTGAGAAGACATGAAGGAAGAAACCAGCTACCTGACCTTATGGTACAATTGGAGTGCAGTAGTCTCAAAATATAGACAAGATTGGCAGAAGCTCTACTGTTTTCCTTTTCAGAAAAACAGAATTTTAATAAGTAAGTGGAAGCTTAAGACTTCTGGTCAGTGGCAGAGTGGTTACACATCTAAAGTCATCAGGGCAACAATTAAAAATCTCCTCAATATATACTGAATTCTGACACTCTTCAGTCTTGTGCTGACCTAGAATGGTGAAGGCATGGTTTTGCCACTACAGGGGGAGAGAAGGCAGAGAACTCTGGAGGAAGCAGAGACTTAAGATAACTTTATTCTTTTTTTTTTTTAGCTTCGGAGGGTAGTGGTGTGTGTTGGGGTTTTTTTTTAGTTTTTCTTTGTTATTTTTTTTCTTTTATCTCTACATAAGCAGTGTAACAGCTTAAAAACATGCCAACATCTTGTTAATGAAAATCCAAAATTCCCCATTTAACTAATTCCTTGGTAGATTCCTACATCATGGCTGGATGCTGCAATGGTACAAATAAAACATGATTCATAGAATCATAGAATGGTTAGGGTTGGAAGGGACCACAAGGATCATCTAGTTCCACCCCCCTGCCATGGGCAGGGACACCCTATGATGCATCAGATTGCCCAAAGCCCCGTCTAACCTGGTCTTGAACACTTCCAGGGATGGGGCCTCCACAGCTTCTCTGGGCAACCTGTTCCAGTGCCTCATCACCCTCACAGTCAAGAATTTCTACCTAATAACTCATCTAAATCTCCGTTCTTTTATTTTAAACCCATCCCCCCATGTCCTATCACTATCACTTGTAAACAGTCCTTCTCCAGCTTTCCTGTAGGTCCCCTTCAGGTACTAGAAGGCCGCAATCAGGTCTCCCTGGAGCCTTCTCTTCTCCAGGCTAAACAAGCCCAACTCCCTCAGCCTGTCCTCGTAGGAGAGGTGCTCCAGCCCTCTCATCAACTTTGTGGCCCTCCTCTGGACCTGCTCCAGCAGCTCCATGTCTTTCCTGTAATGGGAACCCCATGGCTGGATGCAGTACTCCAGGTGGGGTCTCCCCAAAGCTGAGTAGAGGGGGAGAATCACCTCCCTTGACCTGGAGTGATATTCACTGGTTCAGATATTCAGTGATATCTAATCTGTTTTTTGGAAAAAAAAAAAAGAGGTTTTTACCTTTGCATGTGCATGGAACTAGATGATATTTAACCTACCCAAATGATTCTATAATTCCATGATTCTATGCATCTGGCCTCCAAAAAACATTTTATTTTTTAATTTCAAGTTCATTGTATTAATTCTCAGTAATTTTCTCTTAATGCTTTCATTTTTATTTATGTATTAATACAAATTTTATTACACATTTTTGACTACAAACTCCTGGGTATGTTACAGGTCCTTGGTTACAGACATATATTCTGTTCCTAGTGTATTCTCCAAATACTCTTGAAGCAAATAAAAGTTTTAAGTCAGAACCCTCCCTCCTCTCCCCCCATACTAGAAGCATGCGTAACGTTTCTTTTATTTTTTCCATAAATATAAACTAGTTATATATAGTAGGAAAAACAGAAAACAAGAGATTAGAACATTAACATTTACTCCTTCAAAAGCAGGTAAATACTGTTTTACCTGGTTTCACTGAGGCTATTTCTCCAAAGACAACTGTTCTTTATAATTTCTTTTTGGTATTTTTTTCCTTTCCTTTTGATTTAGATACATCCTAATCCTTACTCTTCTTTAGTAGAGATATCTGACCTTTCTCCAGTAGAAGGGAGCTGACAGTTGTACACTGAGTCCTGACCCTCTTTCAGTACGTAGAGTTGTCTAGACATTATCCTTTTCCTTGCAACAATAAAACAAGAGGAATCTTAAGATCTGAAAACAGCCTGTGTATGAAAAATCTTCAGCACAGACCAGTTTAGATTAAATCCTTTGACATTTGTTTAAAAAAATAAAGCTCCCTTGGGCAAACTCTGACACTAGGAAAATATTTATAGACACAGCCCTCTCCCCATCTCACTCCTCCCACACTGTCATTTAAGAAGGATTGTTAAATGTTCTGGAATGGGATGATTATGTTTTTGAGATGGTCTCATCAGAGTAGCACAATAAAAGCAGAATAATTAGCAGGTACAGTCTTCAGATGAATGGCTAATGAGATTGGACAGTCTCTTCCACAATGTAGAGAATTCCTAATGTCCAACATGCATAGTTGTAGCAATACTTATGTTGTGCTGCTCATTGTTGATTATGTAATATTTCTCATCTTTGCAGAGAGCTTATAGCAGGGGTTACAGTTTGAATAAGTAATTACATTTAATAAGAATCTGGGACTCTTTGTGATATTGAAGACCACAGACCTACAATCATTTTAGAAATTTTAGAAATAAGTTTTTTTCTGAAAAGGGATTTATAGAAATATATGTACATATATATGTATATATGTAAAAGTAGAAGTACACTGTCATCCTGCAAAAGGAAAGATTTTTAGCTGGAGAAATTGACTCTCTCACTTAATCTTTTTTCCAAGTACCATCAGCTATTTAAAAAGAGCGAATACATTCCCATACCCACAAATGTCAAAAGCTAAAGCAAGCTTTTATTTCCATTCTTGGAGATCATGTGTTAATATACTTCATGGTGTTGATTTCTTTAGAAAGAGAGAATTTCTCATCTACAGTATTCTCATTTTTTTATCACTGCATGAGCAAAAGGATTTCTTTGCCGTCTGTCATCCTTTGTCTGAAAAACAACAATAAAATGTCTGCTATGTCACCTTTATCTAAATGACAGCAAATAATTCTCTTTTCTTCTGAGCTAAGAGAAGGGGAAGAAGTGGAACTCTGGGATTTTTTTAATTTTTTTTTTTAGTAGAAACCAATATGCCAATATGTGATGGGATTGACAGGTGAATGGTTTGGAAGGTCAGTTTACAGTGACCTCTTTTTATACAATGTCTAACTCTAGAGACTCATTACAAACAGATTTTTCTCAAGTCTTGATACAGGTGCTTTGTTGTGACTATCCAGGTAGCTTTACTTCTAATGCATCCATGATAAGAAAATATAAAAAAGGCACATACCAAAGGAAATAAGCTTTTCTCCAGAAACCATTAATTTTTCATCATGTCACCTTATATTTGTTTTTGTGATACAATATGTCATTTCTTCCAGTGTCTGATTCAGTCTTAAAAAGCTACCTGACTCATTTGCTTTTCTTTGCTGTTTTCTTTCTTTAAAAGGGACTAGTTGTATTTCAGGGGTGGAGAGAGTCCAATTTGTTTCAAGCTTGTAAGGAGTGGAATTAGAAATTTAAGTCCCATCTTGTAAATACCAATGATCACAAACAATATGATTACTAGGGAATGACTACTGTGTGACAAAATTTGTAGCAACTGCACTCAAATTAACATTGACCTATTATAAACCAAATATGTGAATTGCCTGTGAATTTTTGATTCACAAAGGCATCTCTTACAGTAAACAAAGATCAAAATGAGCTGGACAGTGATCTGAAGTAATAATACACCATGTTATAATGTTTACAGTTAATAATTTTAACTTAAAGATTATGAATAAAATCAAACTCATAATTGGACAGGATTGTGAAGATATCCCTGCTGCTGCAACTGATACTGGAGCTAGTGCCTGTGTGTTTACAATCTGTCTCAAACTTGAAGACAGTCTTTTGAAAATACATCAATAAAAGAATTATGACTCACCTGTGAACTCTGTCTCTTCAAGCAACAGTAAATTAAAATTATCCTGAACTGCTGTCTAAGAAATCAAAAGTTTCATTAGCTGATAAAGTAAACCAAAAGTAAAGTAAAATAAACCAAATTGTGTGTAGAAAGCTAGGAAACAAGGACATTCCTGACTGAGGAACACTTTCTTCTAGACATGGGAACAAAGAGATATACCAGCATAGTTACAAATTTGGATTCTTGTGTTTATAACATAGAGGACAGTTCCAGAAAAGCATTAAAGAAATTATATATAGACATGTTGCTACATACAGAGACCAAATTAACATTTATGGGGCAAGATGGACCAAAAGACAGAAAAAAATCCAGTACTTGTGTTAATTCGTATTATCTTGTTTTGGAGCGATGACTTTTTTCAGCTATTTATTGTTTTGGAGATATTTTTTCAGATGAGATGACCCTAATATTTCCTTTTGGCTTTCTGCCTTCCCCGGCTTCTCTTTGACATCCTATTCACTTGTTATCTGTTGCAGTCTACAAGCAACTTCTCTTCCATTTCACTGAACTGCTGAATTCTTAATTGTCTTGGCAGATATGAAGTCAGCCAAAGCTGATTGGCATCATTGCTAATACTAGGAATATGAGATCATTATTCTGTTGAACAACTTCTGTACAATTAACAGAACCTTAGTTTAGTGGTATGTAGCTGGATTTAGTTAGCCAGTATTCTGCAGAAAAGTTTTACTTCATCTATGAAAGGTGAAAGAATGTTTTTGCAAAACCAACGTGTTAGTTAAAACCAGATGTGTTGAGTCATTTTTTAAAGTAACTTTCCTATACATATAATTTTTAGATGCCAAAGTAGAAAATGGAATTTAATCTTTTGTGAAATTTAAGGAAGTGCCTGAACCTAAATGGTGCTTTCGAGTTCCCGTATATTAGTATTGGCTGAAACTTTCTGTAATTGGAAACTGTTCGCATTTCTTCAGAGCTGGTAATTTTATCGGCAAATGCATTAAGTATTCCAAGTTCATCACATTTACCAATTCATACTAGGTCTCAGCTAAGGGATTTCTTTTTTTTTTAGTCCAAAAGCTCAAGATTAAGCACATACATAAATGCCGTGTTAAAAGAGGATCTCATTCTGTATAGAACATATTTGAAATCTCACAGAATTCTAACATTGAATGTTACATTTATATCTATTGCAGATTTTAGGAAGAGATCGTCTATAGAAATACTACCATAATATTATATGTCACTTCAAACTGAAAACAGAAAAGTAAATTGATCTTCATTTTTATGCAAGGGGAAAGAGATGCCTAGACTCTTATCATTGTTTGACAGTTGGACTTGATGATCTCAGAGGTCCTTTCCAACCTTAGTGATTCTATGTTATTAGGCCTTTGCCTGCTCCTTCCTAAGTACATCCACCTGAATATTTCCCTGTGTCTTCTCTATTTCCTGAGGATAATCCACAGTCATTTATCCATATTCATATATTCTCAAGACTTTTCAACTTTCTGCAAATTGTAATGTTAACTTTACATACTAAAAAGAAAAACAAGTTAAGGGAGATTTAGCAGATGATAAAGTTACCTTTTTGAATTAGGAAAGAAAAAAAAAGGTTACTTTTGTTTAAAGTAGTCTTTACAGAAATCTATCACATAAATATGCTGGAGATATGAAACCATGCGATACAACAAAACTAGTTTCTCTATTTTTTCAATTAAAGTTAGTATTGGATTCACACATCATTGATTTCTCAACATCATAAAATGTATAATAGTGCTAATCATAATGACTATACGATGGCATCACTTTTAGTACAAGAAACATGTTGGATTTTTAATTTAAAATTTTAAAGTTTAAAAAATAATACGACTTTGTTGGATTCCAAGTGGGAATTATATCAGGACACTTTTGAAATAAAGCACACCCATGCAATCATTTTATAAAAGCTCTTAAATAGCCTTGATAATCTTATTCTAGTGTCAGTCATTTACTTGATTCAGCATTGCCATAACCCAGTAAGTGTCTTTCTAATTTAAATGTATTAAGACTTCATCTACAAAAATGTAACCTTTATTATGACCAGCATGTTAATTTAAAGTCTAATTTGTTTATTTGAATCTTGTTCTTTATGCATAATGTACGAAAATACAGTTACTGAAATAGTAGAAGAACATTAAAGATGCTTACTAAAATACTGAAATTATTTGATCTAGTTTTACATTGTTTGCACCACTAAACTTCTATTGAATTCAATTTGGGAATTGCAAGAAAATGCCTCTAGAGTTTTTCATGTGTCTATAAAATACAGTGAGGCAGAGATTCTCATTTTACAGTAGAGTTGCTATATCACAGAATCTGGATAATAATTGGACCATATTGGTAGATTTGAATTTTAATTATTCTGTTGAGACAAGGGACTAGCCTACCTATTACTGTTTCAGCTACTGATAGAATCTGTCTCCTGCATTTTAATAATTAGAATTTCAAAGGGGATCATAACTTCACAGTAAATGATTTGTAATAAATAGAGTAATCAGGTTTTACTTTTATTATTTCTTCACATTTTCTTTATACAATACAAACTTTCACAATTTCTTTACACAAAAGAAAACCTTTGACTGGAGATGCTAGATAATATAGGGAATCTATTTTTTGACTAGTCCAATTGGCTGGCCTATTTCCTGCCATGCCCAAGAATTTGGACATCATATTTGGGAAAACTACAATAACTTGAAAATCTTGGAGTTTGCTCATGCTCAAAAGTGATTGTTTTGGCCTGCATCATAAGTGTAGGAGTTAAAAGACTTGTCTCTTAGCAAAGGTCAGAAGACTGAAAAAGCGATCCAAAAACATTTCTTCAGAAAATCAACGGATTTTTTCTGCCTATCTCTTTTTAAAAATATTGTAAAAGAGCATTTGAAATACTAATTGGGAGACAGGTTAATAGAATATTAAATATCAATATAGTTTAAAACATATACTAAATATAAATATAAATTGTATAAAACATAATTTTAACCACTTTTGGTTTAAGATCTTAATCTTTAATTATGTTCTTCAGCTTTGATGCCTCTGATTTATTCCTTATTTTCTAACCTTCTCTTAGTTTTTTTATTAAATACAACAGTCACACATTAAAAACGTAATAGAATACTATTTCTGCCAAGACTTTATTAGACTTGAGTTGAAGATTTTGTACAAATTAGCATACCTGTATTTACAAATCCATACATCTTTTTGTCATTCACTTGAGGGAGGGGTGTGGGGGAGGGGAATAAAGAAAATGGCAATAATTTTAGATTTGATTAGTTCTTTGCTCTAGTTCATTGTGTGGCTGTGGAGCTCATTGTGCCAGAACAAAGGAAGGGGTGACAAGTATTAGGATAATGAGTCAAGGTTGAGGACATAAGAAACATTGCTTCTTTTCGGGTTGTAGAGTTGGCTTGTTCCAGTTTAATTTGTGTGTAAAACTGTTGCCTGAGCTAAGAAAGTTTCTGTCTGGGAAAGTGCATCATCCACTAGTGATCTATTGAGGGAGAAGAGAAATATTTCTACAACTACCTGAAAGGAAGTTGTGGCGAGCTGGGCGTTGGCCTCTTCTCGCACATAACTAGCGACAGGACTAGGGGGAATGGCTGCAAGTTGCGCCAGGGGAGGTTCAGGTTGGAGATGAGGAGAAATTTCTTCTCTGAAAGGGTGATCGGGCATTGGAATGGGTTGCCCAGGGAGGTGGTGGAGTCACCGTCCCTGCGGGTATTTAAGGAAAGGTTGGATGTGGTACTGAAGGACATGGTTTAGTGGTTAATAGGTGGTGGTGGTACGGTTGGACTGGATGATCCTTGAGGTCTCTTCCAACCTTAATGATTCTATTCTATTCTATTCTATTCTATTCTATTCTATTCTATTCTATTCTATTCTATCTCTAATCACTGACACCACTTGCAGTTTTTGGATTTTATTTCTAAACAACAGCAACAAAGAGCATGTTCCCTTTTGCACAGCTGTTAACCAGGTCTGACTGCAGTATAGATTACCTCAGTCTCCTAGTTGAAGACTAAGCGTTTCTGTAAATGGAAATAACTTAATCACTTTGTTAGTTTATTGGCTGGTTAATTCTAAGTCTAATATTATCTCGAATTCTGTCAAGCTAACACCATGGTGGTTTCCCCAATCTTTATCAATACTGAAACACTACTGACTAAAACATCACATTCTATCATGCTCAAAGGGATTGTCTTGCCTAAAAATGTCAATTCAGCCTGTCACTGAGTGACAAGAGAGTTAGAAAAAAATCTTAACAATGGATGTTATTTTTTTTGTCACTATTTCAAGAATATCAATAGAAGCTGAAAGTAAACTAGAGTACATTGTCAAATTTCCATTTATTACTCTGGTAGTATTCATTTCAGGATCGAGTCATTTAAAAAAGAAATAAAGTCAGGGTTTAAAATCTGTATGTGTTACAGAGAAATTGTAGAATGAAATCTTTCTACAGAGTCTGAATGGCTTTAGACTAAATAAATGTAAAATGAAACAAGGATTCTTTTTAGTGTCTTCCAGTTAAACACAGAAGTTTGTGGAAACCTGGTGAACATTTATATTTATTAATAAATTTATACTAAGGTGTTAGCTACTCAACACTGCCTTGCATATAAATACTTCATGCACTCGAAGGCTAAGGAGACGATATGAAAGCAGTGGAGTTGCTAATGGTCTAATGAGTTACACCATCCTTGCTAAATGGCTGTGCATGCACTGTCAGACTATCCCGACATGCAGTAAGTAGCCTCAGCTAAAGCTTACAACTGGTAATTAGTATCTTATGTCATTTGCCTGCGTGCTTTTCGTATAAGTGTTTCATGTCCCTTCAGAAGTGTTCTTCACAGGATCAGGGCTGTCCAGATAACGTCAGCATATGTTGTTATGCTGAGGCAGGAAGAAAATGCTCACAGTACAGTTGCTGAAGGAACTTTACCTTTAAAGCAAATTGTATAAAGTTTAAAGGTCCAGAGAAAATTCTGCAACAGATGTATTCATGTTGTGGAGAAAAAAAAAAGAAGAAAAAAAAATTTCCAACATACAAACAGACAGTGTGAAAAAGTGGGAGAATTTTTCATGGATTGGCAAGCACCAAGGGCAGCTTAGCAGGAGCTAAATGGAATCATTTCACTGGAGGATGTAAATAGGAATCGGGAAAGGAAAAATATATTACAGGATCAATTAACTATGCTGCCAGGTTGCTATTCCTGATTAATTTGGATGAGAGAAATGACCACTTTTAAAGATTCCTTCATGGATATAACAGGATTGAAAGAAAGGAAAGCAAATTAAGCTAGCTGTTAGACTTTTTAAAGCCTTCTGCCCCACTGAGCTAATACAGTTCTAAACTATTTTTTACACAACCTGCAAATAACTAAATCCTCAAACCCTTTCCGAACCCATTAAAAAAAAAATCTTCCTAGTCAAAGAAACCTCTCTCTGCTTCAGCCACGTTGGAAAGATACATGTACACATTGCAGGCTGGCTTGTTAGTGATGAAAGTAATTACAGACCTTCCATGTTTTACTGAAGGAAATATAATGCTATTTGATCTTTCTTGGGCTGACTGGTTCTTCCATCTGCAAATGTTCCTTTTTGACCTTAGAATTTTAAATAAAGTTGGCACTCTCGTTACTGCACTAATGTATGCCTGCATTATTTTTTAATAATGTTGTTGTTGCAATCATTCAGGAAAGCTGGATCTTTTGTCTAGCTCCTCCACAAAATAATACAAATCTGCTAAATATACACAGAATCATTCCAGCTAGCCATTTATATCAACTCAGGATAATTTCCTGTATCAAGGACACGTACTAATTCCAAGTGAGGACTATGAAAATCAATGTTAATGAGCCTCCCAGTGACCATAAATCTTCTTATACGTAAATAAATGGAGCTCAGTTAAATATAAACTTTTGTGTACTCTGATGTGATTTACCACAGTATATTTAGGGGAACTACCATTGTGCTTGGAGCCAGTCAGTGCCTAGCCCAATCTGTGGCGGATTTGCCCACTACATGCACCCTCCTCCTCCATTCCTCTTTCTGCATGTCTGCATAAAGCACCGCGCTCTGCTCCCATAGCAACTGCTATTGTTTGGGACCGTATCTCTATGCATTCAAAAGGCACCTTGATTTACATGGGCCTTTCAGAGTAACCAGTAGGAAAATAATTTTTTATATTTTAAAGTCCATTGACACAGAAGAATGAAACAAAGCTCCTGGGTCTGTAAGCGAAGGAGCCTGTGCCAGGCAGAGAGGGTTTGTGCCTTCCGTCTTGATCCAAACCTAGCAGTAACACACTGAAGCCAAAATCAGAGGAAGAAGCAGCATTTGTGCAGCTGCAAATTCATCAGTGTTAATGGAGGAGTAGCTAGCAAATTTTGTCAAGCTGAAATTGATAACGGGAAGGAGCTTCGATATTTGACATAATACATGGATTTCAGGCTATTTGTTTATTATTTCTCCATATTTCTTATCCTCTATCTCACTCAAGGTATTTCTTCCTATTCTAGTGCCAGCCTGCATCACTGAAGAAGTCTTGAAAGTAGGCTGTATATATTCACGGGTTTGACTGAAATAACAATTTCAAAGCAGCTGGAAGTGGGAATGACCTTCCAGGATTCAAGGGCAGAAAAGGGTAGGAAGACTATTGACTTTTATGTGTTGATAAAAAAATTGTCATTGGCTTTGGGAAAGGATATTTACAAATTTTAATTCTTATTTTTCCTTTCTCTCATGTGTAAGTTTCCTCCTTCAGCACCCAAGACAGGCACAAGTACTTTTATCTTGCACATAACAGAGATCAGAAATCATGATAAACTTGAACCATTTCTGCAGATATTCATGCAAGTCTTCATTCTCAGTATTGTGTCAAACCTGATAGGCCCGGCAATAGTCGGCAGGCAAATTTAAGCCAGAAATGAGAGACAGATAGCTAAAATACATGGCATATATTTCATTTTTGCCATAATTTTCTCAAAACTTATTGTTCTATATATCACCATCATTGTTTGTTTAAAATTTGGAAAAAAAAAACCCAAAACATACACCTTACATAAAATCTCCAGAATGATGTCGTTATTAGTATTTATTGAAAACTTCTGTTTATTTTTGCAGTTGTTGATTCGTGGGCCCTCAGAAGTTATTTCTAAAATTGCTGTGTCATTATAGGTCCTAACTTCATTGAGGTCCATTGGCCCTGCAGTGTGAAATTCAATTTGGACTGCTATACTTGAGGCTCCAGTGTATACAAAGAATTTGAGCCAATTTAATAGAATTAAATTCTAGATCAAAATGAATGAGATACATCAATATTAGCCATCCTTAAGCCAGTTTAAGAACAACTACACAAGGGATTTCACTAGTTTAAATCAATTTAAGATTTGATGTAACTAAATTGTTACAATTTATTTCTGTAAGTAGGGGACAAATTACGTGAGTTTTATACTGGGAAGCTCTAAGCGCTCACCTACACCACCAGGGATTTCAAATGTTATTGGTATAAGCAGGTGCCCTCTCAGAACTATTATCAAGATTAGAGCTACTGTATGATGTCTGGGGGATGGGCACCGGTGACAGGTACAGGGGAAACTGGGTATCGCTAATATAAGTATTATAAATGTATATCTATCTATATATAAAATCAAGGCAAGATACACAGATCTGAAATTACAGGGTCTGGCAAACCTGTCAGATTCGAGAAAGGGTTATGAAGCTCTTATGATGCAACTGACAGTGGATAGGAAGAGACTTTACTGTAAGTTGAAGATACCACACAGAGTGATTTTCTGGGTTTTTTTAATCCTTGAATTGCCAAAATACAAGATTTTCACAGCTATCCTAAGAGTACAGCTCAAACCTCTGTTAGTGACAAAAATAATTCAGCATCTGTTCAGTCCATGCCTTTGTGCTAGGAATATTAGACAGAGTGTCAATTAACGTCACTTTTGACAATGCTTACTCAGCCTGTAGATAGCTAATCTCTAAGAGCTAAATGGTCCTTCCTTCACTAACACTTAATTGCAAAGTAGTATCCTGTCATTGAAGCAGATGAGGTCTGAACTGATGTTTGGGGTTCAGTTCATCTACTTCTTACAAGGGCAGACTCACTGATGTCAGTCACTGTGCATGCTTCGTAGACACCAGCATGGAAAGCCATGAAAAACTGGAACACACATATCTCTGCGTGTTTCTGTATGCACCTGTCTGTGTATAATGTACCCCAGTACTAACTAGGCTCCTAAGTGTAATTATTGTTTTGGTTTTTTCTTCTCTAACAGAACTGTTGCAAAGGCGTCACTGTGTGGAATAATTTTTCATCACTGACCTTATGTTTTCACATTCATTTTCAGCTTTGAAATATATTTAAGGAAGCATGAAAAATTAAGACCTGAATATTTCAAAAGCTGTCATTAAAGTGAAGATGGATGTCTGAAATGTAAAGATTTGTTGCAGAACATTAAAGAACTTCCTAGAAATCCTTGACTCCTTAGAAATCCTTAATTGTAGTCCGGTGCTTATAGAAAAGGACTGAAATGTAATCTGTTCTGATTAAGATTAAGGAAGTCACAACTTCCTTAATGGTCTAAACCCAAATAACTATTTTATCAAGCAAACTTTCATTTTTAAAAGTGCCATTTCAAATGCATGGGTGCAGGTGCCCCGGTGCTTTCTGTGGGGGGACTGCAGGGTCACTTCTGTAAAGAAAGGCCTAGGCTGCCCCAAGCCTCACACAGCCAATTCAAGCCAACTGCAATGGACCCAGCAGAGGGTACAGCTGAGCCCCTCAGCCAAGATGGGGGGATTTTCCCAGATACCTCTGGGAAACAGTAAAGAAAGGGTAAAAAACAGCATGCAGCAGTGATAAGAATGAGGAAAAAATGTAAGAGAAACAGCTCTGCAGACATCAAGATGAGAGAAGAAAGAGGGGGCGGAGGGGCTCCAGGTGCTGGGGAAGGTTTGTGCTGAAAGACTGCAGTCTGTGGAGGGAACCCATACTGGAAAAGTGAGAGGAGGAAGAGCAGCAGAGAGGAATTGTTATGGACTAGCCACAACTCTCCATTCTCCACCCCCCTGTGGGGGCAGGGAGAGACAGAAGAGTAGAGAATGAGAGGGTGAAGTTGAGCCTGGGAAGAAAAGTAGTGGAGGGAATGTGGTTTTGTCCTTTTTTCTTACTATATGTGTATATTTTATTCAGCAATAAATTAAATTATTTTTCAAAAATTAGTCTGTTTTAACAGTAATTGGTAAGTGATCTCCCTGTCTTTATTTCTTTATTTTATTTTATTCCACTGACATGTTAAGTGGAAGGGTGAGTAAAAAAGCAACTGGATGGGCATCATGCAGCCAACCAAGGTCAGCACATCACACTGAGATATATTCCAATAACATGGAATAGATATGCCCTAGAAAGACAAAACTGTAGTAATTTTTCTTTCAACAGAGGTTCTGGAATGTCATGGTACTTATGAAGACAACGATGATGCTTTAATCGTTCTATTGTGGTTTGGCTCATAAGGGTTATCAGCAGAGAATAAAAATGTGACTGGTCTTCACAGCTGCCACTACAGAAAAAATGGGAAGAACAGCCTTTTGACTTAAATGAAGTAGTTGACAAAGAGAGTGCAAAGTGCTTATCACGTCCTGTCACTGGTTTATTTACAACAGTAATTTAAATGAAAGATCATTAAGGAAAGGAGACAATTATGTTCTGAAACATAAACCCCTCCCCAGATGGTTCAAAAAGTCTCTGTAGCAAAAGTCTGGACTGGAAACAAATCCCCAAAAATGTGTTTAGGTGATTGTTTCCTTTGGTGACAATAAATCTGATCTAATTTGCATATTTAATTTATTTAGTTCATTACTTTTAGATTGATTCGTTTTATACTATGATTTGTTATAAAACTACCTGATACCTTATTCAGTATAATTACACTCAACTGACAAGAAAAAAAATGAATACAATCAAATTCTTTCTCAATTTCTCTTTTTACTCAACTAAATCTTATCAGAACATAGCAACTCAGTGTAATAAAAATAAAACGTTTTACTTCCCCTTGCCCCCAGAGTTGTAATACCTAGATTTTCTATCATGTAGAGAAAAAAAAGGTTTGGGAGAACACTAAGGAGATGAATGTAGATGTGAGCTGATGAAAAGTGATTCAGATTTTATCATTTATTTGATAGCAATATCAAAGTTGGAGGATAACCCAAATATTGAGGAATTAAGAAAGATGATGAAAACGACAAAGCCAAAAAAGCTTTGAAATGGAAAAATCTGAATCATTTTCTTTAGAAATCAGATAGGACTGGAAATAGGAAAAAGTCAAGAACAAAACATTTAATTTCATTGTCAGGTAGGAAATTTAAACCCGATGAAAGGATTGTTTGTAGTTAAACCGCAGTATTCACTGCAGTGAAAAATTCTTGAGTGCAAGAGCTTAACATAGCAATAGGCTGATTTCCTAGATCACATCACTCAGTCCTACATAGCCGTAGGTAAAGCCTAAAAATGAAACTTGCTCTACTTCAGAAACCAGGCAAGCCTTTGTCTCATCACTAGTTGTTCTGGGGGAAATCACTACCAAGACCCACTATGGTTCAACTTTTACACGTTATACTGGTAAATTTCACCTCCATTATCTGGATTATTTGTATAATCCATTCCAGATTATCCAAATGTTCAGTATGAAACAATGTTCAACCTGTGCACTGATTGTATCTTACAAATTTTTATCTGATTTCTGAAGCATATTCCAACTTGTTCTACCAAGGTCATTACGGAAATGTTAAACACAATCAATCTGAAGATACTCCTTACGACTTTCACAATTGTTCTGTATACAGTTTGATAGTTTCCCTTTCAGTATGGCTGTTGTCATTTCATCTTTAACCAATTTCTTCTTGAAGTTTATAATGCTTATGCTACCTCCCTTCTTTATGTCAAATAAAGATTCTTCCATATGACATTGTATCAAATGACCTAAAATCTAAAGATTTTTTGTATTTTCTTTAGTGAATTATTAGTTATTTTATCCATGATAGATCTGAAAAAAATCACATTTTTTTCCCATTGCTTTTTCGTAGATTCTTCAATTTATTTTTCCTCTTTCTCTATTTCATTAATCTAAGTTCTTAAGTTCTGACTTTGATGAAATCCAGTCTTTCCTCTCTTTACAGAATACTATAGTTCCTCTCCCCTAATGATACAATTATATCTTAGTATTGAAAAATGCCACATGATTCATGGTTTCATAGATCAGTTTTTTGACTCTTTATTTTTAAATGTCTAATTCTTTCAATATAAACATATCCCACACTTGTGAAACTGTTTTCCATTATGGGCCTCTATTTCTGTGCATTAATTTTTATTCTTTTTCTGTAGGACTAATGTAAGCATCAATTATTTAAAACAACATGAGGGAAAAAAATAAGCATAGCTATTTTGAGTAATGCCTAGGTTGCCTTTAATATTTTCCTCTGTCAAAGAAAGCGTCTTTTTCCCTTCTTGTTTTTAATAATTTTTATTTAATTGATATAGTTGGAGAAACTGTTCCTGTATGTTTTTAAATCCTTTACAATACTGAATCAAGATTGTCCTTTGGGAGCTGTTACTGACCACCAAGATCGGCTTTCTCTTCTCAGTCCTTTTACTAATTTGTTTGTTCGTTTATTTTATGTTGTTGTGGTTTTACCCCAGCCGGCAGCTGAGCACCACACAGCTGCTCACTCCGGCTCCTCATTGGAAAGGGCGAGAGAATCAGAAAAGTGAAAGTGAGAAAACTCGTGGGTTCAGATACAAGAGTTTAATAAGTGAAGCAAAAGCCGCGTGCACAAGCAAAGCACAACAAGGAATTCGTTCCCCACTGCCCACGGCAGGCAGGGGTTCAGCCATCCCCAGGACAGCAGGGCTCCGTCATGCGTAATGGTTACTTGGGAAGACAAACACCATCACTCCGAACGCTGCTGCCCCCCCTTCCTCTTCCCCAAGCCCCTTATAAACCGAGCATGACGCCATATGGTACGGAATGTCCCTTTGGTCAGTTGGGGTCAGCTGCCCTGTCTGTCCCCTCCCAACTCCCCGCACACCCCCAGCCATCCCGCCGGCGGGGCGGTGCGAGAAGCAGCAAAGACCTTGGCTCTGTGTGAGCATCGCTCAGCAACAGCAAAAACATCTCTGCACTATCAGCGCTGCTTCCAGCACAAACCCAAACACAGCCCCATTCTGGCTGCTGTGAAGAAAATTAACTCTCTCTCAGCTGAAACCAGGACATATCCTTTTTAGGCTTAATATATCTTCCGAGATACTTATTTACCATTCAAGCCGGAAGGTTTTTACTGTAAGAGATACATGTTCTAGATAAACTTCTACATCTTTTATTTTAAATAAATAAATAAATAAAATCCCAACATTCCACTCCAGCTGTCTCGTTAATGTCTTTGATGTATAACAATTGTCTATTCTGATCTTTTTTTTAAATGATACATTTGTCTAACTCATATTATTTCCTTTTTACCCAAATCAAGATTATTTCACTCGTAACAATTTTTGTGGTATTGGTGATACTTCTCCAACTAAAACCAACTAAAAATAGCATCCCCTCTTCTTAATTTATTCATATTCTGTAAAGAAATCTGTTGGTTGTCATATTCCAAAGTTATCTAACCCTTGTCATAATTAAATTAACATATAAAAAAAAAGCTTTATAAAATTACTTATCAACATCTCTCTCAACAACATAGAAACTATCATAATTAAACTGAACATTTCTGAAAGGGATTTGAGAACTCCATGCTTCAGAGTTTGGCAGTGTTTTATTGTGATACCCAGATACAACGTATTGTGTGTTGTGCCTGGAATGAGCACCGGCGTGGTGGGACTAGGATATTCGATCTATCCATCCAGTGCTCCCGTGCACAGGGACAGCTTCCACTCCACTGTGCTTCCGTTCCAGCCCTCCTGATTGCAGAAACACACCAACTTTTTTTGTCTAGCCTAAACGACAGCTCTGATTTATTGCTGTGCTCCAGCAGCTGTGAGCAAGTGCAAGGATGCTTGACAGGGAGCCCTGTGTGGTCCCACTCACAGGATTTCCATACTTCACTATCTCTTTTCCTGTCACTTGACCCTCCTTTTTGCCACCCTTGTACCTTCATTTCTCTGCCCCAGCCTTCTCGCGGGTAAATAACTTGCTCCTGATTACTTTTTCTCTGTCAGTCTCCATTTTGCCATACCCATACCCAAATTTGCCATTTTTGATACTGTTACCTAGGTAATCTTACCCTTATATGGTACTAGTGGCAGGTCCCCAATGATCCCTTCCTGTAGCCACTTGTGAAACGCCAACATCTGCTTGGTGTTATCCCTGCCTCTTGCCCAATGCTCACACTGTGGGCTGTCAGGTCCAACAATTCCTCATGACAAGTCCAAAGGTTTTCACGTCCCATCCCTTTAGTGTAACCACGGGCCAGTGACCTGGTCATTTGCCTGCAGCCTTAACAATTCTGAGGACAGCTTTTTTCATAAAGTCACTAGAACGGTATTTCTGTACCTTTTTCTGATATACTGGCATGCTGTCAGAAGTGTTAAGTTTCTTTGGCTGCATATGTGATCCAGCATGCTAATCTCATCCAACCCAAGAATGAATGAAGCACGATTAGATAACAAAGAAGAAAAATATAATTTATCTTGTACTTTTTAAAGTGGATTCCTCTTCCTGAATGTCACACAGTATGATTTCTTATCACTAATGCTGCATTTCTCATATTTCATTTCACAGACTGTAGAGAAAGAGTCATTTACTTTTTTACATTCATACACTTGAATGCTGGAATATTCACATTTAGCATTGATAACAGTGTCTGTGGGTTGAAAAATACAGTCTTCTAAACTTATCAGCTTTTAGGGAACTCAGTAAAGTGTTCTGAGACTTTCTGATAAGTTTCTAATTTTATTTGAAATATCATGAAAACTATAAACATAATCTAGGAGAAAGCAATTATTTAATACACCCTTGCACAAATTAATATACTTTGTGACAACTTATGTGTCCCTTCATCCAAAGGATTTTATAATGTTAGGGCTTCAAGGAAAAAAACATTATGTATGTGCAATTTTGTTTATTATTAAGAATTTTTATAGGTGGGAAGATCAATGATTTTATGCAGAATCAAATGTCTCATATTATTAGTGAGAGCATATAAACAGTAAATTGCTAACAGACGGTTGCAGCTCTAGTGTGTAAACTGAAAAATTATAAGAATATGACAGTGGTCCCTTGAGTTCCTCGTGGAGAAAATGTCTTTGGCACTGTTAATCTGAAAATTCACATTTTTTAAGATCTTTTCACCTGGTTGATATTAATCACATATTGCATCACACATTACAAGTTCAAATTATTAGAAAGTACTTCTGGCAGTCTTTTCTTTAAGGATGCTATCTCTTATGAGTTCAACCTGATAAATCAATGAACTTGAGCAGTGAATCTAGAGTATCAGGGACATGTCTTTTCAGTAATCTGACAGTGAATTGGCTTGAACTGAAATTAATATTTTGTCACCAATTGCTTTGTAGTTACATGTTTCAAAGGACTTCGCATGTACTAAAAGTCCTGATTAGAGTTTGTAGGGAAAGACACACATGAGATGAAAGAACAGGCCCACACGTACTGGCAGAAAGGGATGCAAATTGCATCTCTCTCAACTTGACGGTGCTATTGCAATTTTGTACAGGTTCACCTAAGAGACTCTCAAGGGGCATTGAACTTTTCTTGAGAATTCAGCAAGGAAAGAGCAGACTGAAAAAGCAGTCTTTACTTCAGGACAGACTGAATTATGTCAGTCATTAAAGAACAAGAGTCCTGCAACTTCATATCCCCACGTTGTCTTTCAGAGAAGTATGTGGTTTGTGAACCCTTACTTGCAACATGAAAACCTCTCTACTGTTCCTTTGACTTTAAAATTATTGACTTTTAATGAATAAAATAATTAGCGATTCAGTCCTAATGTTCTTAAAATCATTAGTGGTATCAAGATTTTTCTACAGAACTTGATTTGATTTTTATTTTACTTCACACTTTACCTCTTTGACTTATGTGAATATGTCCTAAATTGCCTCAAAATTAATATTGTTTACATATTTATGTAGACTTTCATGTATGCCTGGAATACTGTCTGTCCTATCTGAAACAAGAACAAAGCAAATTACATGAATATTCATGAATATTTCCCTGCTATTTTTCACAGTTATTCTGGAAAGAGCTTTCCAGTCTTAAGCAGAATTAATTCTGATTTATGTGGGCATGATAGTAAAACTATGGCCCACAGCTGTATGTGACAGACCCAATCCTTTCTTGTATGCCTGAAAACAAATTTACCTTTCTTGATGTTGCTTATGAGCTCAGTTATTGAATTTTTAATTAAATGTACACAAATAAAGGCAAATGTTTAACTTCAACCACTACCTTGAGCTTACCAAGTTCCATGGGTGTAATAAGGGTATTACAGAAACATTTACACTGACAAAAATATTACAATAGTCATATGCCATTTAGATTAGTGAAAAGGGATGTCCTTAAGAAAAACTCTTACATCTTTTGAATAAAAATTACTATTGTTAACATTTAAATAAAAAAGATCAACAAAATACAGTTTCAAAATAAGATTTTGCTTTTTCCATAAGGACAATTAAAATTGTTTAATAAATAATGGAAAAAAATTCTGAGATACTAAGAGAGATTTCACTTTAGCTTTTCTTATTGTTTTACAAAGATTAATTACAAACTCCATAAAGTATAATAATGATATGATTAAATAATAAAAAAATGCTAAAGTTTAAGGAAAGTTGAGAGTTTGAGACTAGTTCTTTTGTAGAAGAGTTCCAATTTTGGCAGCTGAGTGTACACTTTTTTGATGTATCTTTATTTTGGTTGTGATGGGGAGCAATTTTCCAATATTAAGTGGTTTGACAAACAAAATTGTAACAAAAACCTGTACTCTCACCATACAAGGAAAATACCAATAAAAAAATTTGAAAAGTATCTCCATGCTGCAAAGCTGAAGTCCCATATTTTCAAGTGACTTATGTGCCTTCAGATTGCTTTGAAAGTCAGTGAGACTTAAATTTGCAGTAACTGGGAGATTATACATACAAACTGGGTGGGAAGGTAGGGATGGTGCCTCTGTCCACCAGAATTAATTCCTGTTCCTTTCTATGAGAAAAAGGATTTCAGAAGTGGAAGCTAACATCAGTAAACTATGTGATTATTTGCATTTCAGGTGTTTATATAACTGTAGATTCAGTTTTTTTAAAAATTAGTTATACTCCTAAGTTTCACTTAAACATTTTATCTTCTTTGACTTATCTAAGTTTAGCAGAAAATTGAAAATTTAGCTCAAGTTCAGCCTGTAGTTTCCCACTGTAATCCAACAGAGGCTTCTCCTCAGTCACTATAGTTACTTTCATAGGTTATTTCTACATAGATTATTCCAGACATCACGAAAATTCGTCTGATCATCTGCTGGACTCCACTGTGGTTTGTGTCATGTTAGTTTATCTTGTGAATTTTGCCTCTGGAATTTTATCTTCCACCAAATCCCTGAATGCAACTATAAATTTTATCAATGCAATACTCACATGGCTTCAAGAACTAAGTAATGCAAAAGCCATTCTCTGCTATAATTTTTTTTTCCTAATCAAAACAATATGTCTGTCAAATTTTGGTATGCACTTTTAGTATCACTGTTCCTTCCCTTCACAATACCTTCATTGAAAAAGCTAGAGCCGGACTATTTCTTCTATTATTCGCTGTTTTTATCAAATGTGTTTAGAATACATTGACTTTGGATTTTTACCCGTCCTTCAACAGTCATATTATTTATTTATTTTAGTGGATTTTTTTGCCCTGTTAAGGATTTTTAAAATTCTGCTTGAATAGAAAAGTTCAAACACCTCATTGTACAAGTCCTGTGACACATATTCTGAAATGAGCCACCTGGGAATGTCTTTGAAGCTGATGCTTTGATGTGTCACTCATTTTCTTCCATGTTTAGTTGTAATTGCTTGGAGGTCACTGTATTTTGTCCTTATTCTACTCTCCTGTAAATTCACTTTATGCTTGTAGGATCTCTTTTTATCACTGAACTGGTAGAATAAAGTGAATAAACTAAACCATGGCTATTTTAAGGATAAGAAAACAACAACAAAATGTCTGATGTTGACATTTCAATGGTTATTAATGATTCATATCATACAGTAGTTGGATAACAAGTACCTTGACTTTCTTTCATTTTACTTTGAATTCAAGCTCTCCAGAGACTCTTGGTAGATCTGTTTTATCTAAATGTCAGTATTCCAATAAAAAGAACTTTTATTATAATCTGTTCTTGACCAATATACTCATACAGGTATCAGGCATCCAAAAAGCCGAATCAGTTCTTTGTCCACTGTAAGAGACAGATTCAGGCAGTTAGCCTGAAAATAGAAATGGATTTTATTTAAAAACAAAAAAGTTGATATTTCATCATTCATTTCCACTTGACATTAATATGAGAAAAATAGTAAGCTGTAAGTAACCCACTGCTGTTGGAAATTGGAAGACCCAGGTTCAAGGCTCTGGTGCATATTTTACACAAACCAAGGAATTTAAAGACTGAAATACATGTCCTACTTTCTAAATCAGTGTTCGGATTTTTTACTGTTGTTGTTGTTGTTGCTCTGGTCTTCATCTATCTAGTTTTATTAGGAGCTTCTTCCTGGGTCTGGTGAAGATCTGATGACTTTTGTTAGCAATTTTCTACTGAAAGAGAGCAGTGTTTTCCCTAAGTTTTCCTGCAGCTCCGCTATTTACACTGTAATTACATCCAAGAGCTAAGTCTTAGAAATTATTAACCTACAATAAGTGAACATACTATACATTCCAGCTACAGCTATTATCCGCAGGGTGTCATTTCCGCATAAACTACTTTATTAATAAACATTATTAAGGATGTTTTCAGGTTGACAAACAAAATAAATGGCAGTAGAATTTTATCCACTATTTCAAGATAACACAGAAATTTCTATCAGGCTGGATATTTCATTCTAAGGGATCTGCACTTCAATTCAGATGTACTGTATTTTTCCCCAAACCAATCTCATTACATAGATTCAAATGTATATTATCAGTTTCCTCTAACTAACCCACTCTTTGTCAAAAACTGTCGAGGCAACCACAGCTGATCTCAGGTGCTATCATCAGTTTTGCTCATTGACCATGAGTTCTCAAAGTGATAAAGTTCCAACGCTGAACAACTGTTTTACTAGTCTTTTCTCCCCTTGCTATCAATTTACAGTATTCTGCATAATGGATGACAAATCTCTCACCAGATAAAATAGTAATAGAAGTTAATTCTTGCAGATTAAATTAATTCCATTGCAGATGGAATTAAGATTGTGCTGTTCTTCTGTGTCCCATCATTTAGGATTGTAGTAGTATGTTTTGAAACAGCAGCCACATTTTTTTCCCTTCACAGGATGTGAAGTGTACTAAGTGTACACAGTAGAGTTAGCAGAGATAAGCCATGCACTGTCTCAAAATTAGTCTAATGCAGGAAAATTTTTAATTATGTAGGATATATATGTATATGTTTCCAAAGGTAAGGTAAATATGTATATTTTACCTTCCAAAGGTATGTAAATATAGCAGATTCTGGATCAGTATTTTCTTAGTGGTCTTTTTTTATACATTATTTATATATACCAAAAACTTTTCTGAAGCTGTGAGAAATTAAATACTGGCACTGAACGATATTCTGTGAGTCTGGCTATAATCCTCCCTACAAGGATTTTGAATCATTAGCAGTGAAAGTATCTTAGAATTATTTCACTTCATCTTATTTTCTTTGTGTGAGATTCTTAACTCTGAATTTATTATGCAAAGTACAGAATGCTTGGAGATTATACTGGTAAGAATGGAGTGTCTTAGCTTTGCACTGTAAAGAATGTGTCATATTATCGTGGAGGGCATTTAAAATTTTCCTTTAGTTTTCATTTTATGAAGGGGTTCTAGTATAGAATGTGTGTTATTTAAGCAACAAAAGAATTTGATAGCACCTGTGACATGACTTTAACTTGCATTCATGAATCAATTATAAATCTGTTAGCACCCCTGCTTCATTTGAAATGGACCAGCTTTGATTTCAGTTGGAGGTATTTCCTGGTATAAAAGAACCACATTTTCCATCAGAGAGCATAGTGTATCTAAGAGAGCAGCTCTCCTCTGTAGGAGGCAAAAGTGAATCCATGAGTAAAACAGTTCCTGCATTTACCAAGTTTCTAGAGATGTCCAGATAAAAATCAGATAAACACTCCACATTCTTTATGTTGCTTTTTTAATATTAAAGAACATGGAGTATATGTTTGCATTTTTTCCTTTTTTTTCTTTTTTCCTTTTTTTCTTTTTTTTTTTTCCCACCCAAGTGTTCTAAGCACTGCACTAAACTCAGTAAAAATCATGTCTGTTTTTTATAACCAGATCACTTTCACTCATGTGTCTGGACATGGATTTAAATACCTATATTTAGAAAATTTCCTTTGAAACTGTTGGTCTTTGGAATCTATTCTCCATTTAACTGATCAGATAATTATTTTTGAAAGCTGTAAGATCAAGAATAAACTCTGGTCAATTTTCTGACATCTAAAAATTTCTGATGCCTGGTAACATTAGGGTAAACAATCTCCAGCACTACTTTTTCAAACTAACTTTGAAGCTGAAGTGGATTCAGAATATTTAGTAATTGTTAATTATTATTTTTTTTTATTTCAAACTAATGCATTAAAATGAGTATTTGGCAGTTTCTGAGCTTCCAGGATTAAAGGAAATTATTTTATTGGCAGGAAAATGAGTTATACATTTTTACAGAATGATGTATTATTATGCAGCATCATTAAAACATGATGGATTCCATAATCATGTTAGCTGATACGTTTACAATGTATATATTCTGTCTGCAGTGCCAGAATACAGTTTTCTTCAGAGCTGCATTTGGACTATCATTAATCATAATTAAATTTTCTTGTGTGTTTGCATTATCAGTGGTAAGAAATGCCCACTTATTTTGGCCCTGGTGTTTTCTGAACTAACTAGTAAAGCTGAATTCTCTGCAAGTCCCCTTAGATTATGAAAGAGTGAATGTCTCACGCTTTGCTTAAGGGAAACATCACCACCCCTCGGCGCATTTTAAGTTCCTCAGGGAATTTTTGTGGAGCCCTTTGGATGCACTGGGAGCTGCATCAGACTGAACAAAAAAAACCTCTAACACATTGTTTCTTAGCCAATTGACTCTCTAGCCCTTTTTCCTGTACAAACTCCAACTCCTTCTACAAGAAATGGTGGGGAAAATCACTAGTTATATCAATGCAGTAATTATTACTCGTGAAAATAATTAGCTTTTCCCCTTGACTTCCTTTACTGAGGGCAGTAACTTTATGTGAAAATAATTTTCCTTTTGTCTCCAATAAATAAATAAAACCACTTTTTTATCTGAAAGTTTGCTACTTAGATCGTGGAAATCCTGACTTGAAAAACTGTTTCAGTCTTTCATGGAAAACATGGGGGTTTTTTTTATTATTTTGGATAAAGATATATCTTGTTTCCTTGCTGTTCTTTTATTCCAGCTGTGTTTATTAACTGAAGTGTATTTTCAAAATCATCTGTGATATCAAACTGAGCAACTTTGTTCAAAATCTATGTGTTCCTTCTAAATTTAAGCTTTTAAAGGGACACATTTACTTTTAGTTTGTTTCTAGTTTCTTCCAGTTAAGTTATACAACCTACTCTTCCTTATATTGGTAGATTTTATTAGGTCTGCAAACACATCAACATTTAGAGTTGCAACAAACACCAATTGTCCCAGCAAATTCAGGATAACTTGCTCTCATTTGAATTTAGATAAAATACTGGAATAAACAAAGATCTTTCCATTGTGTTTGTCGTATTTGTTAACTGCACAAATCTTTTTCAGTTCATGGCTTTAAAAAGTATTCATTAGTGCTACTCTTAAAACAGTATGTTGGATCAGTATAATTAGGTACCTTCCTGTTTTCAAAATTCATGCCTCCAAACCAACTCCATGATTATACAAAAGTCTACTCTTTGATCTGAGTCAGTCTGAACGGTATTTTTATACGAGTGAGAGGTGATTTATTGTATCGACCCAATAAAGTAGTAACCTTTAAGAAATAATGCTTATTAACTGTTTCTGTTCAAAATAACACTTGGTTCTTTTATTACCACTCCTGCAGCATAGCTTCAGAGCTAAACATTCTTGCTGTATGTAAAGCTACTTAGCATCTGGAAATATGATTGTTGTTTCAGACGGAAATGTTTTCAATGAGAAGGCATTTCAATGAGAAGACTCATGCTTTTTTCTCCTAAATAGGTGTGAATGGGTTAAGGAAACCAGCATAAGAACACTGCGTGTGTGTGTGTGTAAACATGCATTTATCTGGGGAGGGAGGGAGCAGGTTTAATAAGGTAGTCCAAAGAGCAAGAAAGTGCTTTCCTTTGCTTTAGCTATATAGGGTTGTCAGGTTCTAGTAGAAATAGAAATAAATGTTATAACAATTTAAGGATATCCTGAATTGACTCCATTAGGATACAGCAAAAGAATTTTAAACTGTCACAATCAGCACTCTAGCACAGTGTGATAACTCACTTAGGGATGCTGATTTTTATCTTTTTTTTTAATAATAAAGAGTACTGTATGTCAGCCATAACACTGCTTGAAGTCACTATCATATACACAAAGCCTATAGCTTCAGCGTGGTTTGCAGAAGCAGCGGAAATGGTTGCTGTCAGCTTCAGAACAGATGAGGAACGAAATCTGTCACGAACCTTGAGAACTTAATATATCACTAAAGACAGTTAATTTAGCAGCCGTGACCCATGCAGGCAACAGAATTAATAGCAAATCTGTTCAGCAATGATGTTCTCCCTGCTGTGCCATTGGGAGTGCGAGTCAATATTCCGATTTCAGCCGTGTTCCTGTACAGCCTGCTCTAACTCTGCTCCCCCATCACATACCTCTCCCTTTGTTTAAGGGTAGCCAGCTGCCATGTTTCCAAACTGGTTATGTGTTTATTTTGATTAAGGAGTATTCTAAATCTTTGGAATGTGCTGAATGGAACAAATATTGGGGTTACAACATGAAATAGACCTAGGAATTATTTCAAATCCTTTTAGTGCTGGACCCTTGTATTGCATTTGAAGGTACTAGATTTTCTGCTGATGTCTTCCATCCTTTTATGTGAAGTAAAATTAAGAAAACAGTTGGCACAGAGCTTTTGTCACAGGTGTATGGTGACTATAATGGTAAGGCTACTCTAGCAATGTTTCTAGGTTTATTTACCAAGCTCTTCTTGCAGTGTTTTTTCTGTCAAGAGATCCCTTTGCAATACTGCTGAAATAAACTTACAAAATATACAGCTGGATAAAACAGCAGGAAAAACAAATACGATACAAATACCAGCAGGTTTCTATCCAGACTACCTTAGGATAACTAATCAATTTCAAACTTTTAAAATGCTGGAAATACTAATAGGGGTTTTAAACACCTAGGAAATTATAATATTTCTAGAGTACTTGGCCATTTCAGAGGTGCTTTCATAATATATCTGTAAACAATGATGGGTTTTTTAAATTGTCTAGAATTTTCCTAATTTAAAACAGAATTTTAAATATATGTTCCAAACTACTAGAATTTACTTGTTTGGAAACAATAATTGTATTAAGACTTTTTGAGTCTTTGAGTATACAGAAATAATACTTTACCTTATATAATGTATGAAAGAAAAAAATATCTCAGTCCTAGCTTACATAGTAAATAGAAAAAAATATAATTAAATCTCTTTAAATTCATGTGGCCGGCAGGAGTAGGGAAGTGATTGTCCCCCTGTACTTGGCTCTGACGAGGCCACACCTTGAATATTGTGTTCAGTTTTAGGTCCCTCACTGCAAGAAGGACATTGAGGTGCTGGAGTGTGTCCAAAGAAGGGCGATGAAGCCAGAGAAGGGTCTAGAGAACAGGTCTTAGGAGGAGCAGCTGAGGGAACTGGGGTTGTTTAACCTGGAGAAAAGGAGGCTGAAGGGAGACCTTATTGCTCTCTACCTGAAAGGAGGGTGTAGCCAGGTGGATGTTGGTCTCCTCTCCCAAGTAACAAGTGATGGGATGGGAGAAGTTGCCCCATGGGAGGTTTAGATTGGATATTAGGAAAAATCTATTTACTGAAAGGGTTATAAATCACTGGAAGAGACTGCCCAGTGAAGTGGTTGAGTCACTATCCCTGGAGGCATTTAAAAGATGTGTAGATGTGATGCTTAGGGTTACGGTTTAGGGGGGACTTGGCAGTGCTAGGTTAACAGTTGAACCTGCTGATCTTAAATGTCTTTCCAACCTAAACAATTCTATGATTCTATATTGATATAATTTTGGTGTTTTCTTCTTGCTTGTTTTCTTTGTCTCTCCTTCTATCTCCATCTTCTAGTTTTATTTTTAACTCGGTTAAATAAAATCAACCAGTTTTACTTTTTGTCAGACTGCCATGATGGTTGTTATCTCTGTAGACTTATACAGCTGCTCTGAGAACATAGTTCACCAACCAGAGCTCCATATGCAATGCAGGTGCCCCCAAGAACCACAACTATGTTTTCGAATAACTATGGTTGCAAGTGGAGACTTTGGGCACCTGTGGAGTAGTATTATTATTGGGGGAAATAAAGCTGATAAAGTGCTTTTCTCCTAAGGGAAGACTCAAGATTTAATTTAGAGCCTGTGAAACGCACAGAGATTAACTAGGGATGGAGGAAGGAAGGGCCAGAAGGGAGAAATATTTTAAAGTATTAAAGAAATCCCTATGGAGTTTTCTGAGCACCAGGACTGGCAATAAAAAATGGAGGGATTGTTCTGTGGGAAATGTTCTCCTGCTGGTGGCTGCCACTCTCCTTTTGCTTGTGTGTGGGCTTGTTGAGACTGCACTTGCCTGCCTATGAGACAGTGTGGATGGCAACCTTTCTGAGGGTTCTGATGATGCTCGAAATGGCAGCAACACTGCCAACACGGGGCTGTTCAGAGCAACTGAACAAGCCCGCACAGAGTGCACAGGACTCTGATGTTAAAAAGTAGCTCTTTATCCTTTAGTATCGAAGAAGTTTGGAGGGGATTTTTGAAGATAACATTTCCCAATGTAAACATTTGAATTTTCAGTAAGTCCTTTGCAAATCTGGGCAAGAGTAATATTTTCTTTGTTTATCTTCTCTTTGAATCTCAAAGTGTAGATCTGTCAAACATTGAAAATTGATATGAAAACGTTGTGCCAAAAGGGCATTTAATTCTAGCCAAACCTTCAATATTCAAAAATATTTTTTAACTAACCTTTGGGAAGTATGACCTAGTAATCATAAGAAAATATACCCTGCCATGAACATATACTGATAGGAAAGAAATATAAGTGAAAAAGTAGCCTATATTAGATCATCAGCGTACTAATGTATATAATAAATATATATATGTATATATATAATGTATATAATAAACTAATGTAATTGTGTTATTGTGACCCTTGTATACTATCACTTCATCTGTTCCTTGCTCTTTAGCACAGCTGTTTATGTAACCACTTCAGTGCAGAATTTTTCTTTTCTGTATTGTGTATCACTTTTGATGAAATACTTTCTTCCTGCATTTCCAAGTGTTGCTTTCATGGTTTTATAAACCTTGAATAACAATTCTTTCGCTGGATATGCATCCTGAGTTTTGTTTTGTTCCCCTCCCTCCAAAGCACTTTGGAAGTTTAAAGGTTTAACATCTTTGAAAATTGAGGAATTGAGTACATCTCCTCTGTATTTTTTTTTTATTCCTATTCCAATTTTAATTTTTCTCTCTCTTCTCAAACTTTCTTGTATTTTTCTTGCTTTTGTAATCTTCCGCTCAAGCTCTTTTCGTAATCTAATCTACTTACTTACTTATTCTCTCAATTCTTTTCTCCAAGAGTGTGTACTTCTTCCATTTTCTAGAGTAGTTCCTTCAAAATTCAGATTTTAACATCCTGTCACAGGACATGATTACCAATGCATAGTGGAACAAGGGAATGCTTCCTAAGTGCCAATATGGTGAAATGGGTGAGAAGAAAAATTGATGAAAATGTTAGTTAAAAAGATAAAAAGGTAATTCTGAGAATGTGAAGAGAAAACAGAGTGCATTGTTTCTCTTTCTGAAGCAACCTTACCTACTAGTGCTCAGACAAGAAAGGCTTACAGAAGTTTGGGATAAGGAACATAACAAGGTGTGAGTATTCTGCTTTTGTTGAGAACACACACATTATGAGTGGGGTGACGAGGAAGGAAAACTGAAGAATTAATCTGGAAAAAAAGGCATAGGGAAATATCATCTGGAAACAAAACAACAAAAAATTATATTTACCAGCTTTACTAAAGGCTTAAATGACCTTCCATGATATTTCTTACCTTTCACTTTCCAATTCAAAGTGACCATTGCCTTTCCAATTGATGGCTAAGAATTATTTTTTTCTTTTAAATCAGTATATCAATCAAAAAAATGTATGACACTGAAAATTTATTACATAATAGTCAATATACTACAGTGAATGAATGTGTATCTGTGTTTTTAACAAATTTTTGCACACAGTTGCTATAGTTAATATTTCCAAAGGCTGCTAGGTAATATATGCTCTTAAGATTATTTTCTGGATTTATCAGTGGTGTTGGCTTTTCCTTTAAATTTCTTTCTTACATTAGACATCAGTCCAAATTTTCTAGCCTTAACGTTGACAAAAGGAGTCCAACTGTATATGTTAGAGTCTAGGAATCTACTAACCAAAGCTAGTTTCCTTAAAGAGCATGTGCTAAAGCACTGGTTTCTCAAAGACCTAGAACATGTATCTCTGATATACTCCTGTCTATACCTGCATTGCTGTGTGAACATATATATATAATAATTAGTATCCTGGTATTCCTTTTGACCTATACATTTGTGCACTTTTGAGAGCTCTTTTGGCTTTAATATGCCTTTTGACCAATCAGAATACGTATGTCCATTTACAAGTTGGTCTTGTGTCAGTTGAACTAAAAGCTCTCTGCCTTCAGTAAGCTTCCAAAGTCATCTCTATCCAGCACTGTTCAGAATTATTTCCTTTGTTTCATCACTCCTGCAGTGGCTAGAAGTTGCCATGCTATGAGTATGGAAATCTTGGGCAACACAATGATCATCTTAGTCTAACTCTAAGGTTGAAAGATGCCAAGAAAAGGATAAAAGACCTTAAGAAATGGAGGCTAATGACATCTGTCACGTGGAGAGCTTGTACATTCACCTGAGACTTTCATTTATTTAGTTGCTTAATCAGAGCTTTCAGTTAAATCAGATGCAAAAAAGGCTCAAAAACTGGTGTTAGAAGCAATAGTTCTGCTTAAGTGAGTAACAACAGCAGCAAAAATTCTTGATAGTTGCTGGTTATTGGCTGTAAGAAAATGACTCTGCTCTGAATTCAGCAAAGCTATGAGAAGAGCATAAGGGTTTTTTGAGATTCTCTTCACAGTGAGAGGAGATTCTTACTTTTATGAGGTTTGACAGAATCTTCAAAATCAAAATGACTGACACAAATCAAAAGACATGTACAAAGTTACTATGGACAAGCTCATACATTTTTACAATATTTGTACATGTAATCAAGTACAGAAAAAAAATAAATAAATCCCTGGTTCCAGTTAAGAGAGGGGCAAAACTGTCCCTGATTTTAGTCTGAAGAGAGATTCATCAACTTTGTAAACCACCACCACCAGGGAAGTTAGGGACTTTAATCATACATGCAAATCAGAGCATTACTCTTGCACCATATACTACAGGGGTATTTCTGCCAGTTCCAGAACTGAATTCTGTGCATGACTTATATGAGAGAATCTGTGTATTTGATTTTTTGTATATGTATAATGTCTTAATATTAATATTATGATATATTAGACTATTTATTCACATTGCATACAATTGTGTCTTTTTTTGGTTATTGTTTACAACATTGTCCAAAGATGTTAGTATTGTGAAAATAAGGTTGCATTTTCTTTAACAAAATGTTACAATGAAGTGAAGGAATAACAGAGTGATTTACTCATGATTATACACTAAGTCAATGGTAAGGCCAGAAATGAAACCAGAGTTTCTGCTTTAACAATTTCACATTTCACCTTGGAATGTCCTCAAGTTACTTTAACTGTTATCCTGTGTACTTGGACATTATTTTTGTAGCTTCTTTTCCTCCCCTAGCCCTTCAAATTAAGTGAAAGGAAGGGCATGAGAAGAATGATCGAAGAGACGGCCCAGGGGGACATTTGGTAATTTTGAGCCTATGACGGAGAAAAGTGAACTCTATTCATCTTGCTTACTCTTTTACAGGAGAGGAGTTTTCAGTATTTAACAGTAGGCTATTGATCATTGCGGTCTTATTGCTGTACTGTTTCTTTTTAATCCCATTTGGCTGATGTTACATACGAAATGTTTGAGGGTTTATATCAGAAACACATACTGCAAACACTTCTATGTAGTTCAACAAAAAGGCTAGAAGACTTATGTAATTAATACTTGGTAGCAAACCTGTAGCATAACTGGAATGGGTAGAATTTTTACCTTTTTATAATGAGCTGTACTTCCAGTGTGTCTTGTTTTCTCAATTCCACACTGTATGCTTTTTGATTACTTACCCTATGCATTAAAACAGTTTAACTTTGCTTTCTGTGTGTAAGAGGCAATCTCTCAAAGAAAGGAAACACCACAAGACAGAGTAGTAGGAAGGTATTCAATAGCATCTGTTCATCTACATGTCTTTATATGATGATGTAAATGTCTTCAAAACTGTATAGTATTGGGTGAGAATCCACAATTAGAAAGGGAAAATTGCACTGAAAGAGAGGAAAAAAAATGAAGATTTGACAACTGTAGCATGCATAGCCAGCAGGAATTCTAATGTTTCCGTAGGAGGAAAGGTAAAGGTCAGTCAACATGTATTGCTAATACAGAGGTGTGTGGAGAAAGGAATTTCATCTTCATAGCTTTTGAAATTTGGTTTTATTCTGATTGGAAGTGAAAATAAACGACTTCAGTCTCCTCTGGGAAGTGAGCCTTGAACTGTAAGTTCTGAGCTTCCTTGGAAGGAACAACTCTTGTGATGGCTTGCCCTGCAGCACAGCAGATTGGGAACCTTGGGGTCCTTTCCTCCTAAACATCAAGCTATCCTCACCCAGGTTACAAGGAAAATTAAATTCCTCAGTACCAGGCCCAGTGAAGAGCTATACTGAGATTTGGACAATATTAGGTTGTCTCAAGAATGATTCAGATTATCTATTTATTATGTGGAGAGGTCTGAAATTCGGATGAACTAGGTTGTTTCCAGACTTGCTTTGGTAAACCAGAGCTAAAATGGATGAAAGCTACATGATGAAAATGGAGAGTGAACAGAAAATACCTAAGAAATGGAGATCCACCTGCTGCTTTATTCTCCACAAAGCTCTACAGAATATGCAGTGATCTTTTCTATAAGAATATTTGGAGGAAACCTATCCCACTTTCCTGTAGGGTAAATATTCACAGAAAGAACTTTCTAGAGTAATACATAGCTATATAGAGAATAATTACTGCATTTTGAATTGCTTCAATATAACATTTAATCTCTTGTGACATAAGTATTTAAAAATCTTTTGACCTTTTTTAAATTTTATCAATATGTTTTCAAATATACCAGCAATAAAGTAATTGAAAGAAAATTCAGAAGAAATGGTATCTTTATAATCAAACAATAGTTTTCAGATGTACATTCCATTCTTTGCTCTATCAAAAGCCACAATTTGCTTAAATCTTAACAACTTCCCAATTTCTTCTTTGCCTTATGTACAATCCTCCCCAGCCTGTTTTTGTTCAGAGTTTACCAGCAGAATTTTCTCGGACTTTCTATATCTTCATAGTAGGATGTGCTAGATCTGACAATCAAACATAAATTCACATGCAATTTTGTCTGTTTTACGATCTCTTGTTCCAAGGTCAAGTGTCTACTCCTCCTTTTTCTCTACCATTACTGTTCTCTTTTCCAATGAAAATTAGGAGATTTTTAGCACAATATGGAACTGAGACCTTTGTTAATTGATTATGAAATTTGAAGAATAATCTGGATCCCCTGGTAAATTTGACATATTGGTGAAAGAACCAAACAGCTCTAGAGTAAACCTCTCAGTGTCTGCAAGTTTAAAAGATTTCTAAACTTCCCTTAGCATCCCTGAGGTCACGATTCAATTGCCTAAGCATAGGTGTTCGCTACCACTTCAGGCTATGTATCATTACCCAGGATAAGTACACAGAGCTGGCAGACCTGTGAGACCCCTAATGTCCTCACATAGAAGAGCCACCCAGGATACTAAGGTCATTCCGTATAACGCTCGACCAGCAGGACAGCCAAGGAAAGGTCCTGCGGCATACAGTGAGTGAAACCTAGGCAAGTATTCAGGTTACCCTAAAGTAGTGGTTGATAACAGAGTAGCTCTCCAGACTCCGTATTCAATGTTGATTTGATTTTAATGGACTATAATTCCAAGTTAGATATGTCTTACACATGGAGATACCCATCTGCATTCAGGTGTCAATCTGTAGTTGAATTCCACCCTAGATTATGATTACACAGGGCTTTTAGGACCATGGTATAACTGAGGAGTTGCCCCCGATGACAGAAGATTCTAGATGGTAGGTTAAAAATGTCATTTGGAGCTGAGACTTCAAATTCGCTTTGGTAGGATGAAGAGACACTATAAAGAAGGTTATTAAGACCATCTAGAATTTGAAGTGAAGGCAGGAATAAGCAAAGAATAAATGAACAACATGAGAACAGAGCATTCTGTCTTTAGAAAAGGAAGTTATGAAATATAAGTGGAGGGGGAAAAATTGCTGTTTTCCATAAAATTATATATACAGTATTTATACATAGATATATATCTATATCATATAGGTATATAATGTAGTTCACAGGAGACATAAACACACATGAAAACCTATGTATATATACAATGCATCATATATAGAGAACTATAGAATGGACATTACTGAAAATGCCCAAAATGTGATCACTTTTGCTGTGCAACTTGTTTTGCCATGATAATGAAGAAACTGCTGATTCATCTTCTAGTCTTTTATTTTAACCGTTTGAAGCACTTGATTCAAATGCCATTGCATGACGTGTTGAGCTTCTGAACTTGGCAGCTATAGGCTCTCTTTCTCTGCCTTTCATACTCATCAACATGTACCGTAAGTATGTGTAGGAAGATTTTCCATGACTCACCCTAAATTTGTTATGTAACTGTATCGTAAAAACTATACGACAATATCTTTCCATCTGCCTCTGCCTATCACAGACCTCCTAAAAAAAGTAATTTATCAAGATTTAAATAGAATTATACTGCTGCGGTCTGAGCATAAATAAACAGTACTTTTCCAACTCCCTCAACCTATTATACCTAGAGACATCCTAGGGAAAGGCAGTCTCTGTGACATATATGGAGTTCGGAAGAAAGCTTGCTTTCATAATGAACAAAAAGTACTTGCTTTTTATCCAAGCTCTTCCTTAATAGCATGGAAAAGGAGAGAAGAATTTTTAAACATTCAGAATCTGTCTTTACTTATCGATTAAGAGACAAAGGAAGAAATAACCTTTAAAACAGATAAAAATAAAATGGTAAGGCGAATTTCCATAGATCAAAGATAACATTTTAAGTTATCCCTCAAAATTAATCACAAAGCATCTCAGACTCCAGAAAACTTTCATAATAAAATGAGAAACATTTCCAAGGACATAAGCAGCTCCATTTTACATTGGAAGTTTCTCTGTGTCCTGTTATAAACAGAATGCACTGGTCTACAAGTGTAAATTTGTGGTAGCAAAATCCACACTCCACGTGAACTTTATATACGATGAATATTTTTAGTCTTTCTGTTACAGCTGTCTGTTGGAATCTTATGTTTTTCTCTTTCCATTTCTACGTGACTTATGGCAATGCAGAACTGTTCTGGTATATTGTCAAAAAGGGCCACTTGTGAATGATTCATGTTTGAAAATGAAATCTTAGTAATACAGCCGGTCAGAAACTGACAACTTTTTTTTTTTAATGATGTATCCATTCTTTTTAGATTGTAATTGCAATTTTTAAATACAAATTAGCAAGATGAATTTAAAGAATCAATACATAACAAGAGCTTTCTTTCTGAGCTCCTTAAGTGAGCATAGAAATGCTTCCAAATGTTCACTGATGATACTTAACAGATATCTGTGGTTGTCGGTGAATATCAAAGCAACACAATCCCACTCTGATGCTGATACATCAAAGAAGTAGCCTAAGCTCCATCTTCAACCATCTACATTTTTCCCTGAGGCTCATTTTAGATATAAAATAGTTTAGGCATAATAATTACTATAGTCTATCCACAGAGAAAGCAATTAGAATAGCTCAGTATATGCCCTATATTACTAAATTTCACTTTACTTAGGGAAAAACAAGCAAACAAACCAACCCCTTTGTACTCAGGAATCCTTCAAATTTTGATAAAATTTTGACTGAGTCTTATGGAAACTGTGTGGTGACATTAATGACCCTTTTGCCTCTTAACTCTGCTTCTTCAGTGGAATCAACACTAAAAGACTGTAATGGAATTTCCTGTAGACAGAGATTTATGGTACAGAAAGGAATATCTTTTTCCTCTTGTCAAACAATTACTCATTTTTTCCTACCATGAAAGTATTTAGATTAGAGAAATATTAAAAGGTGTTTGCTTAAATAAAATACTTTCTTTTTGTACATGTATGCTGGCTAAGAAAACTCAAGGTGGATACAATTATTCTTAACATGAAATATTTTGCAAGCTTTTACATTCCATTTATCAACAGAAGTGTAAATACAAAGGATATATACTGAAACACCAAAAATTTTTAGAGCACCTACTATACAGAAGTTTACTATAATTTAGCCCATTAGAGATTATTTTTGTGCTGCTTTATAGCTCTGTTTACACGAAAGAAGAATACAGTGTTTCTTTTTCCACTTTCTTTATAGGATAGAATCAAATCAGAAGACTGTCATTGTTCCTTAAAAGTTTTCGGATGTTGTTAGCACCAGTGAGAAAAAAGTGTAGTAAAAATGCATTATCTGTAATAATCCTGTGATTCACTGAAAATTCTGCACAAAATACACATTTGAAAAATAGATACATATCTAAGCTTTTTTTTTCATAATGATAAAAAACGCTATCAGTCAGTGTGATTTCACACTCAGCTGGCTATGAAGCATTATTGGTGTTAAATTGCTGGCAATTTTACATGCCAAAATTGTCTTCAGTCCAAAAGATTCCCTCCAAAATCCAAAGATTTGGTTGACAAATCTTTCTCTAGGCTTTTTAAAAATATAGAAGCCCATATAATTGCCTTTTACTATATGGGTAGCTAATTCTGGGAGAAATTAGCCATCCACAGAAACCCAGCAGGGTCACCAACTTAGATTCATAAGGAAAACCAATGGAAATTGGAGATGTGCTTTTTTTTGCTCCAGCCAAGGAGAAGAAACAGTGAAAGCCTGTTTCTTATTGAATACAGGGAGGAAGGGAAAGCAGAAAATTATGAGTAATGGAGAATGAAACATGTCTGAGTCTTTCTGTAAGAAAAAAATGCCACATTTGGAGAGGCTGTGAAAAGGGAAATAATTTTGGTGATAGTGGGTGCCTTAAGTAGAAGGCACCTTAAGGTGAAGAAGTTTGATATTCTATCACTAGATAAACTGATGTTAGGTTTACAAGTAGTAGTAAGGGAGACTGTTGAATCAAATGGAAAAAAAGTACTACTTTTTTTGTTTTCAGGCTATCTTACCTCTTAGGTAAGGGGAAATTAAAGAGTGTGTATTAGTTTAGTGTGATTCCAAAGACATACCTTGCAATCATATGGAAAAACCTTTTGAGTGCCTTGTTCCTTTGTGTGTTTTTCTAAAGAAGAAAAGCTAGTCTGAGTTTGATTTTGTTGGGCTTTTTTCTTTATATTTATGTTTGAAAGCAGGAAAGCCTGTGCATTTCTGCTTTGCTTAAAAGTTACTGTCTACTGATGCAAGTCTTAACATCCTGTTGTGGACCAAATAGCTAGTAAAAAAGATCAAAATGTTATTTTGAGGTACCATTTTCTGTGGGAAATTGCTTCCACTACTTCCAAATCAAAAATCATCAATGCCCTGCAAGAGGAATTTTTAGGATGCTTGAAATTTACAGATAACACCTTTCTTTCACAGTTTACTACTGTGCTTCTGGTACAGATGGCAATCAAATGCTTAATATACAAAGAGGCAAAGGCAAATGTCTTGTATTGGAACTAAATCTGTATATTCATGCTTGTAGGAAAAAGATTTGTCAGCATTTACATAATTCAAACCTCAAAAGGACAAAGACAAAACTGCTTTCTTCTTAGAATAGAATAGAATAGAATAGAATCATTAAGGTTGGAAGTGACCTCAAGGATCATCTAGTCCAACCATCCCCCCACCACCTATTACCCACTAGACCACTTCTCCAAATGTAGTAGATTTTTCCCTTTAATGTTCGTCTGTACCTGTTTTAGGAAATGTTACATCATTTTAAGAAAACTCTAAATCAGACTCACTGGGTGAAGTGTTCTATTTTTTTTTTAACAGTTTCATTTTTTCTTCATTCAGAGACCTGACATCAAGCTGATTCAGACAGTACCTTCAAATTAATTGAAGTACATATCCACAACTTTTTCTCTATGAACAGATGGAGATCAGCCAGGGGAAATCAGTTGTGCTCTCCTACTATTGCTATTTATTACGGTATACATAACATTATGGGAGAAATCTTTTCCTTTTTCAAAAGCTAGGCTTAGAACAAATGTCTTAGAAAGTCCAACAGAATTTAATTTTATAGTAGTATGGTTTTAGAATCAACAGTGAACAAACATTTTGTATCCAAAACACAAGAAAGATAAAATTTCAATCAACAGCTATCTCTTGCTAAAAAATACAAACCAAAAACCCACAAACAAAACAAAACAATGTTTTGCTTCTTGTTAGGATAATAGAGAGATTAACCAACGAAGTAAGAAAAGTCACTGAAGTTTCAACGATGCAAAGTTTGAGAAGAGAAGGAAATGTGTAGAACTGGTTATGTGAGGTCAGTCTGGAGAGCAGAAAAATTTGCAGTTAGCAACATGCTGTGTGGACTTAGTTTAGTGATTGTATAAGCAGATCAAAATTTGGCTCATTGAGATCCATGTGGATCTCAAGTAAACTGGAAAATAAATGTTGATCATTGGAACTGAACATAGAAACAGCTGCCTGAGATTTTCTGTAGAAATAGTAAAAATTAAAAAAAAAAGAAATAAAAAATGGATCTCTTCTAGTAGAATTTCCTTTTATAACATGTCATGAAAAGATAGGATCAGTCTCTATACTTGAGCACTGTACTTTATGGCTTCTGTGGTGCAACATACTTAGGTGGTCCCAGGCTTACATTTAAGCGTCTGACATACAGAATTTCCAGATTTTAGGTAAACACAGAGAACCTAGATTCCTCTTTGATTTCCATTATCTACATTCCCATTATCTCTGTGAAAAACAATTTTAGCTTGAACCTTGCTGCTTTCTGACACTTCTAGCAAGTGTGATTCTCTTAGCTTCACCTGTGTTGTTTATGGTACCTCCTGAAGTACTTTAGTTAACTGTTGCTTCCTACCTTGTCATCCCTCCCTCTTAGAGTATATGCTATCTAGTTCAAAGAGGGATGCATACATTAGTTTAGGGTGTAGGAGGCACTGCAGGTTCTGGAATGGGATTTCTGAGCTGGGCCCGAGTTGGGCTGTGAGGTTCAGGCATGGTTCTCAGTGAGGAGTACCCCCCTGCTCCACATGAGCGCTGTGTGAACAAAGCCATGTATTCTCAGGTGTTTGTTAGGAGGGTAATGAGATGACATAGGTGCTGACAAATAGACAGATGGTAAAGTGCATTTCGGTCATTTTGCTTTGGGGAGGAAGTAGTAAACTGTTTTGCTTGTTCGGTGATTATGTGAAAGAAAATACGAGTTCCAGTATAAACAATCTCATATAAAAGGCTGAATTAAAAAATCCTAAAGCAATTTTGAAATCTTGTTCTTTATTTGTAGATGAGAATTTTCAGTAATACTGCAACAGCCTGGATAGCTGATAAGAGAGGTGAGATGAATTGAGTGTTTTCAGAAAAACTCATCGAAACCCCATCGAAAGTCTAAATCTTTCCAGTGACTCCAGTGAGCTCAAGAGGAGGCCTATGGTTTAGGGGCAAGTATATAAATGAGACATTCTCCTGATATTTAAAGTTTCTAGGTCATTTAGAAGATCATATTTTCATTTAACAGAAAAAGAGAGGAAAGGGGTTTGGGGTTTTTTTGGATTTTGGATTTTTTTCGTTTTGCCTTTTTTTGGGGGGGGGGTGGTGGTGTTGTGTCTCCCTATGAATTAAATTTGCCCTATATTAAAATTTGCAGAGATTACATGATACAGGTGAGAAAGAAGTAGAAGATAAAAAGCACCCTACTCTTCCTTATCTTTTTTCTTGTCATTAAATCACTGTAGTCGAGCATGGAAGTGCCAAGGGGGATGTGAGTGAGTCGAACTCCATGGGTGCCAGGCAACTGCATCCCTGTGCTTGATGAGCACCTTTTCTAGCACCACCTGTGGAGCTGCCTCAGCTGTGAACTTGTCTGGTATTACTTTAACTTCTCCATCTAGTACTGGAAAAGGGGTGAGAAAAGAGTGCATCCAAGAAGTAGAGTCTAAGATAAAGTGAAAAAGTAGTTTGACTAAGCATTTCTGTTATGGATGCAGAGAGAAATCTGCACATTGACAGAAGTGCATAGTGGGTGAAGTATTAAGAGATAAAGGAAAGCAAGAATATAGGAGAAGGAAACTAATTTGTGGACACTGTATGGGAAGATGGAAAGTTTTAATATATGTATTATGTCTGAGTAAATCCAGTCTTACAACAGACTGAAAGATGTGACCATTTAATTGCCATTAACCAAAGAAGACTAGGGCTCTTCATAAGCCATAGGAAAAGATATTTGCACATTTAGTAAAACAAGGCTTCAATTCTTCACGTCCTCAAACTCTTGAGTATCTCTTTGCACATCAGTGGTGTGACTGAGTGATAAGATTATGGTCATGGATCTTTCCTCCAGAATTCTCATTCTGATATTTCTATCAATATTATTTGGTTGTAGTCTCTTTGCATATAAAGTAAGGCTGTGTTGTGAGAAAATAATATTTTTGGGGTGAGAATCATCAGATGGAAATCTTACACATTATTTTATGGGGATTTGTTTGTTTGTTTGTTTTAATTAATGTAAGCAGTGTATATTGGCTAAAGAAACACTGTTTAGTTATTACTTTTGTGACACTGTTTCTCAGTGTGCATTCTGGCAAAAGCAGGAAGAAATTGCTCTCTTCCAAGAAGTTTTAATTAGGGATAATTTTCAGAGCTCTGTTGTTTCTTGGTGTTTGAGCTGAGACTTCTGAAAGAAGGAGGTTTCTTGTGTCTTTGTGATCTACCATGGAGCTGCTCAAGGCCATACACTCTATAAATAAATAAACAAGATCAATAGAGCTCCATATCACTACTTTTCCTTCTGTAAGAAAGTTGCCTCTAAAAGGCTAAAATACCAGGTACTTCTTGACAAAAGGATGACAATAGAATATACTCCACAGCTTTTTGCCAGAGCTTGAAAAATATAAAAGCATCAGAGATAAATAAAGAAACTAGCTGAAGTAAAATGTCAAGGACAGAACAGAGGAGGATGTACTTGATTCTGATAACCACTAGTGGACGAGCCACCAGGTAGCTGTACCTTGCTATTTGTATAGTGGTTACTAGAACTGGTGGAGACTGAAAAATATTTACAATAAAAAAACCCCGTAACTCTGGGGGTTTGTTGACATTTTTTTCTTGTGTCTATTTTTATTTAGAGAGGCGAAGGTAAACATCTTGTGATAGTACCTCCTAATTACATCTAAGAAACACTTGTTTCCCAAGTTTTAAGGTGAGTAAAACCATCTTAAATTGTAACCTTAATTTACATTAATTTATTCAAAAAATTCTAGGTTTATATTCCAAATACCAGCGATTTTATTGATAGCTTTTGTGGAAGAATAATGCAAAGAATATGTCTTAGATCTTATGGACTGTGTATCATTCATAAGCTGTCTCAGGACCCCTCTTTGAAAGGAAATGGAAATCATAGTAACTTCTGTCATTTAGAGAGCATGTTGTTGGCTTTCCCCCCTCTGCAAACTGAAATTTATTAGTTCACCAAGGGAAGCGAGAACTCTGGTTCCAGACACTGACAAGCTGAATTCCTCCTACTCCTCCATTGGGAAGAGGCAAGATGCATGCATACATAGCCTCTGTTTCCTCTTACCGTACTTCTGCATCTGCTTCCAACTTTTGGAAAATGGCACATAGGTGAGGGTAGAAAAGCTAAGTCTTCTTTCTTCCTTAATCATCTGAATAGCCATGATAACTAAGTAATAACGCAATTCACATAGCTTAATATTAAAATTTACTGATTGAGAAGGTAATTTTAGAATTGGCAGTTTGGCAAACTGAAAGCATTCTGCTATGACTGTATATTTTGCCAGTTCTGGTTTCACAGAAATCTGGAGCCGAGTTCTGAAAGTCCTTGAATTTCTGCCAGCCTAGTGGCACAGATGGGGTGATGAAGCATCGCAGTTTCCATCTACTGAACTAGGTAGCTCACCAGACTGGCTGCTCTATGACTAAGAGCTTTGGAGATGCACTGTAGATTCTCTAGGGTTCAGGATTACAATTGAAAATAATGTGGGAGCACAAAACCAACATAAATGATATTGAAGACAGTTTGGAAATTTCAACATGTTGATGTTTTCCATGAGTAGGAACAACCTTTTTCATCACTGCCCTACTTAGGAAGGGAAGAGAGCTGTCCTGGAAAATAAGCAGAATGAATCTGCGTCTTTACAAGAAAGGTGAAGAGTAATTTTGAATATGTGGAAACTCTGGGGTAAATACACCAATCTGCAGGGACTTGTTCTTCCTTACCCAAGTTATAATTCTCATTTTGTTGGATAAATAATTATATTTTCAAAGGTCTTATTCTGATATCTATAAACTCCTCCTCCATATGCACTAGCATAGAGGTCTGCTCCATCAGACTCTATTAAGGTGCTCTAGGTTCTAGATGGAAAACAATGCTGAAGGTGTTTCAGGTATAAGAAATACAAAAGACGATGAAGGCATGGTGACCACCTGTCACTGAACATCACACTAGACTTGTTAACAGAAGTCATCGTGTTTCCTACTATATTAACTTCTTGCCGCTAATAGAAAATAACTTAATTTCAGCATACCTCTTACTTTAATGAGGCAAAGTATCTATTTATTTTTTTAACTATAAAATTAATTTTAAAAGCATTTCCATCTCTTAATAAAATATTTTCTTCTTTTTCAAACTAAAGTTCATTTCCTTTTACAACTCCGTCTGGTGAATAATTGTTTACTTTAAAGACTCTGGTAATTTTCCAGGAAGTAAACTGGAACGATTAAAATAGAATAGTTTGTGTGGGCCTTTGTAGATAAAATTTCAAGGCCCCAACAAGGGACTCAGAATGTTTTGACTGGGGATTTCCTTTGGTTATGGTAATACACAATACTGTAAAATATTTCAAGAGGAAATTAACAGCAGTAGATGTCTGTCTTGTTGAAAGCAAAATTCTGTGCAGTATGCACAAACTCAGAGATTGTGGACGTTGATGCAGAGATACACAAATTTGTATGCTTAGTATAAACAGTAGATAATAATTACTTTTTATTTTCCACAGCGAATTTCTTAATCTAGATCGATATTAAAGTATTTCATATCTACTATTTATCTTGATTTATTAAAGACCAAAGGCTTTTAGATTTGTCGGGTTTTGTCAAGTTCATAGAATCATAGAAGAGCAAGGTTGGAAAGAACCTTAGAATTTCACTAGTCCACCTCCTTGCATGACTATATTAATTTTTATTAAAATTAATGCTGTTGATAATTCCAGTTTGCATGTATAGTGCTAGAAATATTGAGTCTGACACATTTTCTCTAGCTGTTTAAAAAACAACTTGAGAATGGTAATACTACCTGTAGAAAGGATGGATGATTAGGATCCACAAAAACTAGGGGTTTTTAAATTTTTTTTATTATTACGGCACTAGTCTTGACTTTGGAAGTCTAATTTTCTAACTTTAGGTTTCCTGAGAGACCTCAGAAAGTGAAGATAGAACAAGCCTGTGCAATCCAACAGAGCCTGCTGTACATTGAGCCATTTCTGAAATAAAAAAGTGCAGCAGCAAAAAAAGGTTTGCAACTCCTGCAGAGAAACAGGCTGTGATAAGCTGCATGTCGCACAATATTTTGAACTTATCTAGAATATCTCCCTAGGTTAAAACATTAAATTCAAGCTCTAATGTGCCTTTTGTTCAGGCTACTGAAATTTTTAATCTAGGCTTGAGTTCTTCTGGTCCTGGTCCTGAAACTAGTTAGTCTTTTATTTTGGCACAGACAAGTCTGCTTCCTTAGGTCACTGCACCATATTAATGTACATGAGTGGGTGAGGCTTCACCTTCTCTATTTCAAGTACTGAAGCATCCTTCTCTCTTTACAAACAACACACTGAAATCTCTTACACATTTAATTTTACAGCAGAATTTGTCAACTTCAGCAGTTCTCAACTTCCACTTCACAACTTGTCAAATGATTACTGAGACATTAAAATTGAAAAAAGAACCAAACCAAACCAAAACCCAACATCCCTGGTGTTTTATTTATTATTAAATGGAAGCTGAAAGTTATCTTATCCATGTCATTAGTAAAAAAAATAATTAAAAAAATAACATACCAAAAAGAAAAAAGTTGAAAAGATCAGTGAAAACTTCACTAATTAGCTAAAAAGGCTGACAGTGTCACATATAGAGTTGAATAATTAAAAAGGAAAACTATACCATATGTGACATAATGTCCATTCAAGCTTCTCTGTGACCTAAATTATGACTTTATAAATGCAGTTACAAGCGACTATGAAAGGTCCTATTAGAGCTTGTTCAATATTTTTTCTATTATGCTCTGTCATGCAAAATAGATATGACCTTACTCTCTTTCTGTATCAGAAGGAAAAAGTATATATAACTGTCTTATTTTTTGAGACTTCCAAGAATTAAATTCTTAGTTCTGGTGAGCCTTTCTGGCTTTGAAGTGGGAAGGACTATTCAAGAATCAAGATACCTGGAGAACAAAACAAAAGAAAACATGTTCATATGAAGTTAACAGGCTAGGAACTCAAAAAACAACCACCTGAGCTGTTAATGCTACTCTTCACCTAAAAGTTTCACTGCAAAATAGTTACCAGAGTGTCTTCTAACCAACAAATGAATGAGGAGAAAGAGACTATTTCTCTCCTCCGTAATCTCTTAAATGTTCCAGCTGGGTATTCAGAGTCTCCTAAAACCATCATTCAGTGCTTTCAGTCCTGACAAACTGACCTCAGTGGACCTTGCTTCAGAAATTCTTAGAGTCGGAAATTACATACTAAAGAGAATATCCAAGATCCTAAATTTAAAAAAAAATTTAAAAAAAATCAGAATTTGTTATTGTGATACCTGCTTTTATGTCCACAGTTCACATTGTACCAAGTGTCATTTTTCCCTTTTTATCAGGTAAGAGAAAGAAGATCATGTAAGTGGTACTTAAAAGATGAAAGGACATAATAGGAAAAGTAATTCATGCAGGTTATAAGAAGTTTTAACTAAAAAGAAAAAACTTTAATATGATCAAAACAAGTTGCCATATAAATTACATGGCTGATCAGCTGCTGGGAGGAACAGTTCACAAAAAAAGCCACTGCAAACTACTTCTCTCCTTGTCTATGGGAAGTAAGTGAAATTTTACTTTCTCTAATATAGACTTACTTTTCTAAGGATCATCCTCAACCCAACCCTGAACAATCCCATTTTCTCTGAGAACTGAAGCAGTTATGCCAGATCTCACTGACAATCTACTCTCTCTGAAGATTACTCTGGGTCAGTATGCAAGTGCTGCTGGATTTACTTGGCTGATATACAACAGGCAGCCCTAGAACCATTTTGTTTGCAAGTTTTTAACATCTGTGAATATTGAAGTATTTGGAACTGTAAACATGAGGTAAAAATAGCAGCACAGTTGGAACGTTTTTCAGTGAATTCCTCCTGTGTCTGACAACGGATTTTTGTTCCACTACACCTGCAGTGTGACGTGGACCTCCATCAGCAATCACAGAAACCTCAAAGAAGAAAAACCTCAAAATGGATTATCTAGTGTCTGATAGGGTAAAATCTCCAATTACATTTCTGCATTTTCCAGGATCCATGACCCATCTCTCATGTACACTTTTGTTTGAGCTCACAGAACATTCTTTCCCTCACTGATGGCAATAATACAGTTTCTGTCCACTCTTCAGCTGCCTAGTTTCAGAAGTTGTCAGAAAACAGTATCTTTGAAATCTGTCTTCTATAAGTCAGTACATCAAATTAATATTAAATTACATTCTTTAATAATATTATTCTACCAAATTAGTACAAAATATATTAATACTTTTGACACCCTCATATCTATTAAAATGTAGTTAGAATTGTCACATGGTTAAATAGTAGGGGCAAGCAGAATTTAGAATGAAGATGAACAGAGACAAACTTGTCCCTGGAAAGTCACATAAATTTGAGAAACCAAGGTTAAAAATAGGTATTTAGTAAATGCATTTAGTAGAATACAGAGCAGTCAAGTCTATCCCTGCATACACATGTGGGAAATATCGCCATAAAAAACATAGGATTGTTGGCAAGTAGCATGTTTGTTGTTAAGAGAGGAAGAAATCTATCTTAAGTCTACAGGTCCCGGGGGGGAAAACTATCTTTTGAAATTGTCTAGTCTATAAACTCATGCTATAGCAAAAAAAGCCGGACAGACATTATGGCACCATCTTATCAAGTGGTTGCCAAGGTAACTCTGAATGAATGTGCAGAACAGGACAGCTCATCACTTTCCGAGGATGCATGAAGCACACAGAGGGACTGAGATCATTGCTTAGAGGTCACAGTCTAAGACAGTCTGCTTGTTATATTGAACAGGTAATTGTACAAACCCAATTACTGCAGGTGCTAAGTTGTGTTGGAATAAATCTAACACATACAAGCTCCTGCTACTAGTAATTTTTAATTTTGTCCTTACCTTTGGGATACAAAAATAAAATTAAATAAAACCAAATCAATTTCTACATATTCATTTTCTTGAATGTAAATGTAATGCTTTCAAAGCTAAAAGTATGAATTATTATTCATTATTCTTGCACAAGATTTATAAGAAATCTATAAATTTTCACCCCTTATTTGTTTCCAAATCTGTGCAAACTTTATGATCTTTTTCATTTGAATTATATAGAAACAATTCATATTTTAATCTGGCTTAAATTCATATCTGAGATACAAAAATTAAGTATGGTGATATGGTAAAAAAACCACATCAACATTTTATAGAAATATTGTATAAGGCTTATGAATAAATATTATTTAAATGTTTAATTAGTATGTATAAAGACTTTCGAACTGTAAGTCATGCTTTTCTATGAAATCTGCCACAGTGTTGCTGGGCATGCCCAAATCATAAAGTAGGATAATAGACACAATTTAAAGTAATACATTAACTGAGTTATGAACCCATCTTGAAACGCTGAATTCTTTCTGGTTTCCTTTTTTTTCTTTTTTTTTTTTTTTTGGCATATACACCTAACTTTATTTCAGTTTTCCAATAACAAAATGCAAACTTAAACTATCAGGTTAAAAAGTGGATATCTAGCATGGTACGTGCACATTTAAAAGGTCATAATTATGAGATTAAAAAAAGCATAAAATACACTTGGCAAGTCTGGTTAGATATGATAAATTGTGTCATCAGGGTTGTATTTGCACATACCTATGCACAAGCTATGTACTACTAAATAAATGAGGGGTTTTTTTTGTCCTGAGCCCTCCATTTCGCCTCATGAATTTCTTTTCAGAGCTGGCTTGCACTGAAAGAACTCAAAGACCAGACAGCATAAGTTCAGGTCTCCCTGAAAAACTTCAAGTAGACCTATTCTACTTTAATATTTTTGGCAAGATCTACAGACCAAATGTTGGGTTCAGATGCCTTCTGCTAAGCAAATGTATCATAAAAAAAATATTCTTTCGCTGTGGGAATATCACATTGCTTCGGGGAACACACTTTTCTCACCAGTGTCAGTGTGTGCACCTTTCTCTGTGGCTTGCTGTGTCTGAGACGAGCAGAGGTACTTGACCTGGTGCCTGTGCCATACCCAAGAAGCGGTTTTTACTTGCCTTTCAACTTAGCCTGAACTCCATGCCCTTCATAAAAGAAAAGGGAAAATATGATTATAGTGAATTGTTGGAGGGTTAGACTTTTCATCAGAATAACAGAAAAAGTGCAGGGACTGGGGGAGAAGGAGAGAGACCCGTTTCATTGAATGGTGCTATTGCATTTCATCTAAGCTGGACTTGAGATTGTGCTTGTGACTCTGATTTGTAGAAATTCATTTAGTATTTATGTCATGCTGATCTACTGCTTGGAAGTGCTAGCTCTTGGAGGGATAAACTAAGAACTGAGAAAGAAGTCTGTTAATGCACTTTTTTTTATAAATGACTAAAGCAGTTTTGATTTAAATCTGAAGATTTCGGTGAAAATATGTAGAAATAGTTGCTCATATATAAGCTTGTGAAAAGTGACTATATAACTTTGTTCCTGTAGAAAGAGCCTGTGATAACATGAATCAATGCATCATTGCATTGCACATGCATCATGTGATAACATGCATCAAAAAATTTTGATTTTCCAAAATGGTGATAGAAAAATCTGGTGGAATTAAAGACTTCTGTAACACACAATGTAAGTTTTTTCTCATAAAACAAAATACTGATTGTCATTCTCTTTTGATGTTTAAATGAGAAGAATTTGCAAGCTAGCACCATGATTTTTCACAATTTTCTACATCCAAATGGGTTTAAATTTCTTTAATGTATTTTTTCAGCATCTTGAATCTACATTTTATCAGCAGTTTGTCACTCTTTCCCTATGTTTCACATCTTCTTCTCCTCTCACTACATGTAATTGTTTCTTAGGTTAATAAGAACGTAATTCCTATTAAACCTTTGAAGATAATAGTGCATGCACACATAATTGCATGAAAGGCAGAACTTTAACAGTATCAACTGATTCCAGTTGTGAACATTTGATAGCATCACAGAAAATAGGAATCAGCTCTGGACAAATAGTTTTTCAGTCCCAGGAGAGCTCATGGAAATTAATACATTACCTACAACTATTGTAGAGAATAAAGCTTTGGTCAGCTGAAAACAAATCCTACCTTGTTAACAAATTTCCCAGAGTAAATTAGCAAGGTATTTGGTAAATGGTCTTCTTGAAGTGAGGAAGGATATGATCACATTCACAAACAAGAATGAATTTGAGGGTCATCAGGCAAGTGTTTTGAGCTTGGTTTTTTTTTTTGTTGTTCTTGGGTTTTTTTTGTCCAGTTGAAGCAAATTAAAGAGGGATTCCGACTGAAAGTAGAATTTGAGCTGAATCAAATCCCACATTCTCTCTGATGATAATAGCAGGTTTGGGAGACGTTAGTTACTGATGGATAAAGGAAATATTTCACAGGACTTAAATGGAATATATGTAAGAATTATGGGAGCATGTGAGAAACTATAAATTACAACATCATCACCATAAAAATATAACTACATAACTACAAAGAAATATAAGACAAATATAAACACATTGTTCCAGTTTGTCAGTTCATTTACAATACTGAAAATCATTGCGGGAAGCAAATATTTTCCATGTCTTTCCCTTTAAAAATATTTTTAGGATAAATTCCCACTTATTCTTTAAAAGGCACCTCAGAGGCATTTGTCTGAAATGAAAACTGAAGTAGTAAGTTTTATTGTTACTCCACTGAGTTCACTGCTAGTGATACCGAGATATAAATCACCACCCCTTCCAGCACATAGAGCCTTTCTAAATGATTGCCAAAATAACAATAATTTGCTCATTTAATGGGAATCAGTTTGTTTGTTTAATCACCTTGCCTTTCTCCTGGTATGTCGGGAACAAGCAGAGAGGGCATCTTACATGTTAAGATTAACAGATTTTCCTTTTGTGTGACGATCGTGGCCAATGGAAAGTGTGCTGTTTGGCTTGCCCCCAGGTCCATACTGCACACACCACCCACCGCCTGCCTGTTGGCCTGCTGCTTTCCTCACACAGCTGCAGCCACACAAACCATGGGGATCCCATGTTTGCCTTTGCTTTTCCAGCTAGCATTTTTGCTTTCATGGCTTAGGTTCTGACTAGCCTTTCCAAGCAGCACCTTGCTGTGCATGGTGGCAGCCCACTGTTTCAGCATTTAATTGGTACTTAAGAGGGATTTAATTCCTCCTTCTGTTTAATCTGAAGAAGGGTGGTGAGCAAGCCTCCACTGAGATATTGCTCTGCAAGGAGCAAACTGAGTGGCAGCTGGTAACACAACTGAACAAAAAATACAAGATGAATTTAAAGGATGATGAGATGAAGGAATAAAAGAACTGCGTATTTGGGTTGCAATTGCACCTCCCAAACATATTTGTGTCTGCATGTGTATGTATGAATACCTGGTAGAACCACAAATAAAATTGGCTAACAGGAGAGATTAGAGACTGAGGTGTCTAAATTTATTACCGAAGATTTCCAATTTGCAGATACACTTCGTTTGCCAAGCCATTGTAGCATGCAAGAAATCTTTACCTTGTTTGATCAGAATGCAAAACAAGTCGGTGTCTTTCAAGACTATGCCTACTCAGTTTCCTTTAATCTAGCTAAAATACCCTAGTTGATGAGTGACGCAGGATATGATCTTAGGACATTGTTACAGAAGATGAGAGGAAGAAAGCCATGTTGGCTTTGGCATTTAAGGTTAAAAGTAGGGATTGATGTGTAGAGGACATACTGTTTGAAGTCAGACTCTGTATGTGGACAAGGCAGAGCCTATTTTCTGTGATTTGCGTATTAACCAGTCAGAACTGCTGTGTCTCCAGCAGGAATTTTGTGGCAAAGATAAGATTTGGTGATTTAACTGTGTATTTGTACATTTGTGTTCATATCATAAAATACACAAAAGTAGTCATAAACAAAGCTAAGTACAATCCTTGAAGAAAAGAAACAGTGAAATGACCCAGAAAAAATATCTGGTCTGTCAGGATAAAAGCAGGAAGAAAGCTTTTTGCAACTTGAGAGCGCTGGTTTTTAACAAGTTCTCTCTGTTTCTCTGCAGTCTTAAGGCAAAGTCTGAACTTATAGGTAGCAGCACGAAGTGGATTGCAAGAATATATTGGACTTAAAAATTTATACCTGAGCCTCTGCAGTTTGTAATAAGCAGTATTTACACTTCCACTTAAATGGTGATTAAAACTGCATTAAAAATTACCAGGAATTAAAAAAGGAATTAAAATAAGCCAGAAAATATTAAGAGAGAGAAATATATTATTTATTTATTTAAGATTGCTTTAGAAGTGAGTAAGTAAGTTATCTTAGGTGTGACAAACTAACTCTTAGAATCATGGGAAGTTGAGTTTTCTGGTGGAGAACAGCAACAGAACTCCTCTCATTAAACATTTTTAGATTAATGTATTTTTTATTATACGCATATTGTTCCCTTGACACTGGTCACTTCAGATATTAAACCCCATATGATTAGGCAGGTGGCTTCTTCCGATAAATCCCAATGAGCTGCATTTCTGGCCCTCCTCCTGAGTGATGGCATTTGCCTTTTGTGGTGACCTGGGAGGCCATGCACTCACAGGCCTATGAGATATGCCTGATGATCTGCACCCCCATAGAAAAGAAGAGAGGCAAGCGGCAGCATTCTGCGGCTGCAGGCGTCAGCACTTCCCTCCCCTTGCTCCCCTTCACGGCTGCAAACCAAAAACCCAATCATAAGTCTCTCCCACCTGGAAAGCATATCTGGAGCATATGAGGACCGGTCCTGAGCATGCACCAAATCTGGATTTAAATCACTTTTTGATCACCTTGCCATACCAGCCTGGTGATATGTAGAGCCAAAATCTCACCCAGAAGTGTCATGTGGTAAAGGAGGAATATCCTACCAGCCCAGGAGATCCATGCTGGTGTTGACGTGGCACGTCAGACTAGTTAAGTTCAACACAAATTAACCAACTGCACTGTAGCTTTTAAGAAGTCCTCTTTCCTGCTTTCCTCTGACCCTTCAGTTTATTTGAAAAGAAAAAAATGGCTGAAATGTGATTGAGAGCTGTTTTGTAGCTATAACCTCAGAAGAACTTTCATGTTTCAAATTATGATCAATGCCTATTTTCACTGTCACTTGTGCTCAGATGTTTCTGAGACATAAGCCATTTTATTTTGATTGTAATATTATCAACCGTTCACAGGAGGCATGCTTAGTTTCAAAGTATTTTATTGGGATTTCAGAGAGAAAAAATAAAGAATCATTTTCTTAGTACATAGGGGAAAATATTCTCCCAACAGATAGGGAACGCCATTTACATCTTTCATCATAACGATATAAAAGAAACAAAATGTTGGAGAGCCACAATGCTTTACATTGTGGTGTTATAACACTTACGCAACAATCCTGGAAGTTCAGGTTCATGAAAGTTTCTGAGCAGATATCGGATTCTCCCTCTCTCTCCTTTTTGAAGCTTATTGTTCTTCAGCTGACCTGGCCATGCAGAAGGAGCTAGATCCCATGCCTGTGTTCAAAACTGTGAGAGACATAGGAAACATCTGGTCTTTCTCAATGTTAGGGTGCACTAAATGCTTAGCCTATACGTATATTAAGGAATCCGGACTCTTGGACCAGCAGGCTTTATGAGGTTTTCGATTTCCATTTTGTAGGTATCCATCCCTTTGAGGAGCTGAGCAGCCCTTAGAGGCTGCAGTCTCAGAAGCCTGCAAGTCTTGGAATTCCTGGACTAAAATAATTTTCACTAGGCGAGTATTCTTCTTCATTTCTTTGCTGGTATTCAATAGTGGGCAGCAGTGAAACATGGTGCAACATGTATTTTTTTCCACTGGCTTCTAATTCCTCCACAGTTACACCTGCTTTTATTTTACCTTGTCCTACTCATCTGCTGTAAGAGATTTTCAACAGGATGATCTACTGCTAGGGTTATGCTCGCAAACAGGAAGTTGCATTTCAGGCAATAACAGCTTGGACAAGTTATTTTGTAGGCTATGGTTTTAATTTTGTTGTTTCAGATGTGAGAGGGCCTGATGGACTGATTTTGATTTTAAGACTGTCTTTTTGAACACAGCAAGACTGTTTCAAGCATTGGATTCCTTTTTATGTGCACATATTTCTATTTTTTTAATTAGCTCGGTAAAAAATACAGCATTGTTGAGTAGCTTAAGTAAAGTCTTAGGAAACTTGAATTCCACACAAGCTCTGTATACATAGCTATTGGCAGTCTAAAAGAGGAATAGAGAGAATGGCTCGATGTCAACCTGTGTTAGGGAGGTCTGAAGTTATTTCCCTGATGTGCCACTTATTCCTGGTAGTCCTTGACTGTCAGCTGATCTGCCAGGTTATATTTATGCCTTTATGAATGACCAGAATGGCAATGGTCTCTTCTTCAAGAGGTGACATTGTGCCACCTGCCTGCCCTGCCCGTCGCCTGCCTAGTGCATGAACACACAGATTCGGGCACGGTCTGTTTTGAGGTTAGCTGTAGGACTGCTGTTAAAAAATCCTGTAGACTCCCCCACTGTAAACTGGGCCCCAGAGCTCTACGACTGGATTACATTTATTTTCCATCTCAAAAGGATCTACGAGCATAAAAGCATTCATGTATGGGCTGCTCAGGTACTATAATAATGGGGAATACATATACCTATATAAAAAGTAATATAAATGCATTATTTATAAGGCAACATGACACTGAAGAATAAGATATAAAAGCAAACGGAACAGCAACAAAGGTCTTCAATTACATCTCCTTTTTCTTTCTCAGAAAAACAATACCACTGAAGCTGTGATGATTTGTGTTGTCTATTACAGCAACTGCATTTGAGAAATATTTAGCAAGAGCAAGCCACAAATGCATAGCCATGTCTATAAATACCACCAAAATAAACAGAAAGATCAAGTGTTGTTTAATAGCATGTCTCCAGACAGACAGCTTTCATAACTGAATAACTTGGTTCCCCTATTATTGGATTTCTGCCCAAGAAATATTACACCGCTAAAACTGTTATGCTGAGTTTTGCCCAAGATGTTCATTACATATTGGGATCAAATGAATTTTCTAGCCCTCAGAAATATTTTGTTTCTTTATAAGAGAATATAATGTTAAAATGACCACATAAAAACAGTGTGGTTTTGGTTTAGCTGAACAATAAGGTGGTTGATTTTTTACTATTTTATTTTGGTAGCAAAAAGAAGCATGTTCAGTGAAATAAAAGGTTAAAAAAAGAGTTGCTACGCTTTTTTTAATTAAAAGTGTTCATTTAATTTTTAAATTCCTTTTACTTTTGATTATAACATATTAATACTGTATTCTTTCCGTAGTTGATATTAATACTGTATTTCTGTAGTTGATATTAATACTGTATTTCCTTAGTTTATATTAATACTGTATTAATACTATATTAATATTAATTAATACATGAATATTTTTACTTTATAAAAATATTTTTACTGTATTTGTGCAGTGGTACCTCTTTTAGAACAAAGAAAGAATCAAAATGTTAAATACTGCATGGACTCCTCACAGTAATGTCTCTGCCATTTACTCATATTCTGAGTGTAGAGGCTAAGTTTTAGCGTCACCAACTACTCTATGTAATACAGCCTTCAGAGCTTGGGAATGTACTTGTTTAGGAATATAAATAATTTCATTAATGGTCTTCAGCAATTTTTGTCAAAAAGAAAGCTGTGTTCATAAGGTCAGAAAATATCTATGTTCTTTACATCAGTTGCATTCAAACAAGCAATATGCACCCCTAATAATGTTAGAACTGGTGTATACTGCAGCCAGCTATCATCCAAGATCTAGTCTGCATGTCAACATTACAATTAATTTTGTCAAGGCATTTCAAAATGCTGTCTGAATATCTGACATAAAAGCAAGACAACATCTCATTTTGTATGTGATACAAATTGAATAATAGTATTTTTAAAACCTTCATTATTTCATATTAAAAATGAAGTTGAAGTACTGTCTTGTTTACAGTCTGGAATCAATTTTCCTCCTGCTGATAATGGTAATGGAGACCATTTGTGGAGAGTGGTAATAAAATCACATTGGGACTCCCAAGAATGAGGGCAAAGAGATGATTGTTTACTGTGACTGAAGCTTGAATGGTTCTATATTAAAAAAAAAATAATAAATAAGCAAATGTGCCTCTTGACAGGATGAAGGTCATAGGTGCCTCTAGGGGGAGTGAATGTGTGCAGTGGAGGAATGGGATTCTATCCATACATTTTTTTTGTAATGTTTTCTATGCAAAAATAAATAATAAAAAATAAAAATGTTTTCTACATGGAAATTAGAGAGAAAATACTAAGCACCAAAAGACTGCCTCGTCTTAAGGCTGTGATTAAAATGACAGGTCAGAAAAAAAATGTATAAAAATGAATTAGTGAGGCAATGAATTTACATACCATAAGGAAAAAAAAAAAAAGAGTACATGAAGGTTTTTAGTTCAAAATGATAATTCTAAGTAGAAGTAAATAAAGTGCTACATAGTAAGCTCTTTGCAAACTGAGAAATATGGTAGTTTAAGAAATATTTAAAATGCTGTCAGATAGCCAGGGTAAAATTGAAGAAGTCAGGGTAAGAAATCAGTAATTTAGAGGTCAGACTATAAATAGGACATGTCACAACTATTACTGTCCAGGCAGACATAAAACTGTTGAGATAGTTTTGAATGGGCATGAGATTACTCTTCAGAAACTGTCTTACATGAACTACTTTCTTTGCAGCTGTTGACTGATTAGAAAAGCCAGGTATTATGTCTGTGTTTAGGGTTTTTTCTATTGCATAGTATAAGGTCTGCAAACTGACACACTGCTTTGTAGGGATTCTGTATTTAAAGCACGGGCTCCCTCTGTTTGTATATTTAAAACTTGCATTAAAAAGATTGGTTTGATCAAACAGCATGAAAAACACTCATTATTCCTTGTACATTTTCAATATGAAAACATATACATTTCATTATATTTCTTTTAAATAAGAAAAGGCTACATTTCTGAACCTGAAGATCATATATAATTTTGTGGTCTCTCAAGTCTCCTCCTGTGAAACACTGTATTGTCTTAGGTTAATGAGCCTATTTGTTAATGATCTTACATTTAGTATTAAGAGAAACAAAGAAATGGAAGAGGTGTCAACATTTAATGTGTTCCTTAGTAGAGGAAAAAAATAATGATTTAACAGCTTGATTGTCTTTTCCTCTTTTGCACACAGAGGCATCACATCTAAGGTTCCTCTCTTTCCTTTCTTTTTTTTCCTCTCAGTGACTTGCAAATTTGTGTGCACTATCTTTTGAAAAGTTTTCCTTTGGTTTTACTTTGGATGAAACTTATGTTCTTCTTGCACAGTTGGACATCCCTTATAGCATAGAAGACTGACCCTGGCAATTATAAAGAAAGAACAATGCAGTGATGGTTTGGTGGGTTTTTTTTCTCTCTCAAATCCTGCACCTGCTTAATTGGTACACTGTCCTTCCCTACTGTGCAAAGTGCTGTGCAAGGTGTATGAATATTGACCCCTTGGACAGAGGTAGTGTGTCATTGTACTTATTGTACTTCTGTGTCCTTCTTTAGAAGAATAAATGAAGTAGCCCTTACTGTAAACATCTCAAAATATTAAAAAGATGTGGATGAGTTTAGTGAACAGTATTTATGCATGAATTTAATTTAGGGTTTTTTATGCTTATTGCAAGTGGTACATTTAATGTATCTTCTGGAGAAAAAAAAAATAATAAAAAAACCCAAACCAACCAACCAAGCAAAAAAAACCAAACCAAAACCAGCCACCCCCCAAATAAAAAACAACTACAAAATTCTCAATGATGGAGGAGACACATGTTAATGAAAGAGAAGCTGAATAAAATAATCTACAGTTCTGTATCTTTATAATAGTTCTGAGAGAAATAACTTTGTTTTGAAAAAGACCTGAAAAAAGAGTAGGCTCTGAGTTTCTGTGGGTAATGACCAGTAATCTGTAAACAACCCTGTGTGACAAAGATAGATACTGCATGCTCATAGGGAACCAGAAGACCTGAAGGCAAAAAGAGATGGCAGATTAATTGGTAGCAGAAACAAAAAGTCACACCACTGCCACATTCAGCTTTGGGATGTAACAATGCCCGAAACTGAATGAGAAACACACACGTAATACAAAGGTGGCAGCAAATGTCAGACACATCTCTGAAGCATGTGACAACATTACAGTTATCCAAAATAAAATCATCAAGTGCAAGGAACTTGTTAGAAAAACACTTTCTCCCTTGGGGAAAGGAAGACATCAAGTCTGAAATGAGCTGCTCTCAGGAGCTGATGTATTAAGAGGATAGTACAATGCTTATTAAGCATTCTCTGATCTTGCACATCCACTTTTAAAAAATACCTATTTGTTATTGAAAAGAAATTACAAAAAAATACAGTTCTTCCTAAGGTAAACTTAATGCTCAAAAGCAATCAGACAAAAAACCTAAAGTTAACTTACTGTGTGGTTATTTGTCAAACTGGGGTATTTAGCAAGTTTTCAACTGGCTGATTAGTACTGTGGTGAAGCTTGCATCTGAAGATCCCACAGAGTTTCCAACACCCTAACAACCGCCAGCCCCTAAGAATATTGGTATGACAGACAAGTGTTTTTCCTTCTAAAATTTCTCCTCATCTTCTCATTCTTCTGAAGAGGAGTTCAGTGAGTGAAAAATAAATAACAGAATGTTCATTTAATATCTTCTCTGGGCCAGGATTGTTCAAGACAGAAATAAATGAAGGAGCGTGTGTTGTGAGTAGTCATACCTCCGTTGCTTCCCTAGAGACTCCTGAGAGCTAATGCGGTTACCATGCAGAGGTGTTTTTCTGTATCTAAAAGCTGCGGGGAGTATTGTCTTGGACTGATGCTCTGTTCCACCTCTGAATTTTAAACTACCACATTTAGATCTGCCACATGTAGTTGTTCTTACCAGTGAATTAAAAACATAATACGAGATCCTCATTTATGAGATTAGACAAACTGGTTCCTTGAAACAGCTGAAAATCAGTTCTTTTCTATTTGCTTAGTTGATTTGCAGTAAATCAACTTGATGTACTCTACAAGGGTTTTCCCTGTTCCTGGGAGTTCTTTACTGTAAGTTGAGCATACAATTGAAAGCAGCTTTGTGTGTTTATGTGTAGAAAATGAATCAAAACTAAGCCTGAAAGAAGCACAAAAGGTCTCCAGCAGGCCAGTGTTTTTCCATAACTGCTCATGGTTGACTACACGGGTTTGCTTTCTGTTTATTAAGATCCTTTTTACTTCAGGGACTGAACAATGCCATACAGTGTCTGTGCATTTCTGTTGAGATTTCATCACACATCTCCATTACTTATTGGTATCAGCTTTGCATGACAGAAAGATCTCAGCTGAAACCAGGAGCCTTCAGTCTGCTTTAACTAGGGTCCCATTCTTATCTGGGAGATGTGGAACAAAGAATTCCAAATTCAAATGTATGCCAAATTTGTCTTATAGGTCTTGCAAGGACAGCTCTGTCTCTCGTAACGGAGTAGCCCAGCACCTCTGTGCCGCAGTAGCAGCAGAGAACAATCGCTAAAAGTATCACCTGGTGTCCCATTGAGCAGCAAGTGAAGACCCATGTGTGATCCTGTGTTGTGTTCTTGACCATGCCCAGAGCTAAGGGCCTTTGTGTGACTGTTTTGTTGCTACAAGAGTGGTACCCCCTGGAGGCCATGCTCCAGGCACCCTGCAGACTGCCTGGTTTAAGCGTCAGTAATTGCATCAGGTTTCATCAGGTTTTTAACAGAAAAGAACTGATGTTATTAGTTGATATGAAAGACTGGCAGTCTGGATCTAGACTTTTAGCTGTTTACATATTAGTCCAACTTTGCTAGGGAAACTATAACACAGGCTGTTCAGCGCTATTCCCAGTGCTAATCATTTCGACATCTCTCTGCCAGAGCAATTGTTAGAAATCTATCGGCCCTGGCAGTTCATTTTAGACATGATTTACTTAGCCATCAAACAAAATAAATGCTCTAAGTAAGCTATTAGATTTGAATGAGACACTTTTGGTTATAAAGGTGGTGAATGTTCTGTAAGAAACTGGGTTGTTTTTTTTTCTTTTGTTGCCTAAGCTATTGATATAGACCTACATTGTTATGGGTATTTTATCCAAACACTGTAATATATGCTGTGAGATTAAAAAGCACAATACACAGGAAACAAACCAATAAGGATGAAAACTGATTGCAGTTGAGTGACCAAAAGTAAATGTGGTTAAATTAGTAGTGAGGATGAAACAGACAGTATGTACTTACAAGAACCACTCAATACTACACCTCCTAAATTACTTTTTAAATGGTCTTTAGGTATTAACATCAGGTTTTATGAGAAAAAATAATCTCTAGTCCATGCATTTTTACTCAATGCATGAATGAAACATTGTGAATTAAGTGTTCTTAAGCCTTTGCTAGATGGAAACCTTGAACAAAAGTGTTCAAATGAAGCACACTGCCAGTGAAATCTTTGTCTTTAAGTTGAACAAAGTCAAATGGTGAGAGAAGGTCAGGCATATAAAGGACAATACTTAATTATTCTCTGCCTCAGGTTTGTCCTGTCTGCCACTCAGATAACCCATAATCTACTGTTCCACAGCCTGCTGTTTCTTTTTTTAAAGCAATCTTACAAAAACATGAGCATAATTCTCCACATGTCAGGGAAGTTATGCCAGTGGTGAATGTGTCTCCTCCACTGACACTAGTTTATGCATTTGAAGCAGGTATGTAATTTTAGAACAATCTTCACAATTTAAGCAGGTGTGCACATTTTGCGAGTACATTTCCAGTGTAGTTTGGTGCAAGTTTTTTTACTTTTACTGTTGAAAGGACTCCCACATTTTCATGTCTTAAGGGAAAAAATTTATTTCAAAGTTCGTATTTGACATAAAATTTTTGAAAGAGTAGAGTCACACAGAACATTCCTAAAAGCCATACATCTATCTTTCTTGGAATTGTGCATCATAACTCATTATTAAATAATATATATAGTATTAAAATAGATCTTATTGAATCTTCTTTATTCCGTCTTCAAATATACCAACAAGAAAGTGCTTTACACACACTGTTGACTTTTCATTGCTGTTAAACCCATATGTATATGTAATTATTAAGATACACAATTATACTACCCTTCATTTGCTGTTCTGTACATTTTTTATTGAAAAGGTGTTTCAGTAAAAAATGTACTAACTATTCCGCTAAAAATCAAAGTACTTATTTCACTAACACCATTTGAAAGCTTAGTGACATACCAAGACATCATACAAATTAAGAACCTAAACAAGCATAAACGTGTAGGCAATAGAATCTGATTTATGACATGAAATTTGTCTTATGTAGTTTTGTTTATATTCTAATACATTTAAGTATTACTGATAAGTGTGAAATGTTATTTTAAAACAATTTCCATTCAAACAAAGTTCTAAGAGAAATATTGGCTTCCAATCATTTTAAGATTTGATATTTTTATCTTGGCTGAAGTGGTTTTTATGGTATTTTTGTATGAGGAGAGTTCCATGCAAAAGTATTATACGAAGAGATAGCAAAATAAGATTTGGGTACTTTGAGTGTCACAAAACAGTCAAGGTCATCATTAAATGATCTCAAATTGTTTTGTACTGCGTGTCAGGGTGCCTTTTATTGAGAAAAGGGGAGAGAAGTGCTTACAGGACTGTCAGTCCTGATGCCATAGAATAGTTTTGTGAATTATCCAGTCCTAGATCACAAATACTATTGGTTGCTTAATTATCCAGTTCCAGGTTTTACTTGATTCTTGATAACTTTTTTACTTGTATTTTCAGAGGCTTTTCACAGGATGCAATAAATGAAATCAGAGCATAACATTTGATTAAGAAAAAGCAAATCCACTTCAGACCACTGTCTTAAATGTGCTATATGCATGATTGTAGGATACAATTTAATCATAATTGTTTAATGAGAAGAAAATTGTGTTTTCTGGTAGTTGTCCACATTAAAGACTAAGAAAAAATAACAATATTATAGCACAGTAATTTTACAACAATTTTCTTGACATTAAATATTTCTTCTGTATTCTGGTGCTGATCATATATCACACATAGGCTTCATTCTGCACAACAAGTGGTTAAGCATAGAAGCATTACACATATAGTCATGTATATATAAAGACACACAGTGCAAATGAGTTAACTTTGATCATATAGATAAATAACACAACTAAGAGGCAATTTCCAGCATTAATTGCAGTCTGTCCATATGTAGAAAGCATATGGTGGGATATGTAATATTTATGCTCATTATACTCAAAAACTCAATAAAGTCAAGTATTTAAGAGCAGTACAGTACAGTATTTAAGAGCAGAGTACAAACACTACACATAGCTATAGGAAGATAGTTGTTTACAGCACTTTAATTTTTCCCTGGGGTTTGCCTAAAGGTATTTGCAGAATATTAAAATGACCTCTCTAGACCATAAGAGTGTGGGTATAAATGAGAATTCTTTTGATTGATTAGCCAATTACCACAAAGTACTGTAGTTTATAGCCTCCATATTAGCAGACATGTTATTAGGAGATAGAGAGAATTAAAGAGCTATAAATATATCAAATGGAATAAGTGTGCACAGTTAAATAAAAATAGATTTCGGAAGTCACATTCTTCTGGTTTGCCCTACACATTTTGTGGTTTGGTGAGAGAAGGATGTTTATTTGCTTATTTAGTTAATGCAGTGTTTGCCACCTTTGTTTTCATTTCATTCCTTCTGACTCTTCTGGGTTTTTTTCTACTTAGCTTGCATCTTTGCATCAGTGCCTGTGGCAGTACTCTGATAACTCTGATGCAGTCCATGGGCTTCTTTTGACAGGATGCGAATGCACGGGTAGAGTGCCACTGCTGCGACTTCACACAGCTCTATGGCCAGTTTTATGCTGAAAGTCTTTTCTTTGGGCAGAGTCCCGGTGCTCCTTGTGAAGATGGTGACTCTTTTAGCAATCGTGCCTGTGATGCCAAGCAAGTGTGTAAATCAATAACTTTAATGTTGTCTTTATTATGATACAAATCCAAATGAGGGATAGGTGACTAGTTCAGATAATATTCACCTCAATTCTCCTTTTAACATGCATGGACTCCTTAAAATTGTGAGATATTTGAAAGTATCACATAGTTTTTTAATCCTTTCAAGACATTCTACATGTTTGGGAACTTGTCATACCAGGACACAGATGACTGTTAAAGATGTCACACAAGCTCGTCACAGCTGGAAATTTGACTTCTTGATATCTAAGGAGAGGCTGATGCTGTAATATTTTTTGCTATGGATTCCTAGATCATAGATATAATGATACATTTTGAGAAACCTTGTTTTGAATTAACCTCCAAAACTTTTGAGATCAACCCACTAAAGAACACTTAGTCTTAGAAATAAAATTAAAATTAAGGGAAGCCCCTGAAGTCAATTTTACCCTCAGATAAACACAGAAAATGTTATTGGCGTGGAAATCTAGTAGACAGATAAGTATTCCTTTCTTTGTTTTGTGCATACGTTGTCCAGTATGAGAGCTGTTTATTGTAAGTGTGGATGCATATAACTTTCAGGCTAATTTAGTTAAAACTGAAGACAGTGTGTAAATATTTACAAAACATGTTTTTTAATTCCTATATTACTGTCTCCTTTTAAATTAGAATATTATTATTAATCTAGTGCTGTCACTTGATATTTACAATGTCTGATGATCTCCCGAGCAGAGTCATTTTAAATAACATAGAGTTGAACAGATTATTTTATATTTAATTTTGACTTTATGTGTATATTCAATATTCGGAAAACTAGATGTACATTTACCACACTTTGATGTAACAAGACACTAGTACATGATTTCTTCTTCTCTCGTATTTACTTTCACTTGTGTCATTTAAAAACAACAAAAACAAACAAACAAAACAAAACAAACAAAAAACCCCCATACCAACCAAAAAAACCCACACCAACAAAAACCCCAAACAATCAAACACTTATTCCTTCTATAGTCCGTGCCAAAAGCAACCTAAGATTAAATATACTCATTTGGCAAAATGATTAAACATTTCAGACTTTACAAGGTCAGGTTATGGAAGCTCTTCAGTGATAACACAACATGAAAATGCTGGTTTCACTTAGGGGCATGTACTTGTAACTCCAGACAAAGGAGAAAGAAGTACAGCTTTGGACACCATCTCAATATGCGTTTACAAATATGAAAACTAAATCAAAGTACCTGATCACATCTAGAGAATCAGATGAGTTATTACGAAGAACAAATCCTGCTACATCAGCTGCAAAAAAAACAAAAGCGAGTACTAGTCAGTTCAAGAACTGCACAACATACTTTCCTGCTAACCAACTCTTCCACACCACCTAGTGCCTAATCCTGATTATGCTTTTCCTTCTGATGTGTATCCTGAAGTGTGAAATGTCAAAGCCATAAAGGCGTGTTAGCAAAGAAGCTGAGCAAATTACTTGTGATCTGGAATACCTCTGTAATTTAAGTCTTATAATGCCTACATGGCGTATGTTTTGGATCTGGAAAATATGTTGACTAGCCTGAATTCTCTGAGCAGCAGCAGAATGTTGTTAGTGCCCCGCCAGCCTCATTTATTTTGCTTGCACTCTGTGTTGTTGTGAAAACGTCATGTGAATATCCCGTTCCTTCAAAAGTATTCAAGATCTGTGCAGCTCACAAGTATTTAACTCCTAAAGCATTGCCTGATTTTTAAATTAAAAGTCTTTTTCCTGTGTTAGAGAGCTCTAGAGTACTGGCAGGCAACACACTCATTCATTGTTCACTGATCAGTGCCAGTCTGGCAGAGTAATTGTTTTGAACTGCTTCCTTCACAAACTTCTAGTAAAAAGAGTAGCAAGAGCTGACCATCCTCTGCTTCATATGGCAGCTCAGTCCTAAAATCACAATCCTCACAAGTACATTTGTTTACAAGCAAAACTGAAAAAGAGTGTTATTAAAAGGTTAAGATTGTCTTGCATTGTTCTGTACAAATACTTGGAGAACCCTCTGCAAGTCATTAGAAGGTACTGATGAGGAGGGACAACTGTTGTTGAGCAACTGATGCTTCTATTTGTTGTGGCTACTCTGTCTCTGACAATATTTGTGGAAAAAAAAGTTAGACTCTCTATCTCAAGACTATTGTATAGTAAACGTAAACAATCTTATTTTCTGCAGAGTATTTGTCCTTTGAGAATGAAAATATTTTTTATCCTTGTGGAATCACAACTATTGTGACACATTTTTTCCTACCCTAAAATAGAATCATAGAATCATAGAATCTTTAAGGTTGGAAGAGCCCTCAAGGATCATCCAGTCCAACCGTCCCCTCTACCACCTATTACCCACTAAACCATGTCTTTCAGTACCGCGTCTAACCTTTCCTTAAACACCTGCAGGGACGGTGACTCCACCACCTCCCTGGGCAACCTGTTCCAATGCCCGCCCACCCTTTCCGAGAAGAAATTTCTCCTCATCTCCAACCTGAACCTCCCCTGGTGCAACTTGCAGCTGTTTCCCCTTGTCCTGTCACTAGTTATCTGCGAGAAGAGGCCGACCCCCAGCTCACCACAACTTCCTTTCAGGTAGTTGTAGAAAAGTTTTCACATGGAAGCACATTGATTCCTAAGTCATAATGACTATGTGTGTTTGGGTTTTGGGATCAATGGGTTTTTTTCACCCATCTTGTGTCTTTTTGTATTTCTACCAGACCTTAGGGATTTTGTCATAAGTTTTGAACAATGCATATACTTCTAAGACTTGCTTTTCTGTGGACAAATAGAAAGTCTTTCCATCTTTCCCTAATGCTGACCTTTAATAAGAGACTACATGCAGATCAGCACGCCACTGAGCAATACTTTATTCAATAAGTGTCTAATAAGTTTTTTACTAAGCTGCTGAATTAGGAATAACAGAAACCCAATCTCCATAAATTGACCTTTTAGCTTCAGCTGAGAAGCTATCTGATGAATAATAATTATAAATAAAGAAACACCAAGAAAAAGAAAACCAACAAACAGAAGCAAGAAAACGGGAAGGTTGGGTGGCTTCATGAGGTAAAATGTAAGCAAGAAACAATGGTGACAGTGAGGCGAGGGGGGCTGATGTCCTCACCAGCAAGGGTGCAGTCCGGCGATACCCAAGCAAGAAGGACAGAGCAGGACCAATGAGAGGAGTCAGCTTTGGGCAACTGTTCTCTGATGGCCATGCAACTCTGCAGTGACAAAGCAGGTCTAAGGCCAACTCAGTAAGCCACGTCAGCAAGGCAAGAAACAGCAAGATAAGGAAGAAAAGTATGAGAATACCCATGGCATAGTGCAGAGACTGGGCAGAGATGAGTGCTGCAGAGCCTCTTGGTGTATTCAAGGCCCTGACAACAAAGGCCAAACTTACCTGGGAGTGAATCAAATCCATATTCAGTTTTTCTAATGACATATGGAAAAAAAAAAAAAAGGTGGATGAGAAGGAGAGAAGGGCAAATACTTGCTTTGGCACAGCATGTTCTACTTCTCATGCTGAATATTTATAAAGAAACCAAGAAAGCAAATTTCCCAGAAATGTCAGTGCTCACGCTACTCCTCTTTTACACAGAAGAGCAGGTGGTGCAGCATATGTGTATGTCTGAGTTCCAAGTTCCATCTCCTTCTTCTCTATTACAGAATTCAATGTTACATTTCCTACCTCCTAGGCTGTTCCCTGGTATGTCACACAGAAGAAAAGATATATAAATGGTGTCAGATGACCTGGTGTCAGCAGCATGGCAAAAACTGTGTCATCTTCATCAGGTAACTTGGCCTGTACCTCTAGACACACTGGCTCACATTTGTGAGTCCCTTCCAGGACCTTAAATAAAAGCTTCAGCTAACAAGCCAGGCCCTCTAATTTTACCTTTCAGAATAGTGTTTTCAGTGGGAAAATTATAATATAAACAGACAAACTGCCTTAAAAGATACAAAAAAAGTTAATGTGTGTTGATGCTGACATTTTCAGCACTCAAAAATTGTCTTATGTCTTCTGTAAAGATTTTTTTCTTCATTCCTGCTAATGAGTGATTTTTGCTTTTATTTACTGTTGGTTCCTTTAATATATCAGAACACATGTCCATAAATTGCAAGGACCTTAATCTGCATGTAAGTTTAGCTGATGGTCTTGAGGATATTCCTTTAAGTGAGAATTGGACTCGTTGCCTTATTTAGGATGCAAATGCTAGGTCTTGTACTTATTTAAGTTATTCACTACCCCTTAAGAAAAGGTATTTCACAAATTAAATTCACATAAACGTTTTTAACAATGGCTTTTTGCTTTAGATGGTATCTGTATGCCTAATATGAAAGCCAGAAGAGAGAGAGAGATGGAAAAAGGGGGCTTCTTTAAAAATCCCTTTTGGTATCTAACTGAATGTTATTATTTTTTCTTTCAAAAATATATCTGTAAAAGGCTAACTGAAGGATGCATAAGTTAAAAAGTATACTTGTCAAAATAAAATGAGGTTTCTAGGTCTGTTCCAAGAAGTGTTAGCAAATAAAAAGGTGACATATCATCAGCATATGGTTTTGTAGAGAACTCTCTGAGAAAGGCAATTGAGAGTTCAGTTAAAAAATTTTAAAAAAAAAAAAAAGTAAAAGAAAGATAATGCTGCACTGGCTGCTGTGATTTATTGAAGTGATTTATATAGGTGTTGCAGCATTCTATAAATACCAAATACATTTAAAAATCTATTCAGAGAATGTGATTTAATACCTTTGATTAACCTAATCTTCCTGAATAAAGGTATTTAAATAAAAATCTATAGAAAAAAATATGGCTGATTTATTACTGCAGAGTCTGCTACAGATTTATTTTAGCAGAAAATCCTGCTGCCATAAAATATAGTATTTGGCACGCACCACTAATACAATCCTAATCTTGTAATAAATCAATACAATATTGACAGAAGTACCTAATCTCATATATTACAGTACAATATCTGACAACATCTGATATTTTTTTTCTGATATATTTTACTAAGTAACTGTTACCATGGACATGTTGCACAAGAACGTGCTGTAACACAGTATACACATTTCCCTATTAATTCAACACCTGTCACAATTTCAGACCATTGAATTTTGATGAACAATGATAAAACAGAATCTCTCATGGCTTCATAGGGAAAAAAAAAACCTGCTTTCCCCACAGTAGTTCTCCTTATTTCTATGGTCAAATTTCCCTTTTTCTTTGTCATCAAATCATATATATATATATACAGACACACACATATATATATATATATACACTAAATCTTACCAACATTTAACTCTTCAAGAAAGAATGCAGGTTAGCCTTTTTTTGGAGAGCACAATCATCTTCAATTTTATATTTCATTTATTTTCTTCACATTTCATTTTAAATCAGTGTGCTTATGTATGTGTCTAATAGATTGGAGTTATGACAGTAGCTTCTGGAACTTGACAACTTTTTTGATATTTCTTCGTTTTCTTATTGCTGCAACAATGAATGAAATTTTACTAAGATTAGTAATGCTTTTGAAGAAAATCTGGTCATAGATGAACTAGATAAATAGTTCATTTTCTTACATGATAAAATTTACTATTAATATAATACTTTGGATGAAAATTTGTCCTGGAGTTTAATAAGTTTCCACTAGGAACTGCAGCTGATCACATCATACAGCATTTACCATCTACTAGTAGCAGAGAATCTGGAACCACTGGTGCAAACACACATTTTTAACAGTAAGAGTGGATCCCACAGGGTGTTTGCTTCCAGTTACAACCTGTTACACCCTGATGTAACCTGTCTACCCACTTGGGTATATAAAGCTCTGTCTGTGCATTTACTGCAATAATAGGCCTGAAAGGTGTGTAAATAAGCCAAGTGATTCTAAGTATAATTGCAGGAATAGACAAATATGGTTTCACTATTTACCTTCATGCAGCAACTGATATTTAGTTTTTATGTCACCTACAGATATATCTTCATCCCAAATGCATGTGAAAAAAACATAGGAATACCAAGTAGACACTGATATTGAAGGTATTGCAACAACAATAGCAAAATAGTCACCTGTAAGCTCTCCAAGCATTTGTTCAGACATTTGCCAAAGTGTAGTTTCCTGCCATACCTAATCCAATATAACTTTGAGATGCTGCCTGGTCTTTTTTCCCCTCTGCTTCTCCTGCATCATCGGCCTTTATGCAGTTTCCCTGGAGGATGAGTTGGTTCAGCTCACTGATGACAGAAACTACATGTCTCAGCATGTGGGAGGGAAGAAGGAATTAATTTTCTATCAGATGAGTGAATCAGCCAACTCATCCTATGAGCTCAAGCTTGCAAGTGAAAAGATAGGAGTGTGTAGATGGTAAACAGGACCTTTCAGTAGCTGTCAGTGAGAAACTGTCCTTGTTATTCTGCAATTGTGAATCCAAGAACATGTGTAAGGTTACTTGGAAAACCTTCAGTAGAAATCATACTGCCAGTTTATTAATGCACAAAAGGTTGTTTTATATTTGCAAACAGAATTACATGTACTGCATACATATGTGCTACATACATCTGTTACCCAAGTCTAAAGTCTCCACTTTGCCCGGGTGGCATGCTACCGAAGCACTCGTGAGGACACAGTCACAACTCAGCAATAAGGTAACAGGCACCAAGTTTGTCTTTTAGCTGGCAATTGCCTCTGTGTAGCTTCTTGTGCAGGTGGAGTGATGTTCTGTGTTGTTCTAGGGTTAAAGTCTAATAGTATAGCATAAATGCGATGGTTTCCGTTTACTTTCACTAGGTGCTGGAATAGAGGTTAAAAAGGGGCTTGAAGCTTGCACCAGTCTCAGCTAGAGTTGGGCAACTCCCAACGTAGACATCTGCCTGATGTTCTGTGCCCTCCTCTGCTCTGGTAGTGACTTAAATAACTGCTGTGAATTTCTGCTTGTGGTGGGTCAAACACCCAGCCAGCCACTCTCTCACCTCCCCCTCTCAAGAGGGCAAAGGGAGAAAATGGCATTATAAAACTCATAGCTCGAGATAAAGACAGAAAGGTTGCTCACTAAGTACCTTTATGGTATAAAAAGACTCGACTTGGGGAAAATTAATTTGATTTTTGACAGTTAAAATAAATTTAAATGGTGATAAATAAATGGAAGAATCAAAACACCTGTCTCCTGCCCCTTTTCTTTTCCAGGTTCAACTTTTTCATTCCCAACTTTTCTACCTCCTTTCCCCTCAAGTGGCACAGGGAGATGGGGAATGTGGGCTATGGTCAGTCTGTAACGGCTCCTCTCTGCAGCTCCTTCCTTCTCTCATGTCTCCTCTGCTCCAGAATGGGCCCTACCCACAGACTGCAGTCCTTCAGTTTCAACCTGCTCCAGCACAGGTTACTCTATGAGCTGTAGTGTGGATATATGCTTCAGCGTAGTGTCTCCAGGGTTTGCAGGGGAGTCTTTTCTCCAGTGCCTGGAACACATACTCTCCCTACTTCTGCTCTCACCTTAGTGCCTGCAAGGCTGTTTCTCACACTTTTTCCCCCCTCATTTCATTTTGTCCTTTCTTAAATACATTTTCCCAGAGGCACCACCATCTTGGCTGAGGGGTTCAGCTGTGTCCTGTGGTTGGTCCATTGTACCTGGCTGTCTCCACTATGGAGGGCAGTTCCTGGGCACATGTTACCTGGTCTACACATTAAGAGCCAATTGCACCAAATGCTATTGTTTTCAATATGTTTAAAGCATAAAGGACCTGTCTGTGAAGATATTACTTTTCCTTGGGGAGTTTGGGTTTATATATCTTTGTAATAATATCCTCAACCCTTGAGGTCTGTATGGATCCACAACATTGAGAGTGATGCTGTCATTTTTACTCAGGTCTGGTTTCACTCTCCTAGAGTCTAACCCTTATTCAAATGTTTCTATTCTAATTTAGACAAACAAATAAGACCTTTACTAGTCTGTCCTGGCTTTGGCTGCGATAGAGTTAATTTTTTTTCCTAGTAGCTGGTATAGTGCTGTGTTTTGGATTTAGGATGAGAATAATGTTGATAACACACATGATTAATTCTTGCAGAGCAGTGTTTACAATTAGGCCAAGTACTTTACAGCTCCTGGGCCCTACCAGTAAAAAGGTATGAGCCTTCTGCAGGAGGTGGACAAGAAGCTGGGAGAGCACAGGCTGGCCAGCTGACCCAAACTGGCCAAAGGGATAGTCCATACCATATGATGTCATGCTCAGTATATAAACTGGATAGAGTTGGCCAGGGAGGGCTGCAACTCAGGAACTAGCCAAGTGTTGGTCAGCGGGTGGTGAGCAATCGCTTGTTTTGCATAATAATAATAATAATAATAATAATAATAATAATAATAAAGGGGGGGTTATCTCAACCTACAAATTTTACTTTTTTTCATTTCTCTCCGCCATCCCACTGGGCAGGGGAGTGAGTGAACAGCTGTGTGGTTGTTTTAGCTGCCTGCTGGGCTAAACCACAACACGGTCTCACATATTTTTCCTGAGGTAGCTTTTGCCTCAGCCGCACATCATTCTTCTGCAAGACATGCTGCTTAGTGAAAACATTCTAGATTTTATTATTCTTTGGTTTTATGATTTAGCTATATGGTGTATCATGAGGATTATGGCTAAGCATGAGAATATTTGATGGGTGTGCTGAGGCAGTCTAAAGATCAGTCTAGCTCTAGCCCTCTATACACTCTGACGAGAGCAGCAACTAATACTGAACTAAAACCACAGACAAAACCTGACTACTTTGTCATATCATTCCAGAAATCAGGAGGTAAGGACCTTTCAGAGTTGTAGCTTGTACGCTTATCACATCCTTCTTAACAGCCAATTACACCCATCTGTTGAAACTATTTATATTTTATCCTTTAGCAAATAAAATATTGTATATGTAGTAGTAGCTTACTAGAGGTATTGCTTTGGATTACTGCACAGAATTATGAAGTCCTGTGGCTCTTCTCATTCATCTTTAGATTAAAAAGAAATTTTCACCTGCAAACTCTGATCTTAGGTAATTTATACATATACTAAACAGTGGAGGCTTCAGGGGAACAAAACAAAACAAAACAAAACAAAAGAACAAAAAGAGAAGATGTGTTCTGGCAATATCTGTATAATTTTTCTGTTCACCGTTGTGTCATCTTTCCGTTCTGCATGAGTGCTCCATTTTACAAGTTCAATTTCCTGACCTCACCTTCGTTGAATTGGAATCTCATTTCCAAGACCCAGATATGCTTCTGATGTGACCAAAATATTTATTAGCCTGTAATTCAAACTGGATTTAGGGACTTGTCTTAACCATGGTCAGCGATTTCTTATCTTAAATTAAAAAAGGGAAAGATTTTAATTTGTAAGTAGGAGGCAAAATAAAGGCATTTAGTAATCCTCTAATTTTCATCCATTTCAAAAAGGTTTCTCCTCTAAATTATAGGTAAGAAAGAAATTTTGAGAGAAAGAAATGAATGAGAGAAAAAAACCCTAAATATTTCTTTGAGGCAGCAGCTATTATTTCTTTGTGGCTTTTTTTTTTTTTTTTAAAATATCTCATATAGCTAACATAGCTAATGCTATGGCTCTTAATCTTTGTTTCCTTAGCTGAGGGTGAAGCTTGTATGCCAAATGAAGATGAAGTGTTTCAATTTTATCATAAGGCATGCCAGACAAAGGCAACTCAAAATAAATTAATAAAATTAAATTTTCCGTGTTACATAAAGACACAATGGAAACACTTTTTTTTATTTGGTGTTCTAGGTACTTCAGAGTCTAAGAAATAACCGTTATAAAATTACTGTAAATATCTCTTTAAACTGCTCAAAATCATTCCTGTGCTTCTGAAATATAAAATCTCTGGACCATTCAGTCTGATCCCTGACATGGTCTCACAGTGGCTCTTGAAGCTGTGGTTAAAGCATTCCAAGTTTTCACACTTTAAGAAGTTGTTTCACTGTAAGTCAGGGAGTGACTTTAAAGCTAAATTCTTATATTCCTAAGGATAGTCTGGTTTAATTTATATGGAAGTGTTTCAACTTAGGCCAAGAAGCGTAAGATTGCTGGTGGTGGTAATTTTGGCAGCATAGTACACCATAAAAATCATCTGCCTAAGCAAGCCCTTGGTATGCAACTCCTAGTATATTTCCTGGATGAAACTACTGAAAATCATAAATCACATTTCATAATATCAGTTGATATCTGCAATCTATAACAGTATTTATTGCACAGTATATATCTGTGAAAATTCTCTCATCTTCATAGTTAATATGATAGGCAGTATTATATTAACAGTAGGTGCTTCACGTCAAAATTATTTGTTTCTCAGGATATCTGAAAGATATTGGGAATTCTAGGAGGTGGAAACATGGATGTTATAAAAACAGATATGGATGAACAAAGATCTCTGGGTGGACCTTTTTTCTGTAACTTGGATCAGACTTGAATCTTAACTTCTGCTTCACATTTTACTGAAGCCATAATGAACTGACACGAATGACAATTCTTTGTGATTGCAGCCTGCCTGACTTGCAGGTCCATGAAAGAGCTAGCGGCTTTCTGTGATTTTCTGGAGGTAATGCAGTGGGTTGATCCCAGCTGGAAGCTAGGCTCCTATCCAACCACTCTTTTACTCCTCACCAGTGGAATGGGGGAGAGAATCAGAAGGGCAAAAGCAAGGAAAAAAAAGGCCTCATAGGTCAAGATAAAGACAGTTTAGTAAGTGAAGGAAAAAATAAAAAGGAAAAAGAAACGATTCATGCAAAAGCAATCATTCACCATCAACAGACCAATGCTCAGCCAGTCCCTGATCAAGGGTTACTTTGGGAAGTTACCCCCTCAGTTTCATTGCTAGGCATGATGTTAGAATCTATGAATTATAGATTCATAGAATGGTTTGGGTTGGAAGGGACCTCAAAGATCACCTTGTTCCAACAATCCTGCCTTGGGGAGGGACACCCTACACTAGACCAGGTGGCCCAAAACCTCATCCAACCTGGCCTGCAATACTTCCAGGGAGGGGGNGGCCTGCAATTCTTCCAGGGAGGGGGCAGCCACAGCTTCTTTGGGCAACCTGTTCCAGCGCCTTACCACCCTCACAGTAAAGAATTTCTTCCTAATTGTAACCTAACCTGAATCTCCCCTCTCTTAGTCTAAACCTGTTATCCCTTGTCCTGTCACTACAAACCTAATAAACAGCCTCTCTCCATCTTTCCTGTAGGCCCCTTTAGGTACTGGAAGGCCACGATCAGGTCTCCTTGGAGTCTTCTCTTCTCCAGCCTGCAAAAGCCCAGCTTCCTCAGCCTGTCCTCACAGGAGAGGTGCTCCAGCCCTCTGATCAGCTTTGTGGCCCTCCCCTGGACTTGCTCCAGCAGCTCCATGTCCCTCCTGTACTGGAGACCCCAGAGCTGGACACAGTACTCCAGGTGGGGTCTCATGAGAGCAGAGGGGCAGAATCCCCTCCCCTGACCTGCTGGCCACACTGTTTTTGATGCAGCCCAGGACACAGTTGGCTTTCCAGGCTGCTAATGCACACTGCTGGCTCATGTTGAGCTTTTCATCAGCCAGCACCCCCAAGTGCTTCTCTTCAGGGCTGCTCTCAATCCATCCTCCACCCAGTCTGTAGTTGTGCTTGGGATTGCGCTGATTTACATGCAGGACCTTGCACTTGGCCTTCTTGAACTTCACGTCTTCATTGTCTTCAGTTGGTTCAGATCACCCTCCCAACCTCCTTCCCATCCCCAGCCTATTCACTTGGGGGGCAAAGTAAGAAACAGAGAAGGTCTTGATGCCTTGCAAGTACTCCTTAGCAATAGATAAAATATTGATTAGTGTATTATCAGCACTGTTTTGCTCCCAAACCACAACACCATATAGACTTTTATAAGGAAAATTAACTCCACCCTAGCCAAATGCAGTACAAGTAAATTCTATCACCTGCCTCTGAGGTGAGGCCTGAGTGAGAGGGGCTCTTCCACCCATCCTCTCATCAGCTGCTTCTTCACATGCAGTTTCTATTCACTTTTGCAAAAGATGGGGCTAATACAGGTTTTGTTGCTATTTCTGTAAGGGTCTGATCTTGCTGGTACGGAATTTCAGATGTACCTAAGGAGCATAAACTCAGCTCTTGAACCCTTCTTGAAGAAAAAACAAACAAATTTTTAGCCTTACTAAATTAATAAGCAATAAATGAGTAAGGCTGAAATGCATCCTTTGTTTTGGAAAATCAGCAGTGAAGCAGTAGATTTAAAATACATTCTGTCTATATGTTATACTGCCTTCTATTATGGCGATCTGGTATAATTAGTAACAAAACTCATAACTTTCAGCTCTCAGGAAAGTAGGTAATTTTCCAAAGGCCTCTTGGTACTAAATACTTGGATTAAGCTTGACTATGCTTCTTTGTGGTATAATAATTTTTACAATAGGTATCATCTTTGCCTATTGTTTAATTTCTTAGTCATTGTTTTACAAGTAAAAATAGCTGATTTTATATTCTTTGCAGTTTATTTGCCACATATCATATGGCAAACAATTTTATATGCCTTTCATTATATCAGCAAGAAATACAGTAGCCTAAACCAAAGATTTTATTGGGAAATGGAGAAGGTCAGGAAGATGAGGGAGACAAAGTTGGATCTGATGTATGTTTTTTATTTTAAGCCATGGATTTTAAAGAAATCACTAAATCAGAACAGAAGCATAGGAGGTTTCCCTTTCCAAATTATCCAGAGTCTGATAATTAAGTGAGAAATCCTCTCTTAATTCTGATCCTTCAATGGACTGTAATCCTTTCAAGACATTAAATGTTACTGGATTAATGGCTGTTAGTGTAAGGTTTTGCTACACTATTTGCTAACCCTTATACTAATGTAAGGCTTTGTTAAGCCATAGTAATAAAGAATTTCCACTTGGAATTCAGAGACATAGGTAACTGGAGAGCAAATATGTACCTTTAAACTGAAAATGAGGGACAGTGTGTAATACATTAAAATCTGCCTTTCTGTTTCTTAAAGTAATGCATAGAGAATGTAATATTGTAACTTGTTATATGCAAATGCTTCATGATTGCAAGAGTGGGCAATATTTTACAGAGAAATATATAATCCTTTTTCCTGTTTCTAGGGTGTCCTCCCATCTTAGTATACACTCGCTTGGTTTTGCTCTAGTCTCTGTTTATTTACCACTTCTGCTTTCCCACTAGTTCAGTTACCCATTCTTGCTCCATTATGCTTTCATTGTTTGAATTCTACCCTGCAGACTCAGTTTTCTGTTGCTGTCTCACTTTTCCCTTTTCCCTAAGTACTGAGAATTTATAGTCAAAATGGGGAATTACGAAGTTTGCAGTGTATCTCTGTCAGTTTTCCTGATTAAGTAAATAATTTGATTTGACATTCAGCTCAACATTTACTTCACACACTTTCTATTTGACAGTTATTTGCAATCAGCCTTTTTTCAAAATTAAGCCTAAAACTAATCTCTTCCCCCAAATTATTATCTCTTTATCATTCAGATACAAGTGACAAAATTTATAATGCAAAGGATAATTTAACATTTTCTTGTCAATCAAGAGTCAATATGAAGTGAAAATGGCAAGAATAATTACTTTCTATTATAAATCTATTACAAAAAATACTTTAAAACACACAAAAAATTATTTAAGTATTGTATTGGGTTTATACAGCAAGATTTTGGTAGTAATAGGAGTTGCAGATGTGACTTCTATGAGAAGACACTGGAAGCTGCCCCCATGCTGGGCAGAATTAGTTGAATCTGGCTTCAAAACAAACCCACCGCTGGCCAAGCTGTGTCCCATCAGCAACTTTGGTAGCATCTCGGTGATAGTATATTTAAGAGAGGGTAAAAAATGCTGCACAACAGCTGCTGGGAGAGGGAAGTGAGAATATGTGAGAGAAACAGCCCTGCAAACGCCATGATCTGTGAAGAAGGAGGGGCAGGAGATGCTGCAGGCACCAGACGCGAGACTCCCCTGCAGCCATGCAGGGGAGAAGTGAAGACCGTGGTGAGGCAGGCTGTTCCCCTGCAGCCCTTGGGGGTCCACAGTAGAGCAGATATCTACACTGCAGCCCATGGAGGACCACTCACACCGGAGCAGTCTGTTCCTGAAGAATTGTACCTCATGGAAAGGATCTTTTCTGGAGCAGTTCTTGAAGAAGCCCATGGGTGGTACCCCACTCTGATGGAGGGGAAGAATGGGAGAAGGAAGGAGCAGCAAAGGCAAACTGTTACAGGATGACTACAAGCCCCATTCCCTATCTCCCACCACCGCTCGAAAGGAGGAGGCAGAAGAGCCAGGAGTGAAGTAGACTCTGGAAAGAAGGGAGGAGTGGAGTGAAGGTGTTTTTAACTTTACTTCTCACTATTTTACACTGTTACAATTAATTGACAATAAATTAAATTAGTTTCCCTAAGTTGAGTCTGTTTTGCCCTGTCAGTAATTGGTAAGTCAACTCCCTGTCCTTACCTCAACCACAAGCTTTTAATCATATTTTTTCCTCCGGTCCTGTTGATGGAGGGGGAGTGGTAGAGCAGCTTGGTGGGCACCTGCCAGACAGCCAAAGGCAACCCACTACAAGTATGAAAATAGAGATAAGCAATGTCTTCAACTTTAAGGAGACATACAAAATGTAGAGGAACTCTCTCTCTCCCTCTCACACACACACACGCATGCGCGCACATGCACACACACACATGATCCTAAGCAAACTGCCAGATGAAATCCTTTCTAACAGAAACCTCTTAATTGAGGTTTTCTATGTTAAAAAAAATAATAATTAAAATGCAAAATACTGCAAGCCTTTCAATTTTTCTTCTATAGACAAATAAATAAATAAATAAAAGAATGATTATTTAAGAAAGTTGTTTTCCTACAGTATCTGAGCTAGGTATCTAACTTTAGATGACACGAATACTGCTTTCCCAGCTTCTCATTAATGTGTGAACTTGGAACAGTGTCCCTGATTATGCTTATTTCAAGGCGAGAGTCAGTAGATTTTCAGAATGAAATCTTTGCATGTAATTGGAAAATTCTTTTAAAAACTCAGTGACCTAATGTATAATTTTTAGGTTTGATGGTAAATTCTGTTCAGTTACATGACTGATTTGTACCCTTAATTTCATTTTTTTTTTCCTAATCTAAATGTTTTCTTTAAAAATTGTGCAGGCAGTGTTCAACACTGAGCCAGTGTTAAGAATTAACATAATCTGATCTCTGTCATAGCACATATGTTAAGACGGTTTCCACATAAACACAGAGAACTATTGAACTGTGTGGTCAAAATTACCTAAAATTTTGTGGAAAAAAAAAGTTTCGTACCCTGAGAGGTAAGAGCATCTACTTACAGGGAAAAAAACCCAACCAAATAAACAACCAAAAAACCCCCAAACCCCAAAACATCCCTGTCACAACCCTGTTCTTAATTCTGCAATTTTTAAATTTAGAAAACCACGTTTGCTTCTGATTTTTCCTGTAGTGCTAAATTGCAAATACCTTTCTGTATTTCTAATCATGTTTTTTAATTACTCTTCGTATATTCCTGCCAATCTAGCAAGAATTATTGTGTTTCTCAAACCTAGTATCATCCCATATTGACCCATTCAAGAACACTGCATTTTTGAAACAGTACAATGAAAAGAACAAAAGCCTTTCTGAAACTTCTACTGTAACCTATTGTAACAGTCTTGGACAAGTTGGAAAGAAGGGTAAGGAGAGGCTAGAGACCAGAGGGAAATATAAGCAGCAACTGTGAAGGAGACCAGAACAAAAGATGTGTATTATTGAGTCATAACAAACATTCATTTAGCTATCTTCAACATTTGCAATAGGAAATATGATGCTGGAAGACAGTACAAGCCAGACCCTTTCTGTGGTTCATACCCATCACACACTGCAAGTATCAACAGCTGTTAATGGAAATATTAGAGGATATATCCCTGATAAAGGAAGATGAAAAAATAGTAATTTGGTGGTTTCTTGAAAACTATAGTAAAATCATGTTTTTAACTGATTTAGAAGCTCTTTTATCCCTAGGTCCAGAAACTGCTTTTAACAAAGTAGAAAAAGACTCCTCCTTTTGTGGGATGTGTCTTGTCAAATGCCAAATAAACAACCGTGATATAATGCATGACATATCAACATTGTCAGATATCTGAAAAGGAACTGTTCATTCCCACTGGAGAGGAGTTGGAATAAACATTCCCAGCCCATGTTTTACTCAACCAGTTTCAGATCTCAGACTGATCCTGTAACACACATTAAATCTCCTCAGGTACTTTTTTTTTCTATTTGTGGTTTGTTCGTGAATAACTGAAATGGCATCTTTCCTTTTGAGCTGTGCCTGTTACATTAAATCAGGCAATATTTTTCAGAAGCATGCATAAGTTGCACTGACATTTAATTTTCATTATGTTTTGTCAGTATAATAAATGGTTACTGAAAATGATTATAGAAGATTTTAATGTACATTGGAGTCAAGGGAACGATGGTTTTTAAGGAAGGAATAGTGATTTAGGATAGTTCCATCTGAGAAGATATGCAACAAGTTTTTCTTGGCAGAAGAAAACAATTTAGAAGCTTTTATTCCATGGAATAGATAAAAATATCAGTTAAAAGTTAGTGTAAATTATTGGCCAAAGCGGATGCATGCTATCCAAACATGTAATTTAGTGGGAACAGGAAAAAAAAGACTATTTTGTTTTAAAAATATTTTTATTCATTTAGTTGAATGTGTCATTCACTATGATTCTGTTATTGCTTCACTGCATAGTTACTACCAGTTTTTCAAATTAATGTTTTTGTACATTGTTATCTGTGAAATTTTCAAAGCAAATATGTTGGATAATCTTTCAGTTCCTGCTGAGCACACAGCCACTAATGTGACATTGCCTAGAGATGAAAGCATCATTGTTCTGCATGCTTTTGGATATGACTCTGCTTTCCTTACTTAATCCAAGGTCATTATTTTCAAACCACAGCGTGTTCTCGCAAAGATCAAGCGTTTTCCCAAGAAGGAATAATGACAACATGATACAGTGTAAATTAAAAAGTTAAAAGCCATATAAACTCCTGATTAAAGGTGAGAAATATTATCAAAGAAGGAAATAATATTTTTATTTAAAAGACTAGGCTGCTTATGTAGAGGAACAGACAATCCTGAGCTACATTTTAGAACTAGGCAAAAATTATTTAGTTCCTTCATATATAAAAGGATTTGGTTTTATTGTCGCTGTTTGCTTTTATTTTGTTTTGCGCTCCATCCCCCATCTCACCTCCACAGGAAAAAAAGCATTTAAATGGCTTATGTTGAAACATCTCTATGCTGCAAGACAAACTTGGTGGTTAATATCTAAATATTTGTATCAGTACTATGCAGAAGTAAAAATTTACGTTACGTTGTTAGATAAAATACTAATTTCTTAGCAAATTATTACTGGCATATATAAGGTTAAAAATAAATTTTTAAGTACATCATGATCCCTTCTTTATGCTAACATGTTTATTCATTTCTTAATGGACCTTGCTGACAAAAGCTGAATTTTCATTCTGAATGATGAGTACTGACCAGAAAAATCAAAGATGTTAAGTTATAGTGGTAGGAAAATAGATGTAAGGTCAGTGAAGGATGATGAAGCAAGCACGTGAAAGGCTGAAGTTCAATAAGGAGTTTTACAGGAAGCTAAAGAAGGCAGTAGAAGCTAAAAAATATATATATATCTCATTATCATTAATCATTAATCATTAAGGTTGGAAGAGACCTCAAGGATCATCTAGTCCAACCAACCCTCCCCCCTCCACCATAACAGGATGAGGTTTAATGTGGCTAAGTGCCGGGTCCTGCACTTTGGCCACAACAACCCCAGGCAGCGCTACAGGCTGGGGGTGGGGTGGCTGGAAAGTTCTACAGAGGAAAAGGACCTGGGGGTGTTGATTGATGCTC